>JAHXMU010000035.1:3474441-3627040 GCA_019455685.1 Philornis downsi
AAGGTGTTCGATGGATGCTGAAAGACAGATTTTCTCATTAACAACAGGACTCTTTAATAAGATAGTAGCGCTAGTACCACAAACATTGTAGTAATGACAGGTATATTGTTTTCAAAGGATCATTTATAATTTCAAAGTAAGGTGAAGGAAATGAAACAAAAGAAAAAAACTCAAATTTGAAATGATTTTGCAATAGACAAATGGACAAAAATGTAAGGTACTCTGGCGTTCGAATATGGAGTTACAGGAGAAAAACTGAATTTGTGAAATTCGGTCAATTTGAACGGGAAGTTGTTTTTAGAAGTTTAGTAAGGATTTGCGACCACTATCATGACCACAAATCCGATAAACAGACGGACATCATTCATGAAACACATTTGGTCTAAAGGTGTCTGATACTTTGCTTTGAATTTTACATTTTTGGCAGTATCAAATGATGCCTCCGGGTAAAGCCATAACAAAGGCCAATGATTTTTCGACGATTTGCAATTTTGAAGCGACGATGTTTGCAGCCATTTAAACAAAATGAGGATTTTTTACGATTGGAAGCTGGCAGTTATGCATCGAAACTTTTTTTATTTATTTTGACAAATAATAAACCTTTTTCTAAAAGTGAAATGACAAAAGATTTGTTCAACAATGGTATAGAATCTTTTCAAATCATATCTATTTTCAAACCGTGATACAAAATATATTGAGTTTGTACTGTCGTTTATAATACAAAGTAATATAGCAATCAGACTATATAAAATACGTACCGACCGGCTCAGAATCAAATCCTGAATCAATTCAAAACTTATTTTTAACAAATTTGAATAAAAATTGGTTCATATGCTTCGTGTAATATCAGGTATAAAAATAATTCAAGTATGATAAATATTCTTGGGTCATGCTTCCATCTACAAATATTTTCTTTTTACCTTGCATATTTGGGACGAGAATAAGCCCAATTTGAAGTTGATTATGAAAAATCACATCCACTATTTTTGTTTTTTTTTTTAATTTTTAGCCCCATGAAAATTGACCGACACGCTCGTATACGATATTTATTTCATTTTACTTATCGACACCTTATCAAATCAATAAAACAAAATATTATATTAAATTGCACGCAAATATTTCATTTGAGTGCCATGAAAAATGCTTAATATCGGATCATATGTTGAAACACCAACCAACTTTATTGTTTTCATAACAAAATTTTCGTTGCAAATTAATTATGAGGAGTTATTTCCTTATAGCTGCTTAAAATTAAAATCTATTTTATCGGATTATCTTTATTGACATACAAATTAACTATTCTTGACATTAACTTTTTCACTTCACTTTTTCACTTTTTTTTCTTTTTACAAATGTTGGTCATGACCCTGTCTTAATCGGCATTCAACGGAATGCCGTTGAAATGATGGGATTCAATTTCAAGAAGACGTACATCATATCCAAATCTTTTATGGTTTAGATGTGACAAAAGCTCTGGCATCTCTTAAGCTTCACCTTTAGCTCAAAGTCTGGAAGTGGGTCTCAGTGCTGAACTAAATTTTGTCTTGATGCAATGTATCTTTTTCAAGCTTTCCAAGAGCCTAAATACTAAAATCGAAACATTTTTAAAACCATCAAAAAAGAGGCGTGTTGAGTCGTTCAATTCTGATTATAGCAGAGCATATGACGATTTTGACCAACATTAGCGACGTATTGTTTTCTGCTGAAGACAGCTTCTTGACAAGGAACTGTGCCTTCTTGAATGTATATAATTGGGATGTCTCAAGGATTAAGGAAAATATAGTTAAATATTTGTAATTATCAATGTTCGAACAAGTTAATTTATGGTCAGTTTTACTTGAAGATATCTGTTTAAATGTAGTTCGCTATTCTGATAAAGATTCGCTTACTTAGATCCCAATTTTGACTGTAATTTGATAAAATTTTGCATATGAACATTCCGGCAAAAAAGTACCGGGAATTGGTTAATAAAAATTCTCGTAGATTCTTACCAACGGCTGCCCCGAATCGTACATTTCAGTTTTTGGAAAAGGAAAAATTCACACAGTGTCAAACATGGTGAATACGATTGTATCGCAATTACAACAATTCAGAATATCCACAGAGACCTGTGCACAATATTGAACGAACAGATATACATCAAGATTGGATATGAACCAATCTCAATTTGCAGTGACGGTTTCCAAATTTATCTGCACTTTTTTCATATAATGTTCGATCAAACGTGACGATATCTTGTTCCTCCTTGAAGGAATCATACCACACATAAGCAAAGAAATTTCGTTTCCAAAACAAAATATGATAAAAGTTCTTTGTCCAATATTTTCATTTATTGCAGAAACCGGTACGCACTTCTGACATCGGTTGATTTAATTCGCTATTGTAAGTATTGTAAGTTTATCCACCTGGTTGGCAGATCCCACTCATAGTTAGAGCCATAATTAAAGACGACATTATTGAACTGGGAATATGTCGATACATATTGCGATGCAAGCCTACGCAAATGTACAGACATGTCTTCAGTCCTTTTACTCAATTCTTTTACCCAAAGCAATCCCTTTACTTAAAAATAAAAAGTTAAGTAATATTTATACGTTCGGTTTAGTTGGAATGAACGCTATAGAAATTAAGCAATGTCTGCCTTCTAGTTATGGTTTCAATGTAATTGAATTTTGCTCATAAAATTTGGTTTAATTTTACAGTAAGTAAAAACACTGAAACTTTTTTATAGTTATAAACTATATTATGAAAAGCACAGCCCCCATCCTGCGATAAGAAAACTTGTTTCACTTTAATACCGCTGTGCAAAACAGCAAAAGAAAATTTAGGATTATGAATTTCACTGTTTTAGAAATGATCACGATTTGTTTTTGGATAAAAAAAACTATAAATTTAGGAATATATAAGTTAAATCTGGCATTTGTATGGAAATGGATAGATGCAGCAGGTCAGTATGTCCATTCGCAATCTCCGGCTACAATCTGGTAAAATCTTTGGCTGTGTAAAGTTTTAAACAGTATCGTAAAGATTTATGACAGTTAATCTACTAGCCAGCCAGACAAACGTACGTAGTTCAATCGACATAGAAAATCATGAGACAAGTTTGGTCAAAATAGTTTAAATGTTTCCTTCTTATTTTATAATATTTTTTGTCCTAAGTTACCGTATTGGTTGAAAATATAGAAAAACTAAAATTTTCAGTGAGAAAACGGACAAAGTCGATATGTTATGTATGAGAAAAAGTCGTTTTTGACTCGCTCACTGCCGATGAACCGCCTGTAAGTCTTATTATAGCGAAAAATTGATGTAGTAGGAAAAAAACTTGGTCATACAAAGACAAAACTCACTTTTTGAAAAGTGATTAATTTTAAGAATGTTTCCAATATTTTTAACATATCTTTATTAGTTAAATACTTCATCCACAAGAATTGCGGGATTATGTTTTGGAGAAATTGTGCAAATGCAATATATTGAGTACGGGAAGAATCTGTGTGAAACGTAGTTCCAAGTCATTGCTACACAAGCTTTGTCTCGGCTGATCTTATGGGGCCTTTATAAATTTTCCAATTATTCACTAATTCTTTTGACAATTTTTATGAATCTTTGCATTACTAAGATTGATCATGTTTAACTCCAAATCTAGAATTTTAGCAGAATAGCGACCAGAGGCTTTCTTTAAAACCCAAATATAGGTCTGGTTAAAAACTGTACCTTCCTCTGAACTATATTTATTATACACAAGAGCGATCCCAAAACTAGCCGACATGACGTATAGATGGTGAAAGTAGTTTGAAAAATACAACCTTTTAAACATATGTTATTATTATATTATATTATTATGTTTTAAGCTCCGAAGCGCCACGTCGTTTATAATTTTTATTTGAGCCATCGAAGTTAAACGATCTCAGTAAACATGGAAATTTTTTTTTACCGTTTGAAATTTCCATTTGAAATTTCTAAATCCAACCAATATTAAAGCCGAGATATATTCCACTCTGAACGAGTCTGCTCCTTCGTTTACGACTGTAAAATATTGGGTAGCAGAGTTTAGACAAAGCCGTACGAGCTGCCAATTGAAATGTCCACGCCAGACACGATTAAGAAAATCCACAAAATGGTGTTGGACGATTGTCAACTGGAGGTGCGTGAGGTGGCTGAAATGATAGGCATTTCAAAAAGTGTTATACATCTTATATTTAGCGAAAATTTGGAGATGAGAAAGCTGTGCACAAGATGGGTGCCACGCTTGCTTTCAATAAAACAAAAATAGGGTCATTAAGATGCTTCAGTAGAGTATTTGGCAATGTCTCATGGCAATAAAGCCGAATTTGTGCGTTAATTTAAAATTCCGTTTGAGACGTGGGCCTACCACTTTAGACCTGAGGCAAAGGAATAGTCAAAGTAGTGCACTGGAATGGGGGGAATCGTGTCCAAAGTAGGTGAAGACGGTTCAGTCAATGGCAAGGTCATGGAATCTGATCTTTTTTTTTTTTGGAAGCGCATGAGATTATATTTATTGATTGTCTTCAGAAAGGAAAACGGCATCAGGGGCGAATAGTAGGCTGATTTACAGCAGCGTTTAGGTGACGAAATTATGGAAGGAAGACCGAATTTAGCGAAAAATAATGTGCTGTATCATCGAGACATTGCTCTAGTTCACAAATTCACTATTGCGATGACCAAAATTAATGAATTAAAGTTCCAACTGCTTCATCAGGCACCTTATTCGCTAGATTTAGCTTCCTCAAACTAGTTTCTATTTAAAAACTTTAAAAAATAGTTGGATATAAAATATTTGCCAATAATGATGATGAGTAGCCTGCGCTTGATGGCTTTTTTAAGGAGTTTGACAAATCTTACTATAAGCAGGGTATAGAAGTTGTGGAATATTTCGGGAAAAAGTGTATCGAGCTAAAAGGATATTAAGTTGAAAAATAAAAAAATTGTTCTCAGCTTTTTTGTGTCTTCTTTTTTAGGTCGGTTAGTTTTAGGACCGCCCCCGTGTATATGCAAAATGAAATACAACACATCCTTATTTGAATTGATAAATTATAAAAAAACACTAATCAAATATTCCTAAAAGCATGTAGCTTTAAAGTATTTACAAGTTAATTTATTTAACTTAAGTTTATTGATTGATTCAAAAAGAAAACCCCAGAAGAAAAATACATCCCTTCAAGTTTTCTTGCTTAAGCACAATCGGATGAGCGTAATAAGAGCATTTAACCAGCATACTAGATAAACAACCAAATGCGCATTGCCTTTGTATGTACAAATTTGTAAGGAAGGTTTAGCTATGCGCCCCAAAAACGACATCTAATGCAAATTAGTAATAAAGTCGAATCAAGGTATAACCAAGATTCTTTTTGGTTGTATTTTTCCACTTAATTTTTTCATTTGTATTCAAAGAATATTTCATTCGAAACTCAAAGAGTATTTACCTTTCTGCCTTCCAGGAATGTAAAACAAATTACTTTAGACAATTTACATTCAAAAAGTTCTAAGCACTCCTTTTTAAATGAATGCCATATAAAGCAACCTTTGACATTTTGGGGAAAAAATTAATGGTTACCTAACCAGTTTTTGCTTTATTTCTTTGTAGAGCAATCCTATAAGACATCGCTTTAGAAAATTGTTTGAATTATTAAACACAGGTACAAACAGTTTGTAATTTTCCACACTCATGTTTGACGAAAAGCCTCATTGAAAATAAAAACATATTAGAAAAAGATTTTTTGGAAATTAAATATTTACATTATCAGGTTTTTTGATGTTGTTCTCTTTTATTTTAATAGCTCAATCTACACCACCTGTTCACTTGAACATCGGTATACATGTTTAGGTAAGTAAAAGTTGGCATCAAAGTTAGCGTACGCAATTTTTAAGTAAACGAAGATTGTGCACAGAAACAAACAACAAAAAAACACAAGAAGAAAGGGCACATTGAGCATCCCAACAATGGCTAGGACAACAAATAAGGAATCACTCATCTGTGGATTCATTCATTTCAATGTTCGTTCATACCCCAACAAGATCTTGTAAATGTCCATTGAATGCTGCTAACAGTGGACAAAAAACTCACACACACGCACACACATGGCTACAATACGCAAGGACTGATAAAAACATACCCAGATGCCTACACACACGCACACAGAAACACACGCATAGGTACAAGTTCAAACACAAACACAAACACATCCAAACAAATATTTTAAGAGGCTGCAGAGTAAAAGAACCTCTGGGTGTGAAATAATTTGAACAAAACTTTGGCCTTGTTCCTTTCTTTGGAACTGCTGTTGCTGATTTTTCTCTTTCATTTTTTATTTGTGTTTATGTTGCAGCTTCCCCCTGGCTTCTTTGAAAGCTTTTTCTCTCTTAACACATCTCTTTAGATGATTTTCCTGCTGTTTCCCTGGGATTTTTTGCTCTCGGAGAGTGTAACAATTCGTAAAACTTCATGTGACGTGCTGCTGGTGAAATGGTGGTGGTGGTGGTGGTACTGGTGCTGGTGGTGTCAGGGATGGTGATAGCCATTCAACAGACTACGACTAACACACTGACATCCATTCATTCACTGAGTCAGTCATTCATTCGGTCGTACGGTGTTAACATCCTACATCTTCCTATAGCGTCCTCGTCTTGTTTGTCGGAGCTGTTCAGTTTGTGCGAATCGCACATCTTTGGGTGATTTGTTGATGCATTCGGTCGAGTGTTTGAATTGTTAGCGGGAAGCGATTAACACAATTCATGGAGGTTTTGAAGAAGAAAAAAGTGATTTTTTTTTTTGTTTGAAAGCATTCAAACAACAAAAGTTTACGATATTAATTACAAGTGACTACACTAACAACAATGCCTCATTCATATTTAACTGGGCGTGTGTGTGGGTTTAAATGCAATAGTGTTTTCGCTTTATCGGCTATCAAAAACATAAAGGACTTTTGTAACGGTCACGGTTGTTTTACATGTGCTACGTATTAACGTGTCTGTGTTTGTGTGTGTCGGATTTAGGATTCGTGTGTGTTCACGATACTACACTACACATATAAATATCCGGTTGGCGAGATGCTCGTAGAGTGATTTCAATATTCCATTTTTTTTTTTTTTTTTTTTTACTTTACATGAAATAAGAAAAAAAATGAAAAAGGAAGAGTGCTAAAGGGAATATGATTATCAAGATTAAAAATGAAAGATTTCTGTGAAACTTAATCATGATGAAAATAATAAAAAAGTTGTAAAGAATTTGTTAGAAAAATTATAATACACACGAAAAGCCTGTTTAAGAAGCCAAAATCGGAAATTTGAATTGAATATAAAAGAAAAGGAATGCGAAACAAAGTACAAGTTCATAATAAATTATGAGATTTGCTGGAAGAAAATCAAAAATATGGGAGAAATAAACTTGTTAAGGGAATTGTAGTCGAAGATCTCGCTAATGAAGCCGAATCGGAAATTGAAAGTCTATTCTCATTAAATTAAGTGATTGAAAAAAAAAGAAAACAAAATAAGTTAAATTAAAAATTTGTTGTCAGACAAATTGGAATAAACAAGTCTGACTAAAAATGGTAAAATTCGAAACTTGTATTATTGTTCCTCACTGTGATGTTTTTGAGTTTAAGTCCAAAAATAAATTCTTCATAACAAAATTTTGAAGTTCGTAGTTGAAATCTATAAATTGAAAAACCAAGAGTTGAAAATTATCAAAAAAATTAAAGTGAATATTCGTGTGGCAACCGGGTTAAGATTCAAAAAGTTATAAAAAAATCGTAAAATAAATCGGTATAAAAACAAATCAGTGTGTAAGTGAAAAATGAAGTGAAATTTTTGGATGGTGGTCTTGAGAAATGATGAAAAATTAAATGTGGTAAGCTGTTAATTTTAATCACAAAAAAAAAAAAAAAAAAAAATTAACAAAACGAAAATGCTAACGAGATTATTGGAAATAATAATAAGGATTCTCAAGCGACCGGTATTTGTTCTTTAAAATTATACAGTTGAAGTTAAATATGAAGTATTCTAAACAAACGTCTGATAGATAACAACTATAAAGGTAATTGATATTTTTTCTTTGAATTCAGTGAAAGCAAGTGTTAATTCAAAAGTTACTTTTTCTTTAAATTCTGTGAAAATTTACAATAAAATGTTTTGAACTTAACTTAATTATCAGATTTTTTTGGATGTGAAATCACTTAAAAAAAAAATACATTCTTAAAACCAACATTTAGGAGAAAATAAATCTTTGTCTTATATATTCGCCTACAGTGAATTCCAGTTAAGTAAATTAAATAAATTGCATTTCCAAAAAAAAAAAGTAGAAATGTTTTACAATAAAAACCGGAAAATGTTGCTGAAGAATTCAACATTACAAATTTGAGTATTTTGTCATATATATATGCGACCACAGTGAATTCGAATTAGGTAAATTAGATAAATTGCATTTCAAAAAAAAAAAAAAGTAGAAATGTTCTACAATAAGAACCGGAAAATGGTGCAGAATTTATTATTATAAATTTGAGTGTTCTCCAAATGCGAATTGCGGACTTCTTTTGCAATATTTGTTTACACACGTGGCAAAAAATTTAGTTTTGTTAAATAAAAGCTCAAAAAACTAAATCCATCAAAGGAATGTGAAATGTTTAAATGGAAACTAATTTGTTTACCATGAAAAGTTTTAAAATAAAAAGTCCAACTGAAGTTACCACTTTAATTATAATTCAGATTTGTAAAGAAATGTACAGAAGAGTTTCACCTATTTAAATTTATCTGCTAAAATTGAAAAAAATATTCAAATATTCAATTTTAATTTCCCTTCTGTTAAGTTCACTAACCTTGTAAATGCACAACGAACCCCAACAATGGAAAACACATTAAAAAATTAACATACGATACTTTATGGTCATCCAATTAATTTTCTTCTCTTTATATTAACGTAATTTTTATCAAAAATATTCATAGAAGGATGTGTGCTTGCATTAGTGAAGGAACATAAACAATGGAAATACAAATATCAAAAAACAATTCTAGTGAAAATTTTAAATATTGAACGACAATAAAATATAAACATTTCCGCGTTGCAGCAATGATTTTGTTTTTATGTCCTACAACGTCTGAAATTTGAAAATTGTAACTTCACAATTTATAATAAATAAATGAGGTCGAAATCGGTAAACAATTTCAATTCGATTTAGCGACGCTCTTCAATATGTATGTCAAGTACAGATCGTAATTACAGACTATTTGCAAACAATATTGGAGAGAGTATTTTTTTTTTTCAAGGACGAAAATGGGTGGTATTGCTTCATGTTTTGGCATTGTTGTCAAAAGACAAATTGGTCGTACCAGCCTACTCTAATCTTGAAACAAAAGTTTACGTTTTGATTAAACTACAAATTGCACATAAATTTTAATCTAATAGCATACTAATCTTACTCAAAATTCATCATATGGGTCCTTCTTTAATTATTAACTCCACACAAATGGATACTCAAAAAATCACTATTTGCTCCATTGCTCGCTAGAGGAGAATGATAATGATAATTTTTGAGAATGATAATTTTTGAATGATTTCCAATTTGTTTTTTCTGCTGGATTGAGTCTCTTTAAGCCATAAGTATCGTTGAATGAGCTAAATGTCAAATTAAAATCCTTTACTGAATTACTGGATAAGCATAGTTATGTAAATAAATCCTCCGTACCTTTTAATATTTGACAATTTGTTCAAGCATTGAAGTAATTTCGGTTTAATCAAATAGATAAAGTGTTTACGATTATAATTGTTACACTCTTTGCATCATGAGTTAATTAATCTAAGCAATTTTTTGGTAATCGTTTGAAGAATATGAGAAAATGTCTTGGTGGAGGGTTTTTGAACCTTTTCGTCTCCATCAGACGGTTTTCGTTATTGACGAGAAACTTGTCAATGATGTATTCAGAACCACCCCGCCCGTTAAAGTTGACTGTTTCAAATTCTTAATTATCTGTTTTGCTGCACATTGAGGAAAATATTTGCATTTTTTCCTTATGTCCTTATTTTTCTACTAGTATTATACAGTAGAGACAATTTGAAAGTATTGGGTTGTTCGAAAAGTTCGTTCGGTTGATTCATTAGTTCACCACACGTTACTTCTCATGACGTAGAGTTCCTTCAAACACTATCATAACTTCCTCTCATCCCCTTCTCTAAACAGTTTACTATTGTTTACTTTTGTTCCTGTTCTGATTGTGAGTGGTTATAGCGTTAAAAGAAAAGTTTTAAAAAGTGGACAAAATGAGCGAAAAAGAGCATTTTAGGCTGTATTATTTTCGAAAAGGAAAAACGGCTGCTGAAGCTAGCCGAAAAATAAAGTCTGTTTATGAGGAAAACGGACCAAATGAAAGAGCTTTTCAGAAATGGTTTAAAAGATTTTCTATGGGCAACTTCTCCGTATCGGATGCTCCCAGTTCAGGACGACAAGGAGATGAGAGATGTAATTATTGTTAATCACTGTACAATGGTTGGAGAAATAACTGAAATAATAAAAAAATCAGTCTCAACCGTCCAGGGGGTTACAAAAGAACTCGTATTTGTGAGCGGCCTTAATGGGTGGGTACCTCATACTGCCTCACAAAGGCCTCACACCATCTTGCAGACCCTTTAGAAAGTGTCAGAGCTTAGATAGGAAGTTTTAAGTCATCCACCGCACTCCCCAGATCTCGCCTTATCTGACTATCACCTATTTCATAGTCGGAGCAACCACTTGAACGATTTGAATTTCCATAACGACGAGGATGCGAAATATCGAATTGAATGCTTTATTTCAGTAAAACCATATGAATTTTATGAGAGAGGTATTAGAAGGCTCCCATAGACGTGAGAGGAAGTTATTAAAAAAGGGAGAGATTATATAAAAGATTAAAATAATTGTTTTCTTGTAAATAAATTTCTTTTAAAAACCGAACGAAATTTCCGAACTGCCCGATATTTTTAAGCAAGAACAAGAACAATGTTCATTATAATTCATTTTTGGCTTGTGTGCTACTGATATTAAAATGAAAAATCTGAGCACAAGAATAGTTTTCAAAATTCAAACCAAGCGTGCTTTAATAGTAAAATTGCTTGATTTAAGAAAAAAAATGAAGTGAAAAAAAAAAATTTTTCGGAAAAACTAATATTCTCTTTTTATAGTTAGCTCTTGAAGAAGGTTATTCGCTGCAACACAACTTTTTAACAACCTTTAAGATTGATGATGTCGAAGCTGGAAAATATTTTCTTTTTCAAAGTTGATACTAGTTTTCGAGGAATGTTACTAAAAGTTTTGAAAAACTTCACTTGCCAGCAATGTTTTATATTTATATTTGCCAACAATGCTATCAGAATGAGATAAGATGCACTTCAAGCAATTAGATTAAATTATGTTAAAAACATTAGCATTTAGGTATATTTTCTCTAGTTTTCGAGACACATTGTGATGCAATTTATTGTAATGCAAATCCTACAACAAAAATTTTCGGAATTTTTAAATTATTTCACTTTCCCTTCATTTATTATATTTACAGAAATCTCGAAAGCAAAGTTTTAAAAATTGTGTCCAATAGAAAGCCTTTATGAACGGCAATTTTGGCCAAATTTCTGAGAATTTTTCTACTAATATCTTTCAAACCAAACCCGACACAGATAATCCAATAACAATTGCCAAATTCCAGAAGTCAGAATCGTTATGTATTGATTTCTTTAACTTAAAGAATTAAATTTATGATGCGCTGAAACGTGTTCCAAACACAGCTCTAGTTCTAAGCTGGCAAATTATCACCACCAAAGAAACACAAATAAATATATTTTTTTAGTAGCATTCTATATGTACTTTTTAGCCTGTCAAACTTTCGACTTTATTGTCGTATTTGGCAGGTCTCGGGTTCGTACCCTGTCATCTGTATCTTTTTGATCTCTCGAGGGGTACGGACAGGCAAGGGGGTTTCCCTATGTCTATAACTCATGGTTGCCGTTCACCGTCGCCGAACGGAAGGGGTTTGGAGTTTTCTAAAAGTTTTCTTAAAAAGGTCCAGTATGTTCTCTTTTGCCACAGGGCGACCAATCCTGTGAAGTATGGTGTATAGATCACAATTTGGTAGTAGCTCCAACCGGTGAGTTTGGCCGGTAGAGTGGGGATCAGGAGGCCCCGGGACTGATTTCCCGCCTGATAATTTGGTGTTGGACCCCTAGTGGGAGCATTACGCGGGTTGTGGTTGATACCAAAATCGCTGGTAGAGACTTTGTGCTCGAATGTGGAGTTGCATTGCAACCGGGTGCTACAGTCCCATAGAGTAGCAAAGGTGGTAAGATAGGCCTCACCTCCGCCAATGAGGATTATGTTCCATACTAGCATAATCAATTTTATATCTCCTGGCTGCGAAGAAAGGGCTGACAACATGTGTTAATACCACAATTGTCAGCCCCTTTTTCTAGATAGCCCAAGTTTTACTTGGCTATCCCATGGGGGCGTTGGCAATCGCATTGTAATATGCCCAGTGTGTCACACATCGTGGGTAAGGCTTCACGTTGAGACTCACGTAAAATCCTCGTGGACTTCTTTATTGTCGTATTTGTAAAATACTGACTTTCAGACAGCAAAATTTACCTATTTTTCAAATCTTAATCAAATCTTACAAAATCTTGCAAAAATCAATCAGTCCCAAAAGCATCAATATTTGCATAAAATATAATAAACAAACTTTTGAAAAAATGCAAAACTGGACAAAACCGTGATATTTTTTTTACACTTTATATTTACAGACACGTCGAAAGATACATACATTTTGATATGTTAGGGTTTCAACTTCTCAAATTTTTCTGAAACATAAGTTTTTCATAAACATACCACGTACAAATCTGTGTGAAAATATGTTCTTTCAAATTATACAAAATGTGAACAAAAATTACAGCTGAAGCCAAAAGTTCAATGACAAAAAATCTGCAGCTGATAAATACAGGGTGTCCGTCGCCTTGTTGTTTTCTTCCAAAAATTGCACGTAACTTTCTCATCGTCACAGTAATCGATGATTGATTTTGATAAAATGTTCCAACGATTAAAACACGTTGGTTAATCGAATATTTTTCCAAAATAAATTTGCCACGTCTCTACTTCACAGCAGCCAAATAGGAACTGTCAAGACTAATGTTTACCAAAATGACGGCGAAACAAAGTAGTATACCTTCCCGACGGACACCTTGTGAGAGCATAATGAAATGCCACTGCTTTGCCTTGAAGATGTAACAAATCATAAACATTACTTTTCGTTATTAAAGATTTAAAACTTTTGATTTGTTTGTTTTCATGTCATGACAACGACGAGTTTCATATGTCATTGCGTTTGTTTGAGAAAGAGAGCAAGTCAAATTATTATATTGATATTAATGTGGAACGATATCCCTTATCGTGATTCTATGCTATAACACAATATTTGTGATACATGAGCATATTACTGTAGACGTGAATAAGTGTAATAGTTGATAATACCACGTGATCTATAGCAGTTTCGAAATTAAATGTGTGTTTTAAATTAATTAGTCAAAATTTAACGATTTATTATCTACCTATAGAGAAAAGAATCAGTTTTTAAATTTCATATTGTGGACTAAATTTCGAAGTATATTTGACTCTAAAATAATTTTTGGGACACGAGTATTTTTCAGTTACTTAGAAGATATGGTGAATAACTTCCACAAATAGCAAAATAATTGTATTAATATATTTTCCATATGTTATCGAATGACTTGGGTTCAATTTCAAAACTATTGAAACCCCAATTTTCAATTTTTTTTAGTCCTAGTAAAGGATGATTTTTTAATCGTAGTTTTTTTTTACATCATATATCAAAACCTTTTACTGTAATCGATAAATTGGTCTTTGCCATTTAATTTAAAATATAATTTCATGGAAATGTTGTCCGTGGCTCCGTCTCAAAACGACAGCTTTGCTCGTTTACGTATCCGTGCACCAAGAAATGAGCCTCATCGCTGAGCACAATTTTTCGATAAAACAGCGGATTTTCATTAAGCTTTTGTATGGCCCATTCACCAAAAATTAGTTATGGCAGGTCATTCGGCTTCAATTCTTGCGTGAGTTGAATTTTATAGGCTTTCAAATCCAAATCGATGTGTAAAATTTTCCTTGTGGTTGAGTAACACATGCCCAATCGCTGAGAACGACGACGAATTGACATTTCACGATCGTCATTAACACTGGTCCCTACGGCTGCAATATTTTCTTCGGTACGCACTCTATGCATGCGACTCGATGGTTTTATGTCAAATAAAGTAAATTTGGTGCGCAATTTTGGAGATAACAGCACGAATTGTTGATTCGGCAGGTCGATTATGACGACCATGAAATAGTCGTATTAAACGATGCACATTTGACACTGAGCACGAATTTTGATAATAAATTTCAACGATTTGCAATTGTTGCTCGTTTATTAGTCTTTCCATGATGAAATGGCAGAGTATACTGTACACTTTTTACTTTGACAGATGACGTTTGGACGCAGGTGCTGCCAACCTGAAAAACTTAAATCTTAAAAAATCAGCCGGTACAAATATAAAGCACTTCTGGATCCCAATGTTCTTATGGAGTGTTCTTTTTTTTTTCTGAGTATGTATGTAAGTGCACATGTGAAGAAGGTCTTCCTCCCAGAGCCTTACAAGTGCAGTGGAGCGGCTCCCTTCCCTTCCATTTTAGAGAATTTCAGCATAAATTTTTAAACCTTATTAGAGTATGCTTTCTCCGGCTAGACTCAACTGTCCCAAATGTGGCTCCTGGGAGCTTCAGTATTAGGGGCGGTGCACCGACAGATACAAGGGATCGCAAAACTAACCGACCTAACAAAGAAGACACAAACAAGTTGGGAACAAATTCTTTTATTTTTCAACATAATCTCCTTTTAGATCGATACATTTTTTCCTGCGATATTCAATACCTTCTATAACCTGTTTATAATAATAACTGTCAAACTCCTTAAAATAACCATTAATCGCAGACTCCACCTTTTTATTGGCTACAAATCTTTTACTACCGAGCCTTTTTTCCAAGTCTGGAAAATAGTCCGAGGTTACTAAATCTGGTGAATAAAATGCATCATGAAGTAATTGGAACTTTAATTCGATAATTGTGGTCATTCCAGTAGTAAATGTATGAACTGGAGCATTGTCTTGAAAATACGCTTCCTTTTTCGCTAAATGCGACGCTTTTTCCATAACTTCTGCATAAAGCACATAAACATTGCAATAAATGAGCATAATATTCGCCGCTGATTATTTCCTTTTCTCAAGATAATTAATAAAAATAATCGCCATCACATTGCCTGCAGATGGAACTGTATTCGAATTTTTTGGACACGATACTCTCATTTCAATCCACTGCTTGACTGTTCCTTTGTCTTAGGAGTGAAATTGTGAACCCATGTCTCGTCCATGGTTATAAATCGAAGCAAAACTTTGAATTTATTGCGGTGAAACATCACCAAACACTCTACTGAAACATCGCATTTGCCTTGTTGAAAGCAAGCGCGGCACCCATATTGCGCACAGCTTTCTCATCTTCAAAACTCCGGTAAATATACGATGCATAGTATTTTTTGAAATGCCTACCATTTCAACTTGTTCACGCACCTTCAGCCGATGATCATCCACTAGCATTTTGTAAATTTTCTTAACCGTCTCTTGGCAGCTCGTACGACCTCCTTTAAATTCTGCTACCCAATATTGTACAGTCGGAAACGAAGGAAGCACACTCTCCAGAATAGAATCTGGCTCAGCTTTAATGTTGGTTGTTCTGAGACCTTTAAATATTGGAAATATTGAATTACAAAACGGTGAAAAATTGTTTCCATATTTACAAACTCACTGAGATCGTTTATTGGTTGGACTGAGGCCTTTAAATGGAAATATTGTGTTAAGTAACGGTGACCAATTTATTCCACATTAACAAATTCACTGAAAACGTTTGATGGCTCAAATAAGAATACTAACCAATGTGGCGGCTTGAGACTTAAAACATACTATATGTTTTACAAAGTTGCCACTTTTCACCAAAATATTTTTTTTTTTTTTGCTTTCAAACTACTGGCACCATCTATACGTCAGGTCGGTTAGTTTTGGGACCGCCTTCATATAGTATATCTGTCATGCTTGTCCCTTTATTGCTAAGCTAGTTTCTATCATAACGTGATCCATGCCCTCATTTAGAACTTTGCCTTAAAAAAGTAAATGAGTTGGAATGAGTCTTTCCAGTGTCTACTGAATATGCTTTCAATTATTACTTTTAACTAGGAAAAAATAGAAAATTGGTAACAAAACGCAAAAAATACTCATATTAAAGAGTTGCGGTTCTTATAGGAAAAAGATTTCGTTCAAACTTACCCTGTCTATAATTATAGACTATTTAAATGCTAAATTTCAGCCTCTCTGTGCAAGCGGTGCTCTTTGAACAAAAAAGCGAACGGACAGACGGACACACTTATAAGCCATTGATTATTACAATCAAGAATGTGTATATATATATATGGTTGTTGTAAATGGAATGACAAAATTAATGCACCCCTTCCAAAGTGGTGAACATACAAATTATTTGTAGTTAAAAAATGCCTTCAAACGCCCATTTTTGACTATTTAGAAAGGTCAACGAAATTAAACCAGTTTTGTTTCGGTCTTAACATGATAAACTTATTTAAAAGTAAATTAGAATTGTATTCCAATTGTACTCACTTCATACATCCATTCGTTTTTCCACGAAAGAGGGTCAGTATCGTTCCGGCTTTAACATTTTTAACTTATTTAAAAGTAAATTAGAATTTTATTTTGATTTATATTCAAAACAACAACTCACTTCATACATTCATTTGTTTTTAACCTGAAAGAAAATTAGATTCTATTTCTCTCTCGAAACATAATTAGTTAGACATTTTAATTAGAGAATCTGATGCGGAAATTTTCTTTTATACAGTTTCGTTTCTTTGCCAGAGATAGAATTGAAACCAAGTATAGTTTCTTTTCTTGACAGAGAAAAAAGCCTGATGCCTGATGCTGCTAGAAGTAAAAATGGCTCAAATAATTTTTGTACTAAATTTACAATTTTTTTTTTTTTGAATTGAAATAATTTAAATAAAATACAGACAAAAGGTTTTATAATTTTATTGCGGGTATATGAATCAAAATTGTTTTATAATTTCGTTTTGCTTATATAAAACGTAAACAAAATTCAAAATAGTTTTGATTCGGTTGTCAGAGTTAGAATAAAAAGTCATTATATATGGAACATATGGAATTTTTTTCGAATTTAATTTGCTTTTACTGACGATATCTCAACAAAAATATGTTTAAGGATATTTTTAAAAATATTTAATTTATTTATCTATTTGGCATTACCTGTATATCAAGACTTAATATCTCTTAATTATAGTACATATATCTAGTCCAATACTTCCCACAAAAATTGACCGATTTTTTGAAATTCAGTATTTCTCCTGTAACTCGTTATCCTTAGCATGCAGCAACCCAAATTTGTTTTCATAATAGTTAGTAAATTTCGAAAAAGTCCACCGATTAACTTCTCTCCTTCTGCCACCTCCCATACTACTGATCAATTTACTACGTAATTTCTTGGCTTCACTTACTTACAATTTGTTCCAATTTGACACACGTTGGGCGTTTGCCAAAGTATTCTGTTAAAATGAAAACAAATCACAAATTAAAGCCGATTTTGGTACTTCCTGTACAAATTGAAGGATTTTTCAAAATTGAATGAATCCTGTATAATCTATAATCAGTCGGCTGTAGTAATCTACATGGTCATCCATTGTATTATTTTATAATACTCTACAATGTTGGAGAAAAATCGATTAAATAATAACGCCCCTTATAGTATCTGCCATACAAATGACCTTTTTAACCCGTATATTCTTATCTCTATATCCTCCTCATTTGTCACGAATTTGGTAACCTAAAGTCTGAGAACGAAAATGGGAGACGATGTCGAGCCCCTTCTGGTACCTTCCATACAAATTAATCGTATACGTGGCCTGAGTTTACTTAAATTTTTGTTTATATTGCGTTATAATACAGAGTAAAATGTGAACAATCGACAGAATGATCACGCATTCTTTGATATATCCCATACCAATTATCTTATTTAACTTCTATGTTCTCAAATTCTTTCTATTGCACTATATTCATTAAAATTGAGTTCTTATCGGGTATTTGGTACCGTGAATGAAAATAGATTGCACTGCCATCATTCCCTTTAGCATATCACACTTACTTATCGACCGATTTAGCAAGAATCGGGGGTCCTTCTACATTATCCATACGGAAAATTTCAGAAAACTACAGTTGTGCTTCTTTTATTGTGCTTTAATTCAGAGTATTTTATGCGGCAACACAAAATTACTTTGCATAAAGGTATGTGGAAGTTACTTCACATTGGAGGCATTGAATATACGAATATATATGTACGAGTATATATACGATGTGTGTTCAAAAAAATATGGAGAATTTTCGAGCTACGTACATTCGACTTTCGATAATTATTTTTTTATATTGGTGTACTCGTCTCGAAGATATGTTGACGGTTTTAACCATATAGCATGTTTAGTTTGTTTATAAGAGGCATAAATAAGACAAGTATTTTGCGGGTTCGACGAATTTCAGCTATCGAAAAAAATGGATCAAAGAAGTTGCATCACATTTTGTGTAAAAAATAGTATTAAGTGCTCATAACCACTTGAATTGTTGTCGGTGGCATACGGTAAGAGTCAACTCTGAGTCAAAAAAATGTTTACAAGCTTTTCACAAAACGTCGAGAAGATGTGAATGACGACGCTCGCTCTTTACGCCCCTCAGCACACCAACAACCGATGAAAATGTTGAGAAAGTGAAGGAAATTGTTATATAGAATCGTCGAATCACAATTATAGTAGTTGCTGAGGATGTCGGCATATCGGTTGGCTCATGCCATGCAATCTTTTTGGAAATTTTGGGAATGAAGCGTTTGGCAGCGAAGAGCGTTCCAAAATTGCTGAATTTTGACCAAAAACAACGTAGCATGAGCATCGCTCAGGAATTGTTGATTGACGTCAACGATGATCCAGATTTACTTAGAAGGGTTATAACTGGTGGCGAATCATGGGTATATGGTCATGACATCGAAACTAAAGCCCAATCAGCCCAATGGAAGTGTCCATGAGAACCAAGACCAAAAAAACCCATGCCAATTTCGATCAAATTTCAAGGTTTTGCTCACTGTTTTCTTCGATTACCATGGCGAATTACATCAGGAGTTCTTACCAAAAGGTCGTACGGTAAATAAGGAGTATTACCCTGAGGTTAAGCGCATTTTGCTTGAAGCAATACGAAAAAACGCCCGGAATTGTGGAAAAAAAATTCATGGCTTTTTTGGCAACACGGTTATCATGCCTCAGCCACCGTATTCTCCAGATTTGACCCCTGTGACTTTTTCATGTTTCCAAGATTGAAGAGACCTATGAAAGGACGGCGTTTTACGACGACTGAGGAGATAAGAACATAGTCGCTGAGAGAGCTCAAGGACATACCAAAAAGTGCATATCAGAACTGCTTTGACGATTGGCAAAAATGCTGGTACAAGTGTATTATATCTGAGCTTGGCCACTTTGAAGGATATAAATATATATATACACATATATATACATATACATATATACGAAGTGTGTTAAAATAAAGATGAATTTTCTTTTTTCTCAAAAAATATTTATGTATTCAACAATTTCCATTCAATTTTATTTGTTTTTACATACCCAAATAAACCACGCCATAATTCAACTTGGAGACGTGCGTTCCCCTCTGCCTATAGAAATTTGGTATACAAATAATTATGATAGGTGGCAGTTAAAGGTGGGAGGGAATATTTTAATAACACTTAATTAGTTTGCTTCCGCCTTTGACAAATTACTGTATAAAAGATTACCTCAAAAGTGTGTGGTGGGTGTTCCCTAGCG
Organism: Philornis downsi; assembly: GCA_019455685.1. Classification (NCBI taxonomy): domain Eukaryota; kingdom Metazoa; phylum Arthropoda; class Insecta; order Diptera; family Muscidae; genus Philornis; species Philornis downsi. The sequence goes on from JAHXMU010000035.1 coordinate 3,494,446, forward strand.
AACACCTATTAAAAATATAAATAAAAAGGTCTTTTATCTTTACTTATGCTAAGCGATGTTGTTTATCGACAACGAAATTTTTCCATGCCTACAATAAAGCAACGATTGTTTATGTCAATGTTTGTGTTAAGCTCTGACTAAGAAGTTATACCAAAGTTATAATAATAAATTACAAAATATATAAATTTGTGGAAACGAATTGTTGCGCTCACTTGCGAAAATGTGGGTTAAAATGAAAACCATAATATTATCAAATACAAGAATGATTATTACAATTATCTTACACAGGGTTACCCATTTTTCGGTTTTTAAAGTAAAGATAGATAAAACACACATAAAGCTATGATTACCATGAAACTTTTATTTCATTATAACGCTTGTATCTTGCCATTATATATGAAATACAAGTACAATGCCATTTGAATGACAGCCTCTGGATTGGTTGCAGCAGTAGATCCTTTCGACGTAGTTTTCGACCACCTTTTGGCACATTTCGGGCAGCATCTCGGCATTAAATTGCCGAATGTTGATTTCCAAATGTTCCAACGTTTGGGGATTATCCGCATAAAAACGGTCCTCGACGTAGCCCCACATTCAAAAAGTCTAACGCTGTCAAATTGCATGATTTTACAGACCAATTGACGTCACCAAAACGTGAAATTTCGCTTTTTGGAAATTTCTCATGCAATAAGGGCAATATCGGTCGTATTGTGTGGCTCTTGGTATCGTCTTGTTGAAATCATATATCGTCCAGTTCATAATCTTTAATTGCAGGCAAAAAATAGTCATTTATCATAGGGCTATAGCGCTCTGAATTGACGGTAATGCACAGGCCTGACCACATCTGTAACGTTTCCAGCCTCTTTAAATTTCTTTATATTCTTGTCAATTCCTTGCAAAGTAGGTCAATTATGACGACCGCAATCACCGCGTAATGCACGAAAAATACTCAGGTTTAAATCACCACTTTTGTACAAAGTTTTAACATTTTTTAACACGTTGCTCGACTATTAAACGATCCACATTCGTAATAAACAAATAACACTTCAGATGACAGGAGTTCAACAACTGACAGCCTTGCCAGACCGGCGGTTTTGAAACCACTAAATGGATAACCCAGAATATATATTTATATATACGTACCCGTATGGGTACAGAAAAACATAAAATTAATTTTACGGTCACTTATATCCGAATAGCGGTTAAGTAACTAAAGATAAGAAATATCACTTATGGCTAATCTTTCAACTTTTTTTTCTTTTCTGTAGAGACCAATTCGTCGTAGTGGACATCCATTTTATAAATCTCTTAATAATAACTAGAAATACTCATCTGAGACCCCATAGGATTTCCGTTTTAAAACCGTAAGAACTTTTTAAAAATTAAGGTCGATCGCAGTCTTCACTTCGTATTGAAAGCACAGTAAAGGCCGCTCGATTCGATCTGAGAGCCTGATATTTGACACAAATATATCTCATACAATTGATTAATTATTGTTAACTTATTTTTTTAAAATATAATTGCTAGAATTGTCTTCATGGGCAAAATAATTTTAAAATCGAAAGAAAACTGGCATTTGTTTGTATTCTTTTTGTACCCATCACCGAAGGACAAGGGGAGTATTCATTTTTTCCTTCTATTTACTGCACCGATTGGACTACTAGGCTGAAACTTCTCATAAAAATAATTCAAATTGGTGGATCAATTAGATGTCAGATAAAATAACTTTGTTATAAATATATTTATACCTAGTCTTATATATGTAAAGGGTGGCGCATAAGTAATGTTAACGGCGACTATATTGAATGCTTTTTTGTGCATCATTTGGTTTTAACTCGTGAACCAATTGCATCTTATATGGGGAAAGATGTAACATATGTAAAATTCTTTGCAAAGACTGCCTAGACAGCTCTAACTACTGAGAACGTCGCCTGGTAGAAGTTTCGGGGTTTTCCTCAATACTTGCTTGCATTCGAGCAATGGTCACTTCATTTGGAACTGCACGAGGTCTTCCAGCACACGGAGGATCACAAACAGCCCCTTGGTGCCCAAAACGTTGAACCAATTGGTAAATTGTTGGAGCGCTAGAAGCATTTCGAACATGAAAGAAATTTCGATATGATCATAATAATCGAATGCTGACTTTCAAAGTAAAATTGAACAACTTTGATTCTTTGTTCTGTGCTGAGCCTTTCCATCATAAATTTCCAAAGCATTTTATTTAGCTAATTCTGTAAAGAGACAAAAAAACTGAATCAACCTCTAAAATATATAGTTTTGTTTCAGAAATTTTCCAGCAATTTTTTTTTCATTATATATTGTAAATGGGAAGCGCTTTTCAATTACCTGAAAATAAGTGGATACATTGTTCATGATGCTGAAGTTCGCCAGCGTTATAATTGGATCGAAAGGGAAATTATTTCCATATACTCGTAAAGAACGAAATTCTTCTTTCAAAGAAATTATAATTTTTTCCAAATTTGTCTAAGACTTTTATCACTTATTCGTTAATTTAAAGCTCAAAGTTGTATGCATTTGTAAGATGGCACCCTAATTAGTGGCAAGTTTATTCAGTAATACCAAAAACATAAATTTTTACTGGAAAAATGTAGACAAATCAAATTTATTACGTGTAGTAGAAAGATTTTTTTTAAAACTCATTTGTTTAATGTTGAATCTGTACACTGTCTGTCACCGTGAAACGCAATTCGAAGTATTGGCTGCTTGAGCTTCATCCTGTCCGACTTTAATGCACCTGTCCACTTACTTAGCTTTATTTAAAAAAAATGGCAGAAGCAAAACAGGTTTTTATTAGCCAATAGAAGAGTATATTGACCACATAGGTAGAGTAACCATCCTTCCCACAAAAGAAACCCCACGTAGTGTTGCGGTTTCCTCACACAAGATTTCCGTCTCCAGTGAATAAAGTTAAATTTGCTTACAACAATTTTCAATATCGCTTAGATAGATTCCAATTTCATTTGCAATTGATGTTCATATATTGATTAAATTCTCTTTCGGCAGCCATCCTCCCATCGTTTGACATAAACGTGACTTATAGCATATGAAGTTGTATTCAAAAACTCTTTGATGTATTTACATGAATTCAAATCAATTTGGTCGCATGAACACGGCAAAGAAGTACTGCATGGAACAAAGCTACAACTCCTAGGTGGTCTTGGTTCTCGAAGGACTAGCTTCTACTTGTTTCTTACCTTGCTCTGTGAGCTCAACTGAAACAGGAGAATACATTTAAATTAATTGACAGTATTTTACATACAAAATCATTACTTGCATACACAACATACCAGAAGATGATGAAATTCTGCGAAGTTTGTGACATCCCGTCTTTCTGCCTTTGTCAGATTGCACACACAGAGTCATGGCGTATTGACATTGAAATTAAGAGGAGGGGAGGAAAAATCTGAAGTATCCAACAATTTCGTTTTCTTGTCGTTTTTAAGTCATCAATTTTGGAAACAATGGCGCGTGTAAGTTACAGAATTGAAAAGAATCTACATGGAATCTACATCTTTCAATAAGTTTGAGAGAATATTAAGCAAGCTGTATTAAGGAATACCTTTATATATGGTGAGGGGGTAGTACGTAAGAAAACTATTAACTCAATTCATGTGTAAAGTAATTTAACAATGAAATCTTTCACTATGTTAAACTTCTCTACATCGCTTGGTTAATAGATGTGAAAGCTGTTGTTAATTGATTTCTTTTGATAATCCGTAGAAGTTTGAATGATAGCTACAAAATTAAAACGAAATCAGTTCATCCTACGTTGCTTAATGACAATTAAAAGAAGATCGTGTTCGTCTTGTTGTCACCTCTTTCGATTTACATTAACACAAAAGGCAACACAACATGCAGCTATTAAACATAATTCAATGTGAGTTGTTTATAAGTTGTAGACAAAGAGATTTTTTTTTTGCAAATTCTATAATTTTTGTGATGTATTATTATTATTTTTTTTTTTTTACTATTTTTCAGATAATACTGAATGTCCATATATTACTTTTGGACAATATACTTTATTTGTGTCAACAGGATATACACATTTTATAACCCATATACCAATAGCCATACAAATTTTGGGTCAATTTTAGTATGGTTTTTCGTTCGTCTGCTAGTCAGCAAGATGGAGACCAAATTACTGAAATTTAACACGAAAATATGTCATAGTTATAGTCGTCAACTAAAACCATTATAATGGTGAATGATAAATATGGAAATAAGCCATCGCTACCTAAGACATTCTCTTAAGAAGGCAATCTTACTTCAGTTATTGAAAAATGCTAGAATTACGCTTTATTCCATATCAGAGCTGGGTGTTTCTGGCACCTCAACTTATCTGTAATAATTTTAGATCCAAGTAAATTCCTATGTGGTTCTATCCCAGCAAAATCTTCTATCCCAGATAATTAGTTGTGGAACAAGATACACTGTCTAAGATTAGGTTGTACTTTTGGTTGCACCTTCAAAGATTACCTATTAAAATTGTCTAACAACCAAGAGGTTGATTTGCCCAAAGCAAAAACAGATGAATGTTCCTTCTTATCAGTTCTGAAATGGCTGCTTTTCACAGGTAATAATAAATTAATTACGTAGAATCCATAGCAGAAAGGTTAGTAATAACCACAGAATTAATTCAACAAATTATGTTGTTAAGAACCGATTCCAAAAAATGCTGTTGACTATTCGTAATTGTGTTTCTTTTATTTTATGTTGACAGACGAAATCTCAAGCCGAATATATGTTGCACTTAAAAGTGCTGTTAATTATTCATAATTCTGTGTTTTTTTTTTTTTTTTTTGACAAACGAAAGTTCAATCCCAATATATGTTACACTTAAATATATCTCCTAGCTAAACTAGAAGCCATTCAAAAACCATAACATTTTCATCACTTCCGATAGCGCAATATATGCATATTTATAATTTTCAAAGAAACACTTTTGTACCGTTTCCAAATCTAAATAAACTCCGTAGTTCTTATTAAATTGAATTACATTTAATTACTATTAATTTGTTTGAGTTCGAATTTCACATAATTAGATTTGATAGAAACACTGTACTACTGCCCAATTTCGGTTCGAAAACTTTGATCCAACCAAACCAAATTTATTTGGCCACATAAAAAATTTTCCTAAAATGACTGCTTTTTCATTACTACAGGGTGGCGCATAAGTAACGTTAAAATTTGATCAATGAATACATTTTTTGTTTAAGTGGTTTTTCGTCTGCTTACAGAATTAACTAAATAATACGTGGGAAATTTATGATGGAAAGGCTCAGCACAGAACAAAGAACCAAAGTTCTTCAATTTTACTTTGAAAGTCAGTATTCGATTATTCAGATCATATCGAAATTTCTTTCATGTTCGAAATGCTCCTAGCGCTCTAACAATTTACCGATTGGTTCAGCGTTTTGGGCAGCAAGGGGCTGTCTGTGGTCTTCCGCGTGCTGGAAGACCTCGTGCAGTTCTAAATGAGGTGACCATTGCTCGAGTGCAGGCAAGTACTGAGGAAAACCCCGAAACTTCCACCAGGCAACGTTCTTAGCAGTTAGAAATGTCTAGGCGGTCTTTGCAAAGAATTTTACATATGCTACATCTTTTCCCATATAAAATTAAATTGGTTCACGAGTTAAAACTAAATGATGCACAAGAACGCATTCAATGTAGTCACCGTTAACGTTACTCAGGAGGATGTGAAGAAGACTCATCATAAAAAAAAACAATTTACTTCCTATGACAAGCCTATGTTAAACTTATTTATTTGAGTAAGCAAATTTTCATCACTTTGCTCCAAAAATTGTGGTGAATTTCAGCTTCCGCAAATGCACTTCTTTTGCTCTGTTGTTATAGTTTTAATTCATTAGATTAATCTCAATTATAATTATATAAATTATATATAAACATAATTATAACGCGTCTATGAAAATTAATTGCTATACCAAATATATAACTGACTATGAATTCTACCAAAATTTTGTTACATAACTCCAAGTTTTGTTGTGGCTTCCTCAAAAACTTATCACCAAGCATTGAGTTTTGATAACCTACACCTTGTGATGGCCAGAACATTTATTTTGCCATTCCATTTGTAACTATTAGAAGCACTCATCTGAGACCCTACGAAGTACATCTACATATATACACTTTTATTCGGCGTAAAAAAAATTTTTTAATTTTTGACTTTTTAACCAGTACAGGATTATTCGCTGGTCTGGCAAGTCCGTCAGCTTTTAAATAGCTGTGATATTGATATTTATTTAGCGAAAGGTTTGCCATTTACGAATATGGATCGTTTAATAACCGAAGAACGTGTACAAATAGTTAAAACTTACTACAAACGTGGTGATTCAAACGCGGGAACTTTTCGCTCATTACGGGGTGATTATGGTCGTCATAATCAACCTACTGTGCAAGGAATTGGTGAGATTATAAAGAAGTTTGAAGAAACTGAAAGCTTTACAGACGCACTGACAAAAATATAGCTTTAGTTAGTGAAAATGTGGCGAATAAACCGAATTTTTCGCAAAATTGTCACATCTTGGTGTCGGAGAACACAGAAGTGATTGTGGAGAAGCCATTGCTTCCCGAAAAAGTGACAGTTTAGTTCGCACTGCGGTCTGAAGGTGCCATTGGGCTGTTTTCTTTTTCGAAAATAACACTGGAGGCCGTATGATAACCGATGATAAGGAACTTTTTTGGCCTGACGCTGAAGATTATAAACTGGACGATTTGAGATTTCAACAAGGCAGTGTTTCGAGCCACGACCCACACAACACCGCCAATTTTCACTTTATTGCATGGGAATTTTCCAGACAGCGGTTTTCACGTTTTGGTTGCGTCAATTAGCTACCAAGATCCAGCTATTCGGCGCCATTAAACTTTTTTGTGGCGCTGCATCAAAGACCGTGTTTACGCGGGTAATTCCTAAACATTGGAACATTTGAAAACCAATAGTCGCCGAGTTATCACCAAGATATCGGCCGAAATGTGCAAAAAAGTACTCGAAAACTACCTCAAAAGGATCCACTGTTGCAGCCAATCCAGAGGCGGTCACTTAAATGACATTGTGTTTCGTACATAATGGCAAGGTCCAGGTGTTATAATGAAATTAAAGTTTCACCGAAATCATAGATTTATGTGTGTTTTATTTAATATTACCTTTGAAACTGAAAAATGGACAACCCGTTACATTATGGTATTTTTGCCTATATTTAACTGCCGTAAAGAATTGTAGAAGTTGTCTAAACTGAATAACCATGAGAGATATACTTTGTTCTTTATAACAGTCAAATGCTAAGAATTGAAGGAATTGTTCGTACATACAAGTATTTGTATTTACAACAATTTGTTAGAATTTTTTGAAATAATTCGAAACAGTTTTTTGTGGCTATATATATTTAAATGCTTAAGGCTATTACATTTGAAGTTTAAGTTTGTTTTAAATATGAATAAAAATCAAAGTTCTGATAAAAATCAAAGTTCTGATATAACGTTAAGTAAATTTGTGGTATTAAAAACGAAGCGAAGCTAAACCTTCATGAAGATCACTAATGAAAACAGCATCGTGTTTTTTATCTCACTTTGACTTAGAGTCCACGCGGCTCATAAAATATCCAGCTATGGTCCACTTTTACAATTAATTAAGTTAAAAAATTAAGTATGATGCCATCTATCGGACATTCTTGGAAGCATTGGAAAAGTAAAATGTGAGCAAATTAGTTAAAATTAAACGTATATTAATTTGTAGTATAAAAACGAAGCGAAGCTAAACCTTCATGAAGATCACTGATGAAAACAGCATCGTGTTTTTTATCTCGCTTTGACTTTGTGTCCACGCGGCTCTTAAAATTTCCAGTTATGGTCCACTCTTACAATTAATTAAACCAAAAAATTAAGTGTGATGCCATCTATCGGATATTCTTGGAAGCATTGGAAAAGTAAAGTATTTGCAAACCAGTTAAAATTAAACGTAAATAATGCGTCTTAATAATATAAATCGGCGTGATAACATAAAAACTACGTTTCTTCATGATTTAGAGAATTGCTGCTTCTCTCCAATGCTGGCCTTGATTTCGGTGCTTGACCATTAAGCTGAAAGGAACGGCATAATTTGTGAATTTTTCAGTTTGTGGATTATTTCATTTAGTGGTAGTTTCATAAAAATTAAGCTATGAACCGACCAAATTTTTGTCACCCGTTCAACTTGCTACACATTTAGTTGTTGTTGTTCTTGTTTTGTTATAACCGATTAATGCCCGTTAACTGTACAACCACGTTGTCGAACAGAATTTACAATTATATCCATACCAAAAGTTTAGTTTACAGTTCGCGCTGTGTTCTACAAGTTAATTACTTTTCAACTCTCAGCTGACTCTCTCCTGCCAGGACATTAAACATTCATTACAACATTCATTTTCAGCTTTAAACGTTTAACACTTTCTTATTCCCCCAGTGCACAGACCTCTGCGATTTTCCTTTGCTGAAAGTAATCCATCTTTCTCCAGTTGAAAAGAACGATGGGTCTATGTTTTGCGAGTAGCAAATGATTGAAAACTGTTGGACATGATTTGTAAATCTACCAAAGTTATATCTGAGAGTATACAATCGAAATTTCTTGAATGTAAACCTATATATAAGTATATATATGGATGTAAATGGAAATTTCTATTTCCAATGAAAAACAATCGAACACAAACAGCTACAAGCATTAAAATGTTACTTATGGCATCCTTTTCTCATGAAATATTAAAATTTGAAAACTTTTTACAATCTACACCTGTCAATACACGTCATCCCTAGGAGATTTCCAATTTGTTTCAATTACATGAAATTATTTGAAAATGCTGCTTGAGCACACAATCGTGACAAGACATTTTAAATTCATATTTCTTTTTGGGCAACTTAATATTCCCAAATGAAATTTGCCATGAGAAGAACTTGAAGTAAAGGTCTAATGGCGGACAGCAGGACGAAAGAGAGAGAGAGAGAGCGGACAGCAGGACAAGCACATCAATACAACTACGATAATGGTCGTTGAAAATACAAACACAAGCGCAGACAAATGTACAGGCCATTTTTAATCTCATGGCAATTAAGAAAATGCTGATGCCGACGATAATTTTTCCTACGGCCAGCCAACATTGGCCTTAATGTAAAGGTTGCTGTTATTGCTACCCACTGCGGCAGATGTCAATGTCCTTTGTGTATCTGATGTTTATAAATGGAAATGGCGTTTTCATTTCCAACTTTATTCCATCAGTCATTCATTAATATATGCAACACACAAATTCATTGTAATAAAATTTTATAGGTAAAGTCGTAATTCATTCGTGTGCTGAAACTCGAGAACGCCGCAAATTCAGTAATATAAGTTGGTTAAAGTTAACAAACATAATTGAGAAGAAATTCACAAAAAAATCTATACAAAAAAAGTGTTTAATAATACGTACGAAATATGTATCTCCTCTTTTGCCCATGGAAAAGTAAAATTGATCAATCATGGAAAACGTGTTGAGAGAACTCTTTCAACTTAGACAGCAGAAATGCATAAAGTTATCAATCAGTTTCGTTTTTTCATTCATATGCAAATATTTTGGGATTCTCTTGAAATTTGTTTCAAGTGCTGTATGAAAAACAGAAATGTGGAAAGTATTTTCATAGAGTACATATTTGCATTCGATTGATTTATGGTTTATCGAAAATGTGTTATACGAAGAATAGAATATAGAATAAACATGAATGCTAAGGAGAGTCAAGGTGGTCGCAAAGAATTATCAGAAGTGTGTGATATATGTGGGTTTTTAATGAAAAAAAAAACACTAGCTTTGTTTAGCTTTTCACAGTTTTATTTATTATAAACACAAAATTAATACTTTAGTAAAATAAAGGATAGATAACATGAAGTATTATTCAAACTACGCAGTATTTTATTCACTTATTCAATAAAACTCTCCGATCGCACTATATACAACCTGCGGTGTCAAACTCTCAAAATCAACTGAACTCAAAATTCTACGTCGTCCTATTCTGCAAAAGCTTTTCTTTTACATCTGCACTTCTGTTAATAGAACAGTAAATTTTAAAACCTTCGTTCTCGAGCGATCCTATATATATATATATATTATGATAACGTCATACCACCTGTGTGCAGAGTGCCCAAAATCAATATCCAAAAAAATAAAATATCCAAAAAGTTATATGTTACTTGTATGACTGGAACATATTTCAAATATTCGATATTCAATGAAAGAAGCTCTTCAGACATTTTGACATTACAAAACTGCTATTCGTACTTGCACCGGAAAAACACTAAAAACCTCAACGCTCTTGGGAATAAAAAAAAACTGCTGTTAAAATTGCAAACAAAGGACTACTGTGAGCAGCATATTGAAACACAGTCCATCTATGCAAACAAGACTTAATAAAGTCAAACTTAATTAAACAGCATCTGAGGAATTCAAAAATAGTATCTACACTTTTAAAGCTGTTTCATTTAATTAAAATATCACCAAAGGAAAAGTTATAAATACGTGTTATACATTTAGTGGTTTCAAAACCGCCGGTCTGGCAAGACTGTCAGTTGTGTTAAATACCTGTCATTTGAAAAGTTATTTATCTAGTGAAAGATTTGCATGTACGAATATGGATCGTTTACCAATCGAAGAAAGCGTTAAAAAGGTTAAAACTTACTACAAAAGTGGTGATTCAATTGTGGGCTTTCAATCGAACAACAATTTTCTTGAGCAATGAAGCTCATTTTTCACACTTTGCTTCACTTTTGCTTTAAGTGAAACAAAACATCCAGAGTGGTTCCGTCGCTTTAAAGATTGTGATTTTGATGTTGATGACCGTTGGCGTAGAGGAAGACGAAAAACACGGAATTGACGGCATTGCTTGATGGGGATCCATTTCAAATGCCGGTAGAGCTTTCTTCAGTATTAGGAGTTGCCCATTAAGCCATTTCCAAGCTAGTACAAGTATTCTGAATGACTCAAAAGCAATTAACTTGGATTCCTTATAAATTGAAGCAAAGGAACGTTGAACGTCGTTTTTTTCGCCGGTGAACAACTGCTTCAGCGACACAAAAGGAAGGGGTTTCTTCATCATATTGTTAGAGATTATGAAACATGGATTCATTACAGCAATCTTAAGAAAAGAAAGTCATGGGGGCTGCCAGGTCATACTTCTACGCCATCGCCTCGGCCGCTGGCCGCTTCACGTTGCAAAGGTTATAGTCTGTATTTGGTGGGACCAAGTCGGTTTTATTTATCACGAGATGTTTAAACTACGCAAAACCATCACTGGGGACTGATATCGACTTCAATTGATGCATTTGACCTGGATTTTGTGTTAGAAACGCCCACAATACGCGGAAAGACACGAAAAAGTGATTCTTCGTCAAGGCAACACCCGGGTTTCCTAGAAACTCTGGAATGGGAAGTCTGGGTATTTTCTGGGTCTAAATGCCATGAACCTTCAAGTAGGGTACATGTTCATAATACCAGCTTGCTCTCGTTTTGGGAGCAAAAGGAAGTTCCTGTAAAGAGAGATTTGTCAAATGAAGAATTGTCTTGTGAGCAATACTTCCAAAATGCAAACCCGTTTATTGCCTTTGCATTGCATTGATGAAATTAATGCATGCTTGAAGGACACGAAAAAGTGATTCTCTATCAAGACAACGCTCGGCTTTCCTGAAAACTTTGAAATGAGAAGTCTTACCCCATTGGCCATATTCTCCAGATATTGAGCCGTCCGATTTTCACTTGTTCCGTTCGATGGCACACGGTCTGGCTGGCCAGCAGTTCCACTCATATGATGACGTCAGGGAATGGCTAGATTCTTGGATAGCCTCAAAACATGAACGTTTTATCGTGACGGAATTCGAGGCTTGCTAGAAAGATGAAAAAAATACCAACTAGTGATGCCCAATACTTTCAATCAATCATTTTTCAACATGTTTTCATAACAAAGTTGCAGTTTTATAAAAAAAAAAGTGAGAACTCAGTTGTGCACTTAATATATTGTATCTTAGCTCCCAGCATCTCAACCCCAGATACATTCACTTCACGACATCAGCCTATGCTAATTATTGTTGTTATGTTATTATTATTGTTGTTTGTTTGAAATAAACAAAAGGATTAAGCTAACACGTTACTGCGCTTGCATTGCATTGGTGAAGTCAATGCATGCTTGCGTCGTTGCTCTGATTTGAAGCTAGCTTTACCAACACATAAGAAGATAAACTTCACTCAAATCAGCAACATTTATAGTTTAGTGAAATTTTTCTTTTACCGGAGAAGTTGTAGCTTATTCATAAACATTGGTGCTGAAAACCGAGACTCTCGTTCATTATTTTCTGATTAAAATAATTCGTTAACATAAAATTGAAATTTCTGTTCTGATTTGCATTTGAAGGCTCATAAGATTCAGATAGTCCAAAAATTAAAACCTGATGATGCCAATAACCGACTTAACTTTGTCAATTTGATGCTAGAGCGGTTCAACAATTTCAACAACGTGATTTTTAGTGATGAGGCCAATTTTCTCCTTAATGGCCATGTGAACAAGCAAAATTGTCGGTTCTGGTCCGAGACTAATCCCCGACGCTTGCATGAACGTCCACTTCACAGCTCTAAGCTTGTCGTGTGGGCTGGGATAACGTCAACCGGTATTATTGGACCATACTTTTTTGAGGACGAAAGAGGGCATGCGATGACGGTTAGAGCGAACAATTATTGCAACATGCTAGCAGACTTTTTGGTGCCAGCTATGCAAGAACTTCAAGGCAATACCTCGAGAATGTGGTTTCAACAGGATGGGGCCACATGTCATAGGGCTAGAGTATCCATAGAGCTGCTGAAAAATGTTTTTCCTGGAAAACTCATTTCGAAAAGGGGGGATATTGAATGGCCCCCACGTAGCCCGATCTCTCTCCATGCGATTATTTTCTATGGGGCTACCTCAAATCGTCAGTCTACGAGAATAATCCGACCAATTTAGAGCAGTTGAAGGGGAACATTATTCAGGAAAGTAACAAAATACCGAGAACAACTTTTCAACGAGTTTTCCAAAATTTGCGACTTCGGTTCCAAGAGTGTCAAGCAGCCGAGGGAAGCCATTTGGACAACATTATTTTTAAGTCTTAAAAATTCCTATGCTTCTACTTTTTAAAAATACAAATATATTTTTTTTATGTTTCGTAGTTTTTTTTTTTAAATTGAATATTTAAACCACCAACACCCTTATGGCCCACCCTGTATATGCTTCAGCACAAAGGGTGAATACCATGTTTAATAAGTCTACAACTCAAGCTGAGGAAATTATCCAAAAGATCCATAATAATTCCATAAATACTCAAGATCCATAAATACTCAAGATGGTATATAGATAGCAATGTGTATATGGAATTTTTCTGAAATTTATCTTACATTTAAAGGCAAGATTATGGACTCTTTTGCAAAACATTTCAAAGCCCATTGCCTTTTTGCAAGCACTTTCGCGGCCCCAAACAGTCGCTTAGACGCAACCATTGGCTTGGAGAGGAAGCTTCCAAAGATTTTACTGTCAAAGTTTCCATTCCGTGATGTATATTGCTCCCTCGTACATAATAATTATTCACTCCCAAGAATTCAAAAATTCTATTATATAAAAGGCACGCTTGTTGACGGAGCTGATAATTTGATAAAAAAAAAAAAAGTACGGAGGCAAATTACGATTCAGCATGGAAAATACATACTAGAAACTAGATACCATAATAAACGAATGATCGTTGGGAATTTGATTGGAAAGTTGGTCAACATTCAGAAGTCTGATGGTAGATTTTAAACTGTTAAAACATTGCTTAACTCTGCTCAAAAATGTCTTTTTTCACTGAAGAATTTTGCATAAGCACCCGTAGCTCTGACCCGATATTAGTGCATAATCTTGCTCAAAAACTTGAGTTTCAGATCCGTAAAGATTGGAAACGATCTTCAAATTCCACCTCCGAAATTTCAACACTTCAGAAAGATTCGATTTCCTAGAAAAAAACTTTCGCACACTGGAAACATTGAACAATGAATTCTCATCTACGAGCAAACAAAAGAATACTCAATCTGCTATGAAATTCTCCCAAACTAAGAAGACTGCATGCTATTTCGGCAAATTTTGTAAACAAATACAAAGCTTATGTGCATGTTGTGAGTAAAATCACTCACTTCCTAAATATTTTCCAATTTTGACTCTGCCAATAAATGACAAAAAAAAAAGTTTTGCAAAACAAAGGTATTTGCCGTAATTGATTGTCTAGTGGACATGGACACAGTGATTATTTCTATTATTCCATTCTGTGTGAACAGACTCATCACACCATGCTTCATATGGAGCTTCATAACCAAACGAAACAAGTATCGAATAATTTGCCGTCTTCATTCATTTCTAATAGAAATTCAACTCTTCAAGTCATTTTCCATAGTGCAAACTATTTTCAATCAGTTTTGCTTTACACAACAACGAATGTGCGTATCTACTTCTCGTAGTAGTTTTCCTTTGAGATCGCTTCTAGATCAGGATTCTCATGGCAACCTAATAACCAAATCTGTTGTTTAATTACTAGGCCCCAAAAAAACGAAGTCGCACTGCAAAATAATTGGCATTGGAGATGGCGGAGCTAATTCATCTAAGTACCCTGTGACTCTAGATGTTCTCGTAATTATGAGCCAATATTTTCTTGCACAGGTGTGGTACTATCAACTGTATCATTTCATACCCCAGAACTATCCGCAAGGCATATACATATCAATGTCAAATATTAATATCGAAAGTTTAGCTGACCCATTGTTTTATAAATCTGATAAAACTGATTTGACACATGGCACAGATATTTGTTCTAATTTCTGAAATACATACTTTGGCTGGGTATTTTCTGGGTCTACATGCCATGAGCCTTCAGGTAGGGTACATATTCGTAATACCAGCTTGCTCTCGTTTTGGGAGCAAAAGGAAGTTCCTGTGAAGAGAGATTTGTCAAATGAAGAATTGTCTTGTAAACAATACTTTCACAATGCAAATCCGTTTATTGCCTTTGCATTGCATTGGTGAAATGAGATCATGCTTGCGTCACTGTTCATACTGTTGCTGATCGGAAGCTAGCTTTACCTACACATAAGCAGATAAACTTTACTCAAATTAGCAACATTTGTAGTTTAATAGAATTTTAGTAATTTCAAATCTTCCCTTCTTTTTTGGTTCTTTGAACAGTCAACACAAAAACTTGCTAAGTATTTTAATGATATTACAATAATATTTTCTTTATATATATAATTCTACTGTACGGGCGTTGTCAGTGAACTCCTCCTAAACGGCTGGACCGCTTTGCATAAATTTTTGTATATGCGTCTGGGTGGTGCCCGGGATGGTTTAGATTTACAATTCGGTCCAATTGGACAAAGGAGCGTGCTACCTCCCATACAAACAAAAAATTAAAAATCAATTATTTCTGCTCCTGCTTACGGTATTTGAACAAAATTTGGTACATCGGTTTGGTGTACATATCTTAAGTGCTACTGCACATATGGGCGGGATTGGACAATGGGGCGTGGTACCTCCCAATAAAATAAAATTTGAAGGCAAAGCAACGTTTGCCGGGTCGGCTAGTTGAAATAATAAAGTTTCTATTCTTATCAATATTATGTAAAGGAAAAATCGGGTTTGTTTGTAAAAATTATACCTTATTTATGAAGAGGACGACTCATTTTACGATTTTTTGACTTTACATAATACGATATATCAGGCATTGACCAAACTTTTCAGAATCTCAAAAATTTGTTAATTTTTCGCAATAAAATGCTCGGCTTGTCGAAAATAGATTTTTTATAATGGATATCACTTTTTCCAATCTTCTTATAATTCCAAAAATCATATGTTTCCCAACCGAACGTCCCGTTTTCGAATTATTGATAAATTTGGGTTTTTGCTATTTTTAATTTTTGTGATTAAAATAAGAAAAAGTAAAAAATTTTAAACAGAAATCAGGATATTATTTTTTCGATATTTCTGTACCGCTAAATTCTTCATACTATTTGTTTGGATTCATGCAAGTTTTTTAAAATTTCACTGGAGATTGTATATGTATGTACATAAAAAACAAACTCGATATCGTTTTTGATTCCCATTTTAAGTAGAATTCAGTGAATGGTTTTCTACAAATGTCACCCAAGGAAAGAGCACATTTATATTTCAATAAAGCAAAAAAAAAAAAAAAAAATTCATACTCTTTCCGAGTGCATGAAGGCAACATGATAACGAATGATAAGAAATTATTTTTCCATTGAAAAAAGGTACTCAATTGTAAGCGAATTTTTTGTTATAAACCGAGAAATTGATGCATGAGAAACACTAAAAGAAAATGCAACAAAAAAGAAACGGAAGCGAAGAAAAACGTTGAGACCTTTTTCGTTTTCCTTTATTGGCTGAAATTGACACAGCTATTTTTTTTGTTTGCGTGGGCAGGCTCTTGGCTTTTTGCTATGAAATAATTTAATGGAAGATTTTCACCAAAAGGGTAACACCAAAATACCAACTGAATGACAAAGGGACTGTTCACATAAGTAGCGTTAATAACATTAAAATTAATTAGGATACATTTTAATGCTATATTTGTAGTCCTTTCTCATTACAGAAAATCCTTTTGAAATAATCTTTAGAAATTACGGCAATTTGTGTGATTTATAAGCGAAATAAATGTCAACATATTTATGTTATTATTGTATGTTTCCTCTATTTAGTAGAACATCATGAGTGAGCGAAATATAATAAATATATCATATGTATCTGTGAGGATTTTGTGAATACAAAGCGAAATGATAACAATGAAAAACAAAAATAAATTTATTTGTTTTTGTTATTATTTTTTGTCGTTATTAAATCCACTACCATGGGGAGAGAGGTAAACGCATTTTATCATTCCCCTTGTAACAGCTACAAATATTCACATGAGTTCCCACAAAATATCAATAATTGTCGTCGAAATCTACATCGGCCTAAGCATATCCGTCCATGATTCCACATATCTGTTGAATGCGAGTCTACAGTTCTGTACGATGGTGTCTCATAGCAACAGATAAGCCTGGTTCGAAATAGGAAACAACCAATTCATCAGGAAAAACAATTGATCAGCCAAGTGCATGCCGAATCCACCTCTAGAAAAATGAGTATTTTTCACAAATTTTGTAAATTTTTCGGTTTCAGAAGTGGAACTAAATAAAAAATACATAAACCTATGATTTCGATGAAATTTTTATTACCATAGAAAGCTTGGATCTTGCCACTAAGTACGAAATACAATGTCATTTAAATGAACGCACCTGGATTAGTTTCAGCAGTGGATCCTTTTAAGGTTCATCCGGCATCATACCGGTTTTCATTTTTTTCAGATATTTTTCATTCCTACTCACCTTTTTTCACAATCACTTTTGGGTTCTTCGAGCCCCACAAGCGACAACTTTGCTTGTTGACGTAACCATCGAATGAGAAATTAGCATCGCAAGAGAAAATTCAGTTTGTCAGTCGTGAATGGCATATTTTTCACTAAACAAATAACACTTCAGCTATTTAACAGCTGTCAGCAATGCCAGACCGGCGGTTTTTCATTTCATTTCATTTATTTAGTCTATGGATATTTAAGTTTCCTTACAGAGTAGCAATAGTACATTGATAAATACGATTTAAATACTTAAACAGAATAAAATGTTTTTGAACTTAACTCGAGGTAGAGTATAATCAATTGAATTATATATCGAGTTATAAAGTCTCATAGATCTACGAAGAGGTTCATTGCAAGCATAGTTAGTAGAGTGAATATCAATACGGAACAGATAGTAATAACGCAATAAGCGTGGAGGAACATTAAATGGAATTAAAGGTAATAAATCCGGACAATCAACAAATCCAGAAATTATGCCATGAAGAAACATTATTGAACATATATCTCTTCTTGAGCTTAATAAATTTAAAGATAAAAGAAGACATCTGCTGAAATAAGAAACAATTTAAAGCAAACTTCTTAAATATTTTTTTGAATTCTTTCAATGCGATTAATATAAATTCTAGTTGTTGGACTCCAAATTAATGAAGCATATTCTAATTTTGACCGTACAAACGTTGTACAGGGTGGGCCATATGAGTGTTGGCGATTTAGTTCTTCAATTTCTCGGTAACGCGTGGCGCGGGGTGGCGGGGGGATATGTTGTTCGCTGCGCCACTTCCTGGAAATTTAGTCGCCATGGAGCCGTACACGGGAGTGCAGTGTGCATTTTGTGTCCGAGCGTATTACGAAAACAATAAATCAATGATTACTGCACTGTATCGGCATGAACACGGTTTACACGATTTAAGTGAAGTTCCAAGCGCCAATGTGATACGAAAATGGATCAGAATGTTCAAAACAACCGGCTCAACAGTACCAATTATGATTCGTGGTCGCCCAGTTTCTGCAAGATCAGCCGACATTGTGGGGCGTGTTCGTGTTTCAGTTCAGCGAAATCCGCAACAGTTACAACAGGATGGGGCCACATGTCATACGGCTAGGGTATCTATAGAGCTGCTGAAAAATGTTTTTCCTGGAAAACTCATTTCGAAAAGGGGGGATATTGAATGGCCCCCACGTAGCCCCGATCTCTCTACATGCGATTATTTTCTATGGGGCTACCTCAAATCGGTAGTCTACGAGAATAATCCGACCAATTTAGAGCAGTTGAAGAGGAACATTATTCAGGAAAGTAACAAAATACCGAGAACAATTTTTCAACGATTTTTCCAAAATTTTCAAAATTTGCGACTTCGGTTCCAAGAGTGTCAAGCAGCCGAGGGAAGCCATTTGGACAACATCATTTTTAAGTCTTAAAAATTCCCATGCTTTTACTTTTTAAGAATACAAATATATTTTTTTTATGTTTCGTAGTTTTTTTTAATTGAATATTTAAACCGCCAACACCCTTATGACCCACCCTGTATATAAAATCTTTTTAATGTACGAAATAAGTAAATGGACAACCCCACGCAGCGATATTGTATATTTTCTATAAAGGACTATTCAAACTCACACAATGTTTTAAGGCGACTTTGTAATTACTATCGACCTTATTAAAAAGTACCGAAAAATATTTGTTTTCTTTATAAAAAAGGACTAAAATACGAGACCGGTCACATAACTAGCCGATCTAAAAAAGAAAACACAAAAAATTTGGAAAAATTTTTCATTATTTTTCAACAATATCTTCTATTAGCTCGATACATTTTGTATGGTTTGGCAGGAACGGCTTCACTCTGACATATATTTACCTCAAGAGATATATCAAATATAAAAAAAAACAGTGGCGATTAGCATTCGTTTCCAGAATTTGTTAGAGATTATACCTTGCAATAAATACAGGATTATGTGTTCAGCCAAACTCATTTTACACGTATGTTGGGAGAATCAGAACTGACTTTAGCAAATCAAACAAATTCCCTAATAGACCAGTCGACATAAAGCTTACTCTAAAGCACTTAATCTCATTACAATTAAGGACTTTACATGTAAACGTCTCAATTGCAGTGGAGATGATAAATTTGGGATTTATATCTAAGAATTTGCAAACGTGGATTCTGGGACTAAACGCATTTTTTCCAGCGATATTCAATAGCTTCTATACCCAGATTATAGTAGGAAATGTCAAACTACATAAAAAAAACCATCAACCACAGACTCCACCTTTTCATTGATGGCAAAATTTTTAAATCCAAACCACTGTTTCAAGTTTGAAAACAGAAAATAGTCCGAGGTTGGTAACTCTGGCGAAGGTGCATGATGAAGCAATTCGAATTTTATTTTATTGGTTTTGACCATCGCAGTAGTGCATGTGTTAACTGGAGCATTCATTGTCTTGATAATACAGCACTTTCTTTTTTGATAAATACGACCTTTTTAACATAATTTCATCACCTAAACGCTGCTAAAAATTGGCATAATATAAGCTGTTCATGTTTTTGCTTTTCTGAAGATAATCAATAATAATAGTCCTCCCAAAACACAGACGCCATGACCCCGTCTGCAAAGGGAGCCAACTTCGCTTTCTCTGGAGACGATTTTTCTACTTTTTTCTACTTCAATCTATTACTTTGACTGTTCCTTTGTCGCAGGTGTAAAGTGGTGGACCCAAGTTTCATTCATGGTTATAAATCGATGTAAAAATTTTGTTTTATTGCGGTGAAACATCGCCAAACACTCTACTGAAACATCTTCATGACACTGTTTTTGATCTATTGAAAGCAAGCGCGGTACCCATCTTGCGCACAGCTTTCTCATCCTCAAATATTCAATCAATATATACTTTATGAAATGCTTATCAATCAATTATCAATTCAACTAGCTTACGTACCTTCAGCTGAAGATCATTCTATACAATTTTGTGGACTTTCTTAACCATGTCTGGCGTGGACACCTCAATTGGCCGACTATTACTGTGCTCGCCTTGACAGCTCACCTTGGCGTCCTCATGTAAATCTCCTACCACCTACCCAATATTTTACAGTCGTAAACTAGGGAGGAGACTCCCAAAGAGTAGAATCTATCTCGGCTTTAATATTGAATGGACTGAGACTTTTCGAATGGAAATATTGAATTACATAACCGCCTCCAATTGTTTCCATGTTTCACTGAGATCGTTTACTTTGATGGCTCAAATGAAAATACTAAACAACGTGGCGGCTTGAAACTTAAAACACATGGTTTATAAGGTTACCACTTTTCTCCAAAATATTATGTGGCAACAACATGTTTACAAACGATTCGTTGAAAGTATTGCCCATTGCTAGCTACTAATTTTTCCCATCTTTCTGGCAAAGTCGAAAAGTCGGTTATTGGTATGAGGAGAACCCGTCATTGATTCGTCGCCTTATATGTGAATGGGTCGGTACATAATCGGAGATAGCCAAAACAAAAATTAATGCTGGCGTGCGTAGAAGATTCTATCTAAGCGAACTCATGTCGCCTGTTTAACAGTACACTTTTCCATTTATTTTCCCATTCCCATTTCGTCGCTATCATAGGCAACATCACTAGTGTTGCCCTTTAGTTCGGTTCGTTTGGTTCGTTTTGATTGATACGAGAACCTGAAACGAAAATATGATTTTATGAAGTTTCTTTTCTTAATCTAAATCTGGATTTCCATCATATGTAGTTTCGTTCCTCACCGGAAAGAAATTGCCTGTTGAAAACTACGAAGAGGAAAATGGCTCAAACAATTGATTCTCTGAATTTATGTTATAATATGAGACTACTCAAACTACCCGAAAATTTTGTCTGTCTTTTTCAAATTAAAACATTTCCAAACGAAATATAAAGACACCGTTTCATAAACTGAATCAGAGTCAAAATTGTTTCAAATTTCATTTTGAGTAAAAACATCATAAAATTACTTGTGATTTGGTTTTGGATGTAGGAAAAGTAATCAAATTTCAATACAATTTAAATTCGATTCAGATTTCGATTAGATTTCAGAAACTGAAACTAATCAAAACTATTGAAGTTGTTTTCTTTTTTTTTTTTTTTTTTTTTTTTTTTTTTTGAGAACGAAAATTTAACCAGTGCAAAAACATATTTTCTGTTGTTGCAGCAATTGGCTAATTCCAGTATTTAAACAAAAACTAAAGAAATGTCCTTTGAAATATAATGTCGTGTCGAATCGAATAATATGTTTTTTTAATAATATATATCTTTTCATTAATTTTGTAGAAAAATTGGCTTCGTCCAATTATATCAATAGACAGACCGTGGCGCGATGTACTCGCGACTATCAGTTGCATGATCGCGGGCTCAATCCTGCATACAGCCACAAATCATTATTTGAGCGGCGGTCAGCTCCATACTTTTGACGAACACTTTGAATAATCAAATAATCGACAAGTCTGGTAAATATTTCTCAAGCTGTGACGTTCGGAATTGCCGTTAACTGTAGGTCCCGTTGAGTGATTCAATAAATAGAATTCATGTAAGCTCGCTGAATGTGAGAAACACTCGCATCTCATTGGAGAGATGCAAGGAAATTTATTTATTTTTTTTTTTATTTATCATTATATCAAATTTGGTTTCACAATTATTAGCTTTACATATATTAAAAATGGTTTTTACGTACAATCTCTTCGAGGAAATGTAACTTTTATTTCAATTACCTACTCAAATCCACATTAATAATACTCATACGCTATCGTCGTGTAAGATTAATATTACTCATACGTCGATGTATTCAATTCATGTCATTTCGGCTAAGTAAATTAAAGTAACCATTTCGGTTCAACGAAACTTCACTCACACGCTTATCGATTATGTGCACGAAAAAAATCATTATTTCTCATTATTTGTAAAGCCGTTTTGACATTGTCATGCATTTCCTAGAATCCATTGCCTACGAGTGTTGTATTTACTTTGTATTCCTTCTTCTTTGCTGTTGCTGCTTGTTTGTTGCTTCGTCATCAATATGGCACAGTTGTTATGCTCAGCATGTACACATTTCCTGATGTCAATTCAAACGCTAATTAACACTAAAATCACACAAATTGTACGGAAATCCAGGAAAACTTTTCACATATCCATTACATATTGTCACTGTTGATACTCATCTTATGATACCCATTATTCGTTGTACGATACAACTTTTGACATTTGGCATTTGTCAAACGCTTCTAATGAAGTCTTGTTGGTTGACTATATTTGTGTGTGAGAGGGGGAAGTGTGAACAACATCAATATCATGAGATTCCCATCATATATTTCTTCTATGGTAGAACATTGTCTGCAATAAAGCAATAAGGAATTGAAAGTAATGGAGTCAGGATGCCATAATTAAATTGTGTATATGAGTAATTGCATTTTAAAAGGTTTCAAGTGTAACGGAGGATATTTTTTGAATGAAACTTAAACTTGAAAATTGACAAACAAATAATACAATGCCTGCAGCAAATTGGTACTTATTGCGTTATATACTGCCTAAGCATTCAGTTTGATAATGGAATTTACTCATTAAAAAAAGAAAAAAAAACAAGAATTAAACGCTGCTCTCGAATAAAGAAATATACATTCGGAGTGATTTAGTGGAAGCAGTAGTTTTGTTGAATTCCTAAACACGTCCAATATACGTAGGCATGAGGCAATAGCCCAATTTCTGTAACTTTCGACACTTAAAAATGGTATCAATGTTAACTAAATAAAAGTATTTGAATTGGAATCACTAACTTATTTAAGTAGCAATTTCGATAGCTCCTATGAACTGCAGTGTCTTTTCCGCTTCTTAGCCATTTAGTTGTACCAATATTTTATAAGGTCTCATAACCTAACTCTTTCTTGCAGAGATTTGGTGCTCCTCTTCTGCATTGCTGTTAAGCCAGACTTCATGTCAGTTAATATGTACGTAGCAACTGCTTTGGAATATTAATCTTGGACATGAATTCATAGCTTCAATAACTTGATTTCTTGCGCCTTTTCAAAATTTGCCGTACTGTGAATATCTGCCCATTTATCGAAAATTGTAATAGGATGTTATTATTATGTATCATTTTCTTCAATGACTTTCTAACATCGTTCAAGCCACATTTTGATTCTAAATTAGAGAAAAGACTGATCTTTTCCAGCAAAATACTGGAGCAACTCAGTTATTTTATATCCCCCTACAATTAACTCCTTTCAATTAAAAGAAATTGTAGACTCTGGAAAAATTCAAATCCAAAGGTTTCAGATAATATAAATATGTGTTGATTGTGGGTAGCATCACCTCCCTTGTAAACCACCAATATTTGAAGCATTTACTTTAGTTAGTCCGAAAACTAAATATATGGTTTGCAATTGTCATTTGAAGCACTTTCAGTTTCTCTAGAAGTCCACGAAGAAGTATATTCAAGCACAGTTTTTTTGAGAGACAGATAAAACCTTAGACCTTTAGGAAAATTTAGCTTTGTTTCGGTTTTAATATTGTAAACTTATTTAAAGTCTGTTGGAAATTTGTATCTGATTCATATTCAAAACAATAACTTTATTCATAGATTGATTCGTTTTTAATCTGGAACGAAATTAGAAGCCTACGTTGATTCTCTTTACCTATTGAAATATGATCAAACATGTATTTTGATTCGAAAACTTGAAAGGAAAATAGAATTTTATGCAGTTTCTTTTCATATTTTGGATTAGAGTTAAACTAAATGTGGATTCCTTTCTTGGCAGTAGGAAGGACGGTCGCCAAATTGTAAAAGGTTGAAATCGCTTCAATAATTTATTTTCTGAATGTCTGGCTCAGAATCTCAAAAATTTCCACAGCAACCCAAAAATTTTGCCTGTTTTTTTATTTTTAAATGGAAAATTTCAAATAAAATACACAAAACGTTATATAAATTAAATTAAAATGTTTCGAATGCGTGAATTAAAATCAAAATTGTTTGGAATTTGGTCTCGGTTGTATGAAACGTTCGTTTTTTTAATTGAAAATTTTCAAATTAACCACAAACAAAATGTTTCATAAATCGAAATCAAAATTATTTTTTATTTAGTTTCTAGTTTTGCAATTTGATTTTGCTTATATGAAACGTTAAAGAACTTCATTGCATTTTTTTGTACATACATGCATAAACATATACATATATAGGTATACATACATATATATATATATATATATATATATATATATATATATATCTTATCATCTCTTAATAAAATCAAGCACATATCGTAAATGTTTAGCAATCATGCTTCCTAAATCAACAAAATCTACTTTTTTTATCCATGGTCACACCAAACAGAGGAGTATGGTAACTAAATCCAAAGAAGTTTTAAAACAACTTCCTTACCCTTATAAAATGCCATATGTTTGCTCTTTGTAAGATTAGAGTTTGATTATTTAGATCGATGACATTTTGTTATTTAATAAAACCATTCATATTGTTGCAACCACAAAATAGTTTCACAATATCAGTATAAATGCGTATTGCTACTATTTTCAATATCTTTAGTAAGATCACACCACAAAAATTAAATTTCTGAGTTTTAAATGAAAATATGGTTTGATCTAACGAGGGGTACGTGGAAGGTGGGTATATTCAATCTATACTATCAAGCTTCATTATCAAAATATTATGATCAACGTTTTTTAAAGCCTCACTGAAATCTGTGCAAATTACAATAATTTGTTCCTTTTGAACAAAACTCAGAAATATATGAGCAGTAAATTCAAGAAGATTGATGGCATAAGAAAGCCGTAGTGTCTCGATGACATAAGTGATTTAACTTGAAATGTAAAATTGTTTTATTCTAAAAAAAATGTCGTTGCTAGCTATTTTCTTCTTTTTTAAGAACTACAATGTAATGTTTGAAACCTAGATAATTTCGTTCGATTATATTTTACAACTTTCAAAATGATCGGTAAACTTAGTTGCATCCGTAAACTTAGTTCTTAACATCTTTATTAAAGTGCTGCTAGACGTCCACAATGTATTATGCAAAACTACTCATAAAATGAGTTGACGAGTTGAACTCCGTCTTAAATTCCTAAGAAAAGTGAAATTAATTACCAGTAGGTACCTTCTTTTGTAGAGTTACCCTATTTTGTTGCTCCAGCATTCATTATGCAGAACTGACAAAATTGCCTAATAGTCGAGTCGAAGTAAAGGCTAAGAGCTTGATAAACTTGAGTCTGAAAATGCAAATAATCAGCAGTGTCAAACGCTTCTTGTACCTCCCACACAAATAGGTAAATTTTTGTGTAATTTAATCTTTCCTCTGTAGTCTGAGAATGAAAATAGGCTGCAGTGTCACAGGTTTCCCGTATTTCCTATTCAAATAGGTAAATTTTCGGTAATTTAACCTTTCCTCTGTAGTCTTTACTTTGCAGGATACAACAACTTCTGCTATTGTCGATGTCATTGTTTTATAACATTTCCATTCTATTCAACAATTTACCGAAAAACCACGCCCTTTCTAATAATCCCCACAAAGACAGCCCATCAAATCCATGTGTTCTTACTTTCACGACTTTTAATAAACATAGCGGAGCTAAGTCTGAGAAATAAACTGTGTTGCAAGTGAACGGATAGCATCCATATAAATTTATCGTTTTACCGAAATTCCTTTTTGTAAACTGCATTTTTCGGCACTGGGAAAACTGCTTGCAAACTTTCATTAACATCTTTGGTGTTAGAATTCAATCATTACCCTGCATTCGTCTTAGGAGTCTTCAAATTTTGATTCAATAAAAAATGCTGAACTAATAGCCCAAAATCCTCGTGTGTTGTAATGCGTAATAGAAGAATCAATACTTAGGAATGACACTAGATTGCCCATATAGAAAATATTGCATGAATATTCGCTGGCAAAGGAGCGATTAAAATTTATTATTATGACAAACGCCCAAAATGATAGTGGCGATTAAAGCTAGTCCGAACATTATACGAGTATGTCAGAAATATTTATCACAAGTTGGAACTTTGAATGAACTTTGGGTTCATATGAAAATTGTCTAAAAGATCTTTCAGCTAACCGGTTACCTTGCCGCACCAATTGTGCTGCAATAAGAAATTCAAATACCTTTTTTTAATCAATGTATTCCATTATTATTTATTTATTTATTTATTTATTTTTTTTGTTCTTTTTTTTTAATAGAAAATGTGATTTTATTTTGTATAACTAATTAGCTTTGAAGATTTACGGTTTATGTAAATGACCTCCATACTCATTCATCTAATCAGAAATTTATTCATTGCGGTCTGAAGGGTTGAAGTCGGGATCGCTTTAATTATTGTTTTAATGGACAGTCAAATTCCTTGGTTTCGTTTTGTACAACTCGTGTTTAACAAAAACCAGTAAAAAAAGTGTAGTGCAGTCAGATCAGGTGTTAATTTGTTTGGAAATTTATAATTTGTGGTATTAATCAAAGCAATAACTACAGTCTTAAATTGAGCTCGACAACCGATCAACTAGTGCTAGCATATTCAGTATTGATTTTTTAATTTTATTTATGTTTTGATAACAGAAAGTCACTCATCATACGAATACTAATTAACCCATAGGGAATGACATTTTATTAACAAAATTACATACCATATTTTATTTCAAAAATACATTTCTTATTCCCTCTCGATCATGAAGTGGAATTTTTCTTCCTCATAGCCTCATAAACGCGTACAAGCATGTAAATCGTATTTTCAGTAACTTCTTGTAATGGAAAGTAACAAACATAATGATGTCAATTGTTAGTTGTCAAACAGAAATGACGGACACGCAGAGAGGCATAGACCTACATTGATAAACACAATCAAACTAACTATGAGCTTACGTGACCACCCACACTGTTAGACACAGAATAGAATCTATGTGTTCATCCTTAATGATGTTTCCTAATGAAGAGACGACGCACCAAACCAAACACAGTTTCTATGCAAATGCTTCCATGGACGTTTGCGAAGGGTCTTATAAATGTGCCTTATGTGATTTAATTTCATTTAAGAGCTCACTGAGCTCCATTATATTTTAATTCATCCATCTAATTATAATTTAATTTTTGCCCCAGCAAAAAGGCACACAGTAACATAATCAAAGCGAGAGATGAGCAAAGAAAAAAAAAAAAAAAACAAAAATAAGAAGAAAAAAATTATGACAAACGTCCACTAATCTATGTGAAAGGAAACACTTTTTGCCATTATAATTTTGTTGCATTACCGAGCTTCTTCTTTTGCATTTGGCATTAGTCAAACAATGATCCTGTCATTTACAAAACTCTGTTTAACAAATAAATGCTCGCATCCAAGTCCTGAACTTGCATAGACAAGAGAAATTGCGAGGGCAAAAGGGAGACTTTTCACTTCAAAAACTTTAATTGTAAGCAATTAAATTGTATGCGAAAAGAACATAGAAAGCAACACTTGAAGTGTCATTTTTTAGTAAGCAATTAAATGCTAAAAAGATGATTACGATCAGGGATAGTGTTGATAATGGCAGTAATAGTGGCATTCGTGGATGGCACTGGAGGAAAAGGAGATTTTACTATTTAAATAGTTGGTATCCAAAAGTAATTTCAATTTGGATCGTTTGACGTATATTGTTCTTATGTGCTTATAAACTAATTGTAATTGGAATTTGTGACAAATCCGTAAGCAATTGGAACAATTTATTTGAAACTACTTCAAAATTTCAATAATATTGGCGCTATTGTGACATTTACGAAAGTTTCCTGATGTAATTCCTATGTGAATATATAATATTTGATCCAAGGACTGAGCATGATAATATAAAGTAATGGAAATACCTTAAATACCTGTTTTGAGAAATGATTCGCAATCATTTTTAGTGGAAAAACGTTGTATTTGAAGATATTTTTTATAATACAACTCAGCTATTTAAACAAAATTGATGGAAGCGTTTAAATGAAAAAATTTTTTGCAAACCGTTCTTCAATATGGACCTCACAAATCAAATCAAATTCAAATTACACTATTTGAGTTTTTTCTTTCTATTTTTTTTTTTTTTTTTTTTTTTTTTTTGTACAACCTCTAATGGAAATGTCTGAAACATGGTTTGATGGTTTATTATGAGACGGAAATAGCTGGGTAGTAACGAGCCATTCGACATTTTGATTGTCTTAGTATTAGTGGAAGCACAAATATGCATTTATTTCCTGCCTAAAATCCGCTCGAGACATTTTGCCGAAAATAGAAGAATAACAAGTGATATTGAGGAAGTGATCCTGAGATAGGAAGCATACCTACCACTTGACTGTTTAACTGCCAGCTGGCTAATGAACCGGGCGCAAGCTGAGGCTCGAAGCTAGGACTAACAATGGACCGCAAAAATATATGGTATTTCAGATTAGCATTTCAAATTTGTGTAAACGATACGAACCAAAATATATATAGTATATAAGTTAACAGCGGCTAACCTCGTAACCACCTAGTTAAGTTATTATTCACCTAACTATCATACTTATCTCCTATCATACCAAACGTACTCATAACCACCTAGTTAAGATATCATTCACCTAGCTACATATCATACTTACCTCATATCATACCAAACGTACTGAGTTTGAATCTAGGCTCAAATTACTCCAGTCCACTGCGCGTGGCTGAAATATGCTAAGTCGAGATTCATGCAAAGGTGCATTCCACCCATATTGAAGGCACTGCATTCAACCTGTGGAAAAATGCTGACGGAGGTAGTTTACACATTTAGAGTTAATGCTTTGCTTTGTATCTTACGTTTAAGCAATGCTTTGTACTTGACCAAGAACATTAAATAAAAGCAGAATTGTTTCCACGACCACATAGTACGGTCATAAATTCTCGCGTTTTTACTTGTGGTCTGACTACGGGTCTTAACTTATAGTATATATAGCATAGTATATATTGTAGAACAATTAATATTCTTCATAATCAGTAATTTTTTGCTTACCACAAGTTTTGAAAACTATAAAAAAACAATCAAATTTTATCAATCCCACTTTTTGTAAAATGTCAAAACTAATTTTATTATTTTTTTCTTTTGCAGGTAAATAATGCTACTGCATGTAACCCATTTGTTCTGTCAGAGTAAGTTTTTCAGCCAACATTTTAATGATCACATTCCCAAATCTGAATTTTCCCCAAGCCCCGTGAATATGATCAGAGACACTTGCGTCATCTCATATACGTGGGATTAAGCTGCGTCCTTAAGATTTTCCAGCCATTGACTTCTCGAATTGTGTTAAGAATCAAACCAGTACATTTGCGTTGGTGCAAAGTTGGAGGAGCGCTAAAAAAGGAGCGGTAAAGCGATCAGCTTTTACCAATAAATATCCAAAATTGGAATACCATAAAAAAAAGGCGAAAGCAAAACTTACTAAAATCGTTTACCCAAAAGTTAGAGAGAAACCTCCGATTTTTGTTAGATCGGTCTATTGCATTGTATCCTAAGATACTTTGCTTTCATCTTCATCTTCCATTTTTAGTAAACCTTAAGGCTCGAAAATGATATTAAATTTAACTCAATTGAATGGAAAGGTATTAAAAAGTATAATAAAATGAAAAAATTAACACCTGGAAAAAATAAAGAAACTTTTATGGGTGGTACCAAAAAGGGAGTGGTTAAACAATCGATTATTTCAAACGTTACAAATCCAGTTTGCAAATATAAAAAGTCATACATTTGGTAGTTTCAAAACTGCCGGTCTCACAAGGCTGGTAGCTTTTAAATACTCGTCATCTGAAGAGTTATTTATTTAGAGAAAGGTTTGCCATTTACGAATATGGATCGTTTAAAAACCAAAGAACGCATAAAAATAGATAAAACTAATAAATACCTGTCATCTGAAGTGTTATTTACATAGCGAAAAGTTTGCCATTTACGAATATGGATCGATTAACAAACGAAGAACGCGGTTATGGACGTCATAATCGACACACTGTGCAAGAAATTTGCATAATTATAAAGAAATTTGGAGAGACTGAAATAAATAAAATATATATATAAACACGCCCACAATAACTGCGATATCATTAAAAAGCATTCTGCCAGCTTATATCAGTTTCCATCTTACCGAAGAATTCCCTGGAATTCTGTATACTTTGCAATTCCGATCAAGAGATATTTATGCATAATTTTCCTTCCTACAAGGACGGTTCCAGAAGGTGGTTGCAAAATTCAACCTCTTCATTCTTTTACCACAGATCCGTTTTCTCAAATTTGGAAATATAGTGTAGTTCGAATGAGGTAAATCCGACGAATAAGGTGCGTGGTAAACCCATTCGAACTCCAATTAATTAATTTTGGCCATCGCAGTGGTGGATGTGTTAGCTGGAGCATTAAAACAACACTTTCTTTTTCGCCAAATGCGAACTTTTTTCCATAATTTCACCACCACAACGCTGCAAAAAATTAGAATAATATTCGCCGTTGATGGTTTTTCCTTTCTAAAGACAATCAATAAAAATAATTCCGTGCGCATCCCAAACAACATGACCTTATCTGCAGATGGAACCTTCTTTGCCTTCCTTGGATACGATTCTCCCATTCCAGCCCATTGCTTTGACTGTTTATGTGTCTCAAGTGTGAAGTGGTGGACCAATGTCTCATCTATGGTTATAAATCGAAGTAAAAATTTGACTTTATTGCGGAGAAACATCACCAAACACTCTACTGAAACATATTCACGATCTATTGAAAGCCAACGTGGCACCCATCTTGCGCACAGCTTTTTCATTCTCAAATCCTCGGTCAACATGCGATGTGTAGCTCTTTTATTTCAGTTTTTATTACCTATCATTACAGCTAGCTCACGCACCAATACCATTTTGTGCAACACACGGTTCACGGCATGAATACTTCAAGTACAGTGTTCGTCTAGGCAGCTCGTACGGCCTCGTTTAAACTCTGCTACCCAATATTTTACAGTCGTAAACGAAGGAGCAAACTCGCCCAGAATAAAATCTAGCTCGGCCTTAATATTGGTTGGACCGAGACTTTTTAAATGGATATATTGAGTGACATATCGGTGACCAATTTTTTCCATGTTCACAAATTCATTCAGATCGTTTAATTTTGATGGCGCAAATAAAAATATTAAACAGCGTGTGGTCTTGAAGCTTAAAACATATGTTTTATAAGGTTGCCACATTTCAATAAAATAATTTTTTCAAACTACTGGCACCGTCTATACGTCAGGTCGGCTAATTTTGGGACTGCCCTCATCCAGGCTAGAAACCGCCTGATCGGCTGTGGCATAATATTTAGAACACCTGACTATGATGCATATAATTGTGATTTCTAACCCCGATATAACCGCATATCACTAGTTGAGCAGCGGTCACTTCGGTGCGATGAATACATCGACAAGCCTAATAAATGCTTCTTTAACTAACGTTCGACATCACTGTTAAACAGTGGGTCTTGTTGATTGAGCACTGTGTGTAAGGAGCTCTGCCATATTTCATTCATGGTGTGCAAGATGATTCCTTTTGTTTGTCTTTTTCCGTTCACATAGAATTGGATTGTTGGATATGTAGGCAAATTTGTGTCATTACAAATAAAATGGAAACTGTCAAATTTTTTAGTTCAATTTTTGTATGAAATTGAAACTTTGAATTTGCTTGATATAGGCTCAAAATCACATAAACTCCTCATTTTGGAGCAGAAATTGTAAGACGGTATCTGAGGCTTCTAAACCACTTACCTAAGTTTGATGTCACAGCCGTATATTTTTATGCTACAAGCGATCTCAAGTCGCAATATGCATAACTTTGTAAAGGCAATCTTTAAGCTGCAAGGGGTTTCTATAAATTAACTCTGATTTTCGAGAAATGGTGAAGTAAAATATTTTACCCATTTTTCACACCTACATTTGCAAATAATATTTTCAAGGTAAAAACAAATTGACTAATTGCGATTTTCTTTGATACTGAGATATTATAATCGTAATCAGCTTTGTTCTATTAAATATAGTTATTGAGATAATTCGCCATGCTTTCTTTAGTTAGTTTTTTCTTTTTTTTTAATTTCGAATGTAGTTGCAGTTTTTCTACTCATTTCCTTTCACTAAGTGTACGTTTAGAGGGCTTCTAAAGGGGAACAACTTTTGAAAATGGCCGGAAAACTTCCCTTAGCCCATAACGTAAAAGCGACGGACAATACAAATGCACATTTGAAATTACGAAATTACATTGATCATGTTTTTACGTTTAAACTTTTTTTGAAGCACGTCCTTTACTTTTACACTCCGCAAAGAAACTTCGTACACTAAAGCCAGAAGGAGTTAAACCTATTCAGTGGCTTCAATGATACAATGATACAAAAAAAAACTATATAAACACATTTTAATTTAATAAAGATATGACAAATTTTTCAAATAAACGTTACATAATTGCATGCAAAGATTTATTTTGGATCCAAACGACCTCTTTTTGCTGGTCTTTTAGCTTCAATGGGGTACTAAAATTGCCCTAAAAATGAGGTTGGCGAACCACAACTGCCTTGGGGTTCCGAAATATGAAAGACCTTCTACAATAACAAGATATTCGCAAAAAAATGAGACTTATTTCTATACTGGCCGACATCTTCTAGTACCTCTCATAAAATTTACAATATTCATTTTTCCCCCTCGTAATTCCTAACTCATTCATTACAGTGAACTAAATTGTTGTCCCTTAATATAGCCTATAATTCTTAGTACAATCTAGAAAACTTTACCGGTTAACACATTCAGTACCTCCCATATAAAGGGTGTCCCAAAAAGAACGCAAGATTTAAATTTGACGCCATTCGAAGTGTCATTGTTTGATATTTGAACAATTGTTATTGTTTGCTAGTAGAAGGTACGAGGTTAGTAAAAATGGAGCGCTACACGAATGAACAACGCATTCTCATTGTGAAATTGTTTTATCAGAATGGGGGAAAGTCTTGCAGGTACAGTTCGCAAATTGCGATCAATTTGGGGTCGCAATAATGCTCCAAAAGAGTCAACTGTAAAGAGATTAATGGATAAATTTGCCAAAACTGGGTCTGTTAGTGATGTAAAGATAACAACGCGCCCTCGACCAGGTTGATCGACCGAAAATGTCGCAGCTGTACCTGATGATGTCGCTCAAACTCCATCCACTTCAATTCGACACCGAGCTCAGCACATTGGTGTCTCCAAATCCACTATGCAGCGAATTTTGATGAAAGATTTGCGTCTTCATGCGTACAAAGTTCAATTGACTCAGGAACTGAAGCCAGCTGACCATGGATGGCGAAGGGAGTTCGTTAATTGGGTATTGGAGAGACAACATGAAAATGCTGATTTTGCCGATAAAATCATCTTCAGTGACGAGACCCATTTCCATCTTGATGGCTTCGTCAATAGGCAGAATTGTCGCATTTGGGATGAGGAAAATCCTCGAGTGATTCACGAGAAGCAAATGCATCCTCAACGTGTCACTGTGTGGTGTGAATTTTAGGCTGGAGGAATCATTGAAAATGAGGCATGTCAAGGGCAAACAGTCAATGGTGTTCGGTATCGTGAAATGATAACCGGTTTTTTCGTGCCTAGAATTGATGAAATGAGTGTGGAGGGCACGTGGTTTCAACAAGACGGCGCCACATGTCATACAGCCAGAGAAACAATTCAATTGCTGCATCAGTCGCTTCCTGGTCGTGTTATTTCGCGTTTTGGAGACCAGAATTGGCCGCCTGGATAGTGCAATTTAACACCATTGGACTTTTTTCTTTGGGATTTTTTTGAGGTCGAAGGTTTAAGCCGACGACGGCTCAAGTCTTAAAAGAAGAAATTGGACGCTGCATTAATGAAATACTGCAGCATTTGTGCAAAACAGTCATTGAAAATTTCATTAAAAGATCGCGAGTGTGCCAGCAAAGCCGCGGCAGCCATCTGCCTGATGTGTTTTTCCACACATAATCTCATTCTGTCTATTTTACGATATAGTAAATTTTCACGATTTTTTTAATATCTGTGCTTTATTTAAAATTTAAATCTTGCGTTCTTGTTGGAACATCCTTTACTGATGTCTACTGAATTGCGAAAGTTTAGGAAAAAATTCATTTACATTTTCAACCGATTTTATTAAATCTTAAATAAATAGTTCTCTCTCTGCTTCTAATACTTCAGTTTCTATTGTGAGTGCTTTACTGAAGAGGATATGAAAAATCGTAAAAGTTGGAGAAATCTATAAAAAAGTTATCGTATAATACTTATTTTTTAAAAACTTCAAGACAAAAGTTCACGACGGATATAAAATTCTATATATAGTTAAAAATTCCAAAAAGAAAAGTAACTAAAATTGTTTGGTTAACAATGTTGCAGCTAGTTTCGACTTCATATAATTCTTGAACATTGCCATTATGTATAAATCATAATGTTATTAAACGACCGCCTTTGGATTGGTCGCAGAAGTGGATCCTTTCGAGGTAATTTACGACAACTTTTTCACACATTTTGGGCAAATGTTGGTCTTCAAATGCTCCAACGTGTGGGGTATCCGCATGGTGCCCAAGTGACGTCGCTAAAACGTCAAATTTGATTTACTAGAATCATTCTCATTCTCATGGAATGAAGCTAGAATCGGTCATGTTGTGTTAGTTGTGGCACCATCTTGTTGAAAACACATATCATTCAGTTCATATTTTTCAATTGTAGTCCAAAAAAAAAGTTGATTATCATACTGCCATACTGCTCTGAGTTGAAATTCGGATTATCCGCCATACACTACCAGCAGCAATATTTTTGGCAGTGCGTAACATAACATCTGTAACGCGTCCAGTCTCTTCAAATTTCTTTATAATCTTGACAATTCCTTGCACAGTAGGTCGATTATGATTGATTATGATTTTAATCACTCATTTTGAAGTAAAGGTTAACTATTTTTACGAGTTCTTTGGTTGTTAAACACTTCAGATGACAGGTATTTAACAGCTGATAGCCTTACAAAACTGGCGGTTTTGAAACCAATAAATGGATAAGCCTTTACTAAATATATGTAACTCTAGTATTTCCTCATTAAGGCGCACAACGTCTACAAGATAACGCGATAAGAATATGAAGTCACTTCTATTTTTTAGTAGTGCATTATTAAAAGAAAATTACAGCTTACCGATACAACGTTATTGAACAAAATCTGAAAATAAATACCATACAATTATTTTCTACAGTTATTGAAAAGGTTAATCAATTTCGAACAAGGATATGGTTAGCTAAATGTCTTATCTTGTATCCTATCTGAAAGTGTACCATAACCCCAATTCGAAAACAGGGTTCTGATAAAGAACTCGTGGAATTGATATTTCCAGTTCATCAAATTTCCCTGTAATAAAGTACTTAAGCATTAGTCAAAAACAGCCGTCAAGTAGTCTAAAAATATCATTTGTCAGATTTTCAAGAATCTCAAAAAAAAATAAAAAACTCATTTCCTTCCACTGTGTTCTTTTGACACAAATATTGCTGACTGTATGGGGTAAAAAGCATAGAAAAAAACCAATCCCAAAGAGTTTTCGCCTGTATCATAAAGAACCTAAAAGCAGTTGCCCAACTACATCCCGGAAAAGCAACGCATAATGAAGACTAAAGTGGCAGGACTAAGTGTGAGGCGGAAAAACTAGAAACCAAAATAAAAAAAAAACGTTGACATCAAACTTAAGAGGGCAAAACGAAAACCTAAAACAGGCACAGAAACAAGAGTGTTAAAATTTCAAACGAAAATGAGTAGAAACGAACATTAACAGCAAACAACTCGACAGCAATTATTTCATTTCGTTTTCTGTTTAGTTTGTCAGCTTTGGATGAATGTGAACGTTAAATTTAGCATGATGTTAGCTGGCCTCATGGTATCCCGTATATCTGGGAAGTTTTTCTTTCATCCAAACGCGGGATTTCCAAAACTTGAATATGCTCGTACACCAGCAAACGTTGACCTCCCCCCCAACGCACTAATTGAGTTTATTTTTTACGCTAATGGCCACTGTTGCACAGCGTATAGTTTCTTGATTTTTTTTTTTTACGTTCATTTCAAAAGGACAATTTTATTTTTCGAAATGAAAACAAATGAAAATGTTTATAACGGAAGCCACCCTCCTTTGAGGATGATATCTTTTTTCTCCGAAGAATATTAAATCTTTGTTTTATATTACAATATTCTAGCGAACGAAATGTTTGTTCATGAACTAATTTCCGTTTTAATTTTGCTTCCAGTTCATGCGAGAATTATTCGCTGTCCAGGAAATTTAATATTGTCAACATGATATCCCCCCCCCTCTGTTGGGAAGCTAACTTCGTACTGTCCCTTTGTAAAAAACATTTAATTAGCTGATTGCTTTTGGCAGAATAGCAACCTATCAATATCTCTCGTTTGAAGAAATTGATAAATTACGAGCTTCTCAATTCATTTTCGTCGATCAAAAAAGTTCTCGAAAATTTAGTAATTAAAATAATTACATACATAAAATAATTACATACATTACCCACAAAACACCTCATGGGAACGGAACATCTTAGCTTGTAGTTTATACTTTAAATTACATCTCTGTAACAGATTTTGATTGATACCAAAAACATCAAAGCTGTTACAGCTGATGAAAGGAAATGACTAGAGTCGTTCTGAAAAAGAGAAGCAAAACAAGTCTTTCTCTTGCTGATCGACGCTGGAACAAAAAGGTTCAACTTCTTAACAAAATAAAATAAAACTGTGAATTAAATAAAAGTCTTTAATTCGCTACATATATATAGGATGTTATTTGACTTATAAGTAAATATGGGAAACAGCAATTAACAGTGATTTTCTACAACATTTTGACTTGCCAAGGTGTAACATTTTAAAAATATTATAGACGACACTTGAAAATGTATAGCTTTTCATTTACACGTAAAAAATGAATTTTAGAAATACAGGGTGTCCGTCGGGAAGGCATACTATTTTGTTTGTTTATAATTTTTGATTAAATGAAAGAGAATGGATCTTATATTGATAACTTTTTTATTTAATGTCGGCAATTATGTATGGAACACAATATCAGAAAAATGTCCGCCTCTTTCAGCCTCATAAATGTCAGCCGGTTTGAGTACATTTTTCATTACATTCTCACACATTTCACGAGGTATTTCATTAATTTTATCACGAATATTTTGTTTGAGTTGCTCAAGCGTTTCTGGTTTGTTTGCATAAACCTTGCTTTTCAGATATACCCACGAAAAGAACTCCATAGCAGTGAAATCAGGCGACTGTGGACGCCAATCAACATCACCATTTCTTGAAATAACTTGCTGTGGAAAGGGGTCTCGCAGTAATTCCATTGTAATCCTGGCTGCATGCGATGTGGCACAGTCTTGTTGATACCGCATGTTAATCAATCCCAAAGCATGAAGTTGTGGCGTTAAAAATTTTTCAATCATATCACGATACAGCTCCCCATTAACAGTTACCGTTACGCCGTTTTCAGTTTCAAAGAAGTAAGGTCCTGCTGACCAAATTGCACACCATACTGCCACTTTTAGTGGATGCAAAGGCCACTGATGAATAATTTGAGGGTTTTCCATCGCCCAGAACCGACTATTATGTTTATTCACGTATCCAGTCAAATGAAAATGTGCCTCGTCACTCATTATGATTTTTTCATGACAATCTGGGTTGTCATGGGCGAGCCGTAACATCCTATTGGCATATATATGGCGTCGCAAATGGTCTTGTGGAAGAAGCTCTTGTGTCAACTGAATCTTCAATGGAAACAAATGCAAATCCTTGTGCAAAATTGTGACAAAAGTTTTTTTTTTTTGAAGACCCAGCTCCTGAGCACGGCATCGAATTGAGGTTTTGAACACTTTCTTGAGCAGCAGTAATGTTTTCAGCCGATCTTGCAGTACGTTGTGGTCCATGCTTGGCCTTATCAGCTACATACTCTCTTTCTTCGAAATCATTCACTACACAATAAATAGTGCGTTTTGTTGGCACGTTGTTTCTCCCACAAAATTTCACGTAACTTTTTCATCGTCACAGTAATCGATGATTGATTTTGATAAAATGTTTTAACGATTAAAACACGTTGGTTTATCGAATATTTTTCCATAATAAATTTACCACGTCTTTACTGCACGACTGTCAAATAAGAACTGTCAAGACTAATGTTTACCAAAATGGCGGTAAAACAAATTAGTATACCTTCTCGATGGACACCCTGTATTTGGTTTGCTTCATTTGTGCTAAAAAAACAACGTTTCGTGAAAATAAATGCAAAACGTAGGTAGTCGTTGGAAGAGCCACGAACCGAATGGGGCAAAACCATACTTTCCCATTGTAGTAAACATTTAATTAGCTGATGACTTCTAAAACAGTACCAATCTATCAATGTCTTTCATTCGAAGAAATTAATAAATTAATAGCCTTTCAATGTATATTCACTGAAGACGGAATCGCACCATAAGTATTAAGTAGGGAATAATTGAATGATTCTAATTCACAAATTGTATGGTGACTAAATAATGGCTCAGGAAAAGATTTCCTTAGGGTGAAAGGCAAGGAGTCCAAGTTCGATGGTGAGAACTTGCTTCCAATTCTGAACATATGGGCTACAAAACGAAATGAATAGATACACAACGTTTTTTTTCTCTGAACTGTAATGACTTCTTAAAGGTGCAACTTAAGAACTAACATAATGTTTCGAACTTAATATGTTTTAAAATATGACTTCGCTCTTTAATGAGCTCCAAAAAAAATATTTTAATAAAAATCGTTCTGAATCATTATGCTTTCATTGCAACGAATCAGGCTTTACTCCTTTCGACAGTGCAGAAATATAAAATCCTGATGAAAAAGTGTAGAGTACCAAGTATCGTATGGCCAATGCTTTTCACGAATTTTTAAGTCGATTTGAGGTCATAAAACTAGCCGACTAGCTGACGTATGGATGGTGCCATTAGTTTGAAAACTAGTTAGTTGGTGAAAACTACCAACCTTGTGTTTTGAGTTTCAAGGCGTCACGTTGTTTAGTATTTTAATGTGAGCCTGAAAAAATAAACGATCTTAGTAAATTTTTAAACATGAAATTTTTTCCAATGTCAATGTTATGTAATTCAATATTTCCATTTGAAAGTTATCAGTCTAACCAATATTAAAGCCTAGCTAGATCCTACTACTGGGGGAGTCAGCTTCTTCGTTTACGACTGTAAAATTTTAGGTAGCTAAGTTTAAACAAGGCTGTAGGAACCGCCAAGATGAACACCGTATTTGTCGACCGATTGAGGTGTCCATGCCGGAAACAATTAAGAAAATGCACAGAAATGGTGTTGGATGATCGATGACTGAAGGTGTGTGAGGTAACTGAAATGTTAAGGATTTCAAAAAGTGCTATACATCATATATGAACCGAAGATTTGAATATGAGATAGCTGTGCGCATGATGAATGCCGCGATTGCTTTCAGTAGGACAGCGTCATGAAAATATTTCAGTACAGCGTTTCGCCATCTTTCACCGCAATAAAGCCGAATTTTTGCAACGATTTATAACCATGGATGAAACGTGAGCCCATCATTTTACACCTGAGACAAGAGAAAGGTGAAAGCAATGGACTGGAATGGGAGAATCGTGTCCAAAAAAGACGAAGACAGTTCCATCTGCAGGCAAGTTTATAGTGTTCGTTCTTTGGGACGCGCTGTGAAGCATTTTTATTGATTATCTTTGGAAAGGTAAAACCATTATAAACTAATTTATTTAAAAAGCTGCGTTTGGCGGAATAAAAAGGTCAGGGGGTCTGCTTTTTTGGAATGCACATGGGATTATTTTTATTGATTCTCTGAAATAATAGATGGACAATAAAAACCATCAACGGCGAATATCATACTAATTTTTTACAGCGTTTATGTGATGAAATTATATAAAAAAGGTCGCATTTGGCGAGACAGGGAGTATTGTTTCATCAAGGCAATGCTTCAGTTCACACATCCACTATTGTGAT
Source organism: Philornis downsi (assembly GCA_019455685.1). NCBI lineage: Eukaryota > Metazoa > Arthropoda > Insecta > Diptera > Muscidae > Philornis > Philornis downsi. Next base: position 3,534,923 of record JAHXMU010000035.1, read on the forward strand.
GGCCAATATTAATGAATTAAAGTTCGAATTGCTTCATCACGGATAATGAAACGGTGGAGTCTACGGTTGATGGTTATTTTAAGGAGTTTAACAGTTCTTAATATAAACAGGGTGTTGAGTATTTTATTAATGTTTATTTATATTTTTTATATTATTTATATTTGCCTACTATTTATCTTACTTATTATTGCAATGTTTCCTGAACCTATTCAAACTATTTTCCTATTCCTTGCCATTTGGTCACCCTAATCGTCAAAGGTTGTGGTTCGACGCAACAACAACAAAGCGAAGAATTTCTGTTGTTGTTAGTCAACCTTCAACAAACCTAACTGTCCGTTGTTTGTCTTGTCTGTTGCGTCTTATCATATGTACAGTATAATTCGCTTAGCTGCCCCTTCGCTTAGCAGCACATTCCGGTTAAGAGCACTAAAACTAGTTATGGCTGCATTTTATTGCAGCATTTGTATGAAATTTTCTCTTTTAACTGCATTTTGCTTAGCAGCACTTTCGTTCTAGCAGCCTCGATAATTGTGTTTCATAATTCAATTCTCTATAGAAAAAATTTCGTTTACCAACACTTTAAAAAAAATTTCGTTTACCAACTCTTATAATTTTGTGTCAGTTTAAGCCTTGGCAGTGTGTAAACAAAAAGTTAAAAATTATAGAGTCCGTGCAAAATACATACATAACGTAAAAAGAACGACGATAAAACAAATCAAAATGGGAAAAAGGGTTGGAGGTTTGTCAATAAAACAAAAATTAAAAATTATAGAGTCCGTGCAAAACAACGTAAATAAACAGGTGCTGGTCACACAATATAATTGTGACATATCGACAATAAATCGCATTTTAAAACAAGAAGACCAAATTAAAATGGACGCAAAAACGACCGACCATAAGCGCCAGCGCCAAAGACATAGTGCTCACGAAAAAGTTGAGAAGGCATTGGTGCTCTGGTTTGACCAGCAAAGACAGCATGACGCTGTATTAACAAGCTTGATGCTGCTAAACAAAGCAAAGGAGTTTGCAATAAAGCTTAACGATGAATTTGAACCCAATCCTAGCTGGCTGTGGAGGTGGAGGAAGCGCCACAATATCAAGTTCGGTAAAATTCAGGGTGAGCTTAAAGATAATGACGAAGAAGGTGCCTCCAGTTACACCAGTACGATTTTGCCTGACATTTTAAAGAAGTATGAACCAGAGAATATTTTCAACGCCGATGAAACAGGCCTTTATTTTAAAGCTTTACCCAATGCAACATTTTTTCGAAACTCCGATCAGCCAAAAGGTCGCAAAAGCCAAAAAGCGCGACTTACTTTGCTGCTGTTGTGTAATGCTACTGGTTCATACAAGAAAGTGTATGTCATTGGGAAGTCGCAAAACCCTCGCTGCTTTCGCAATATTGAAATTCCTTTGCCGTACTTTGCGAATAAAAACGCGTGGATGACATCAAATATATGGAACCAAATTTTGATATCGCTTGACAAGGAGATGAAAAAGCAAAACAAAAAAATTGTTCTGTTTGTGGATAACGCTGCTTGTCACAAAGTAACATGCCAACTGGAAAACATCCACATCGAATTTCTTCCTCCTAACACAACCGCGTTGATTCAGCCACTCGACCAGGGCGTTATTCATGCATTTAAAGTGCAATATAGGCATATTATTGTCAAGAAACAATTGTGTGCGCTGGAGCGAGAGATGTCTGTGACGCAATTTTTGAAGTCTCTCACTGTTTTGGATGCACTTTACTACACAAAGCGGGCATGGTGGATGGTAAAGCCTCAGACGATTGTAAATTGTTTCAATAAGGTAGCAAACCATAAATTTTCAGATGTTTCTGCTATTTTAACATCAATTATTATATTTTTCAGGCAGGGTTCTGTGGCACGGCTTATGAAATTGATTCAGAAGACACTTTCGAAGATATTTTTCTTGATAAAGTACCCAACAGAGCTGCATACATAAACTGTGATGTCGATCTGCAATGTTATGGCCAACTTACTGAGGAGGAGATTATTCGAAACATAGAGGATTTAGAATGTGTAGGTGGTGATAGCACAGAAGAGGACGAAGGTGATGACAACAACAATGACGTCAGAATTCCTACAAGAAAAGAGGCTCTTTGCGCATTGGACGTGCTGCGACGATATTGCCCTAGTCACGCAAAAGACAATGATTTTCTTTATGAAATTGAAGATGAAATTTTAAAAAATTACATAAAAAGCCTAAGCCAGAGCAAAATAACCGATTTTTTCACATAAACATTTGTACTCGTACATGTTTCAAAAAGTAAATGCTTTCTTCCAGTTTATGTATCTATGTATGTACATACATACTTACATATATACGATTATACATATTATAATGAATTCACTAAAATGAGTACCTAATGTGTTCTAAAAGTACCTTATATATATATGTATACATATATACATATTTTTTTCTTTTTTTAATTTATTTATCTTGAATTTTTAAATAAAACTAACGATTAATTATAATTAATAATTATTAATCTTGAGGGCACTTCTGCAAGACAGTTCGGTAAAAAGAATTGGGGTAACTGCATCATATATGCAGGTAAAAAAAATCGGATAACTGCGTCATGTGTGCGGGTAAAAAAAATCGGATAACTGCGTCATGTGTGCGGGTAAAAAAATTCGGATAAGGGCACAATTCCCTTAAGTGCACAAAAATGTGTGCACCGAAATTCAGTGCAGCTAAGCGAATTATACTGTATATCAATATGATGATCTGCATATGATTATTTTGTTCGTCTTATGTGTTCGCTGAAACTATGTATGTACATACATATATACTAAAGTTGGTTCGATGTACGGTGCTAGTTGTTGTTGTTGTCATTGCATTCCAAATTTGGCAATACAATAAATAACATGATTTATGTTTTTCACTAGCTCTCTGCTAGTAACAACAGCAGCATCACAGTTCAGTACAAGAAGTCAGTTGTTAAAGTTCTGTCTTGCTGCATCGTTGTGTTTATTTTTGGACAGTGACCCGTCTCGGAATTGAAAATTATGTTTAACGATTGGACAGTGATCTGTCCCAACATATGACTTAAATTTAATAAAGCAAATTATTTGTGAATTATAAAATTGAAACCAAAAATTATTGGAAAATTGTCTGACTCGACGAGCCTATTCTCATATACAGGGTATAGAAGCTATTGAATATCGCTGGAAAAAATGTATCGATCTAAAAGCAGATTGTGTTGAAAAGCAAAGAAATTTTTTCCCAACTTTTTTGTGTCTTCTTTGTTAGGTCGGCTATTATTGGGACCGCCATCATATGTCATCTAATTTCATTCATTTATTCCTTAATTCATTGCGTTATCCTGCCTTAAATTGATACAAATTTGCTATTTGTGTAGATACTCAATTCAATTCAAAATTAAAGACAAATTTTCCAACTTCTTTGTGTCTTCCTTGTTATACAGGGTGGGCCATAAGGGTGTTGACGGTTTAAATATTCAATTAAAAAAAAACTACGAAACATAAAAAAATATATTTGTATTTTTAAAAAGTAGAAGCATGGGAATTTTTAAGACTTAAAAATAATGTTGTCCAAATGGCTTCCCTCGGCTGCTTGACACTCTTGGAACCGAAGTCGCAAATTTTGGAAAACTCGTTGAAAAGTTCTCGGTATTTTGTTACTTTCCTAAATAATGTTCCTCTTCAACTGCTCTAAATTGGTCGGATTATTCTCGTAGACTACCGATTTGAGGTAGCCCCATAGAAAATAATCGCATAGAGAGAGATCGGGGCTACGTGGAGGCCATTCAATACCCCCCTTTTCGAAATGAGTTTTCCAAGAAAAACATTTTTCAGCAGCTCTATGGATACCCTAGCCGTATGACATGTGGCCCCATCCTGTTGAAACCACATCCTCGAGGTATTGCCTTGAAGTTCTTGCAAAGCTGGCACCAAAAAGTCTGCTAGCATGTTGCAATAATTGTTCGCTCTAACCGTCGTGAACTGAAACACGAACACGCTCCACAATGTCGGCTGATCTTGCAGAAACTGGGCGACCACGAACCGTAATTGGTACTGTTGACCCGGTTGTTTCGAACATTCTGATCCATTTTCGTATCACATTGGCGCTTGGAACTTCACTTAAATCGTGTAAACCGTATTCATGCCGATACAAACGTCGTGCAGTAATCACTGATTTATTGTTTTCGTAATACGCTCGGACACAAAATGCACGCTGCACTCCCGTGTACGGCTCCATGGCGACTAAATTTCCAGGAAGCGGCGCAGCGAACAACATATCCCCCCGCCACCCCGCGCCGCGCGTTACCGAGAAATGGAATATTTAAACCTCCAACACCCTTATGGCCCACCCTATACATTAATATACATGAACATGAAGAGTTCAAGCATTAGTTTTTTCCTACTTACATAGATATTAAATTGTTTTGTTAACGTTGTGTACCGGTTTTGTAAAAAACGTTAGAGAAGGAAATATGCGCTAAAAACTTTACTGAAAATATGTTATAAAATAAAATACTATACTACTTAAAACTAACTTAATTTACCTAAAGTTAGGCCAATTTGCGTTGCCAGTGACACTCAAAGAAAACAACACCTAACGGTTTGAATATTACTCAAACACTTTTTTTATTTTGTTTAAAAACCTTAAGACTACTTACTTCACTACCATTTTCCTATTTAAGCTCTTCATTATCTAATATCCCAGCCTCTATCAATTTATTTATTTTAGGCTGCCTTTTGGAATGAGTTCAAATTTTATTGCACGACTAGGGCATTATCCGTGTGTGCATATACAAGATGCTACTTGAAGTGGCATTTGAAAACGGACATATTTTCTTAACCTACCTTCAAAAGCGCTTAGGAAATAACCGTAAATATGATCATGAAACCTTATAATTTATGACCACCTATTCCCTTTGTTAATTCTCTGACCCTTTTCAATCACACATCATATTTCTAATCTCAATTTCTTGACAATTCATGTCCCTAAAATCAGTTTTATATTTTTTAAACAATCTACTTGACAATTTCTCTAATCTGATGGCCACAAGATTTAATTTATCAATTTAATGAGCCTTCTCGTAGAGTAAAATCAGAGTTGATAATAAATTAACTTCAAGAGCTTGTTTTAAAGAATCTGAAATTTTGTCAAGTCACACCTGGCACCTTTAGCCCAGACGTGAGCAGCATGAAACATGATGGCGTGAAATATTGACTTAAGTATCAACATTTTGTTGCTTTTGTTCAGAGACAAATATCTGTTTATGAAATGACAAAAGGTGATAATGAGTATGCTAGATTTATTTACAATATATGTTATATGATCTTTATAAGTCAATTTTGCATCTTTCCTAAATATTCAACTTTCTTTTCGTATTTCAGCTCTACATTATTAACAACAATTAACAACAATAAATAATAATTAATATGTTTTCCCGGGAGAGAAAGCACACTTGTATTGTCGTGAAGTACAAGGTTGAATTTTTTTTGACAATTAATACCAATTTTCCACTTGTTAAAGTACGGGTGTATTCTATTCTAATGGGAATAAACTTAAAGAAGGCTCTGAAACTACAGGAGTACAGCCCACCGTACAAATGAATGTCTAAAAAAGTTGAACAATTTACGTTTATTTTTCTATAAACAGGATAATTAGAGAGATTTCGGGAGAACTAAGCTTTTAGTTTGTGTTTTAAGCTAATTACAACAAAAGGTTATGAGATTATCGTTTCAGTGCTTCGTGTCTCTCAGCGTATTGTAGGTCTTTCTCACGCAAAACTCGACTCAATCTCATTAATTGAAGTCGATGCTGATTCCCAGTGACAGTTTTCCTTAGTTTCAACAGCTCGTAATAAATAACACTGACCTGGTCCAGCGAGAATATTCAGCCGAGGCGACGATGTAGAAGCATGACCGGTCAGCCCCCACGACTTTCTTTTCTTTGGGTTGCTGTAATGAATCCATTTTTCATCACCCGCTACAATAAGATGAAGAAAATTCGTCCTTTTTTTGTCGCTGAAGCAGTTGTTCACAGGTAAAAAAACGACGCTCAATATCCCTTGACTTCAACTCATAAGGAACCCCAGTTCCTTGCTTTTGAATCATTCCCAACGCATACAATTGCTTGGAAATGGATGGGCGGGTAACTCCTAATAACGAAGCAAGTTCTGCCTGCGTTTGATATGGATCCCCATCAAGCAATGTCGTAAATTCAATGTCTTTGAAGGTTCTTCGTCTTCCTCCACGCGAGCGGTCGTCAACATCAAAATCGCCATCTTTAAAGTGACGGAACCAATCTAGACACGTTGTTTCACTTAAAGCAGCATCTCCATAAACGTTTTGAGCCTCAGCCGCCGTTTTATTCGATTGAAAGAAGAAAATCAACACTTCCCTCATATGACACAAAATCATATATATTCTTACAACCAAAAGAATATGACTTCAAAGGAAAATCACTATTATGTCGAGGCGGTATGTTTACCATATGCCTAAGATTGGTTCTTGACGTTTAGTTTACGGCAAAATTACTAGCTCTTACAGCTGGCGCCATCTATTAACAAAAATCGGGAACTTAGTACCGCACCTGATATTTGTAAACATTGTTTCCATTGTTATGATCTATAGCTTCAACCGCTGTGGGAAAATGGACGCACATTTTGAAATCAATGAGTTGATTTTATTTTATTTATGGTACCATTTTGTACCAACATAGTGTTGTTTGATAAATTTCATTACAACTATCTTAATTTAGTTAGTCGTGATTTAAATCTTCCTGTTAAATGGAGCGTTATTATTTTGCAAGTAGTCTGTCTTAAATACCCAGTTTGCAAAACATTAATACTAAGTAACGCTTAACTTTTCCATTGATGCCATTGCACATACTGTAATTTGCTGCCTGTCAATGGTAGATTAACAAATTTAGATGTTAGCTTTTCCATTGAAAGCACAGCCTTAATAGGTGTATAGATTTGATTCCTAGCTGAAATGAGCATATATTCCTTTATGAATTTTTAGCAAATCATATCCTTAGATCATGTTTTATACCACATGCTCTTCATTGGAAGCTTAACATCAGCAAAATACGATATTTAAATATAAATAAAAAGCCAAATTGAAACACGACTTAATAACATCATGACAGTTTTCCTGCCTTCACTTGCAAACGGCTTACTCAGGTATTGAATAACATGTAAATAAGTTAAGGAATTTCGGTCGAAACTCTACTACATAATAAGCCACAACAATGAGGAAAACAAATTCTCGAACACACACATTCAGGCCAATGAATTAAGTAAAACCTCACTGGATAGACAAGAACATGAAATTTCGAGTTTTCAACTAAAGGATTTCCATAACTATCCGCCAACACAACAGAGTCGGGCTCAAAGAGAAACTAACAAAAAAGAAGAAGCTGCAAATTGTTTTGAACTTTTATACCAAGAGTAGGCGAAACTTTTGTAAAACTAAAATTCCAGAACTTAAACAATTGTTAAAGTAAAGTGGTTTCGGTGTTTATTTTTTTTCTGTGATTTCGACTCTCCATTTGTGTCTTACGGTTTGCGAAATCTATCCTTTCAGCCTTTGTTCCAAGTTATTGTTCTTGTTGGAACAATCGCTGGCATAAAAACGAGTTATGTTAAATAGCAGTAGAATGTGGTAACAAAATACAAGTAAATGATTTTAGAATATAAAACGGCCAAGGGCTGAAGACAAAAAGATTAAATAATTTGTGGAAACTTTATGATAGTCTTTTTGTGTGCATGTTTGCGAAATTTGAGAATTTTTGTTACGATTTTATTTGGCATTTTGCGTATTCTGCGCTTCAAAACAAAATAGAAAAACCAATTCTCTTAAATCGTATGAATGGGTAATGAGAGAGCTTTAGGCATTTAGTGAACTTTCATATGTTCGATTTTTAGATTCGTTAAAACTGCACGCAAGTTTAATACTAATACACTCGATTTTACATAGTATATTTATTGTACTTTCATCCAAAATTGTAACACCCAGAAGAAAGCATTTGAAGTACCAACTATCTTCTGACCAACTGCGTTTCATGACTTGTAATAGTCACGATAATTGCCATAATTCTTGTTCGCATATGTAGGTCAACGCAGCCACAACTCGGTTTGGGCCTTTGACTATGGGGTTGCTCATCCCTAATTGCAATGAACTGCCTTACCGACTACTAACTTCTAAACGCACAAGAAGTTTATATTCCATTGTTTGTTTGCTTTGTGATCATTCTCATCGTGCTCATTAAAGAGAAAAGTCATTGTAAGAAATTGTGCGTTTCCCCCCTGCTTTGTGCAAAGAGAAGCAAACAGTGAAGTTATGCGGTTGTTTTTTTAATTCGCATTGTTATTATTGTTTTTCGCTTCGCGATCGCCTAACAAAATAGAAAAAACTGATTATTGTTTCCACGGGGTGTTTACAACTTTTGCTTTGATGTTGATGTTCTTTCCGTTATTGTTGTCGTAGCTGCCCTTGCTTTGGTGCAAGGCAAACTTGGCTGACGTTGCCTGGGGAATAAGTTTTGGTCCGATGGTGTGGTAAGTTGACATGCAAATCAACAAACTTGTAAATGAGCTACAGTGAATGAAATAAGTTTAAGTACACCTTACAATTTCTTATGTTTCTTCAATTTGCTGTTATTTCTCTTCCCAAAATAATTAATAGTTTCTCGATTATTTTTAAAGTTCTCTCAATTTTTACTAAATCAGTGATTTTGTTGTTGTTGCTTTTACAACAACAAAGATATTTGCAAAAATGTTTAGAATTCTATTAGACAACGCCAAATAAGTTTACGTACAGTTCTCACTTAAAGAATGTTTAAGGCATTGTTATTGTAAAAATAACGGTTTACAGTTATTTTTTGTTTCGAGTAGGGTAAGAAGTAATGTTTTTTCATAGTTTCTTTTTAGTTTGCCTTCATATTTGTGAGTATATGGTAAGATAGGAGTTGAAAAATGGGTAAAGGCAAAGAAATATCAACGGAAATAAGAAAAGTTATTATAAAATTATATTGTGAAAATAAATCGTATCGGGAAATTGGCATAATCATAGGAAAAACTCATACCAGCGTTCAAACAATTATAAATTCTTACGTAAATAATGGAAATTTGCAGAGAAAGCCACTTTCTGGACGACCGGAAAAACTTTCAAAACGATATGAACGGCATGTAGATAGTGCAGTAAAAGCTTACCCTAAAAAATCGGCTCCTAAAATAAGAGACGATTTGCTCCAAAGCTCTAATAAAAACGTAAACCCACAGACAATACGAAATGTGCTCCATAGAGCTGAATACAATGGACGTACTCCACGTAGAAATCCTTTTATATCAAAAGTGAACAAAAAGAAAAGGTTCGATTTTGCAAAAGACCATTTGCAGAAGCCGGATTCTTTGTGGGATAATATTTTATTTAGTGATGAGTCCAAATATAACATTTTTGGACCAGATGGTGCTAAAAAAGTATGGAGAAAACCGAATGAGGAGATGAAACTTAAAAATTTATTGCCAACAGTTAAACACGGTAGTGGCAACATAATTTTGTGGGGGTGTGTGGCGCCAGCTGGAGTTCGTAGAAAGTACGATGGACAAACATTTACATATATCTAGACATTTTACGAAAAAATCTGAATCAAAGTGCGTTGGAGTTGGGGTTTGAAGCAAGAAGATTCCTCTTTCAACAAGACAATGACCCCCAAGCATACGTCCTATTTAGTAAAAGAATGGCTGTTATATAATTGCAAGCAGCTACACACACACACACACTTCGGAGGAGACGCTTAGAAAAGCATTGTGTGAAGAATTGGCTAAAATAACAGAATCCGATACCAAAAGGTTGGTCAGAAGCATGTGGCGGCGTCTCCAAGCCGTTATTGATGCAGGAGGAGGTCCCACAAAATATTGATTTTACTTCAAGCCTATTATTTCGGTTTATTTGAAGATTTTCTGTTTGGTGTACGTAAACTTTTTTGGTGTGAATTGACGATATTTTTTTAATTTTATGGTCCTTTTTGAAGCACAAAGCCTATTTTGAATGGAAAATATTCTTTTTATGTTCTGTATTACATATACAATGAATAAATATAAGTTTTAAATAAATATAGTATCCACTATATTGTGTTTTATATGATCATGTTTATGCAAGTGAGGTGTATTTAAACTTATTTAATTCACTGTATATCGGCCATCCCTCTAATGCCTCCCGTACAAATTGACCGATTTTCAGAAATTCATTCTATTGTAGCTCATAATCGGCAGAGAGTAATAGCCCAAAATTTTTGCATACTGATAACGTTTTTGAAAATCTGAAAAAAATCGGTTGATTAATCATTCGCCTATTGCTACCTCTCATGACCGATTTAAAGCCTATATTCTTAAGTTGGAATCTTTTATATGGCGATTTTTAATCGCAATTTTTTAAAAGCCGAATAAGACTCTCAAATTTGCATCATATATTAAAAATTTTTGGAAGGTCCAATTTTTCGTCACTTTTTCGAGCATTTCAGCCTGTATTTCACGAATAACGCGTGTTATGTTATCCTGTAAGGCTTCAATAGTGTTAAGCCTGTCCACATAGACTAACGACTTGACATAACTCCACAAGAAATAATCAAGAGGCGTTAAATCGCAAGATCTTGGGGGCCAATCGAGAGATAAGTTACTCATCAAATTCATCCCTCAACATATCCATTGTTTCACGAGCAGTGTGGCATGTTGCACCGTCCTGATGAAACCACAAGTCAACCAAGTTCAACTCAGCCAATTGAGGTAAACAAAAATTGGGCTTTCCAACCCAAATCGACGTGTAAAATTTTCCTTGCGGTTGAGTAACACATGCTGCAATATTTTCTTCGGTACGCACTCTACGCCTGCAAATCGATGGTTTTATTTCCAAGAAAGTAAATTTGGTGTGAAATTTCGAGATAGCAGCACGAATTGTTCATTAAGCAGGTCGATTATGACGACCATAAAATGGTCGTGTCAAACGACGCACATTTGTACCAGAGCACGAATTTTGATAATAAATTTCAACGATTTGCAATCGTTGCTCGTTTGTTAGTCTTTCCATGATAAAATGGCAGAGTATACTGTACACTTTTCATTTTGACAGATGTCGTTTGGACGCCATTACCAACCAGTGCTGCTAACCTGAAAACCTTAAATCTGAAAAAATCACCATATATACGGTTGCACTACATTCAGTTAAATTTAGTACATGTTAAGAACTTGCTAAGCTAACGTCTCAAAATCAAAAATGGTGCACTTTGGCAACTCCCTTCTGGTACATTCCTTGTGATTCCTAATACGTAGCCACTTAAATTTTTTCCATTGTTTTACTTTATAATTTTTGGTAGAATTTTAGAAATACCAATGATTCACACGTTCTTAGTCTCCAATTTTCTACACTGGTATGCTTAATTAAATCAAACTAAGTTAACATTAAAGTTTTTTTTCATTATTTATTTATTGTATCTTCGGAATTAACAATAAGTTTTCATATCTTAAACTAATAACTAATAATTAATTAAATCCAACCATAGCTGGATTACAAGTTATGTTCTACTGTTACTGATGTTATCTGCTTTCATTCTTCCAGTATTCGGCTGAGAAAAATCGTGCTTCTTAATCACATACATATATCCTCTGTCATTTAATATGTTGCGGGCTAATGGATTTGGATGATATTCCAACTTCCTTAAATATGCTGTCACATACCTCGTGATCTCAGTATTCACCAGTGGCACGTTTGTTAGCAAACATTAAAGGTTTGCTAAGGTAGATTGAATTTCCAAAAGTCAATACACGATAGTTCCCAAAATTTCTGTTCGTTGTGGTGCTCTACAATGAGTGGCAAAATTTGAGAAAAATTTACAAACCAATTTATGTACATATTCTTTCCCATTATATACTTCAAGCGGTTATATTGAATTCATCCAAATGTGAGACGCGTCATGCGATTAATAAGCTTAGTTCCGATCACGAAATTCGGCTGCAGTTCCATGCTCATTCTGCTACTGATTTAGCGATATTTAGATTTCTCCTGTAAAACACATGCGTAGGCTGCAGTAACTTGAAATTTTCTCAAAAGCATTTAATTGGAGGTTTTAAAACCACTGGTCGGGCAAGGCTGTCAGCTGTTAAATACCTGTCATTTGAAGAGTTATTTATTTAGTGAAAGGTGTTCCATTTAAGAATATGGATTGTTTGACAACCAAATAACGCGTAAAAATAGTTAAAACTTGCTACAAATGTTGTGATTCAAACGTGGGTGCCACAAATAAAATCGGCTGACCATTCAAAACGCCGATTGGGTACTACAACAAGAGGTTTCCAATGCTGATTTTCCGAACAAACTTTTCTTCATCAATGAAGCTCATTTATCACTCGCTGGTTACATCAACAAGCAAAATTGTCGCATATGGGGCTCGAAGAACCGAGAAATGATTGTGGAAAAGACACTGCTTCCGGAAAAAGTGACTGTTTGGTCCGCATTATGGTCTGGGGGCGTCATTGGGCAGTATTTCTTCGAAAATGACGCTGGAGAAACCTCAAAAGGTTCCTGAGTTATTGCAAACAATCTAGAGACAATGCCATTTGGCATTGTAATTGGAAGACCCTAGCAAAAAAATGAAATAAAAACTTCATCGCAATTGTAGCTTTATGTACGTATTAGTTAACTTCACTTTTGAAAGCGAAAAATGGGTAAGCCTATGTATGAGTTAAAGGTTACAGATTGGAATTTGAATTTCAAAAATTCCACCAAATTATGTGTTAGGTACCAAAAGAGGAAAACCGATACATTATATTTACAACTATCGGCTACGATCTAGCAAATTATTAGGCTATGGAAGTTTTAAGAAGTTTCAGTCTGACAACCAGATGAAAGGATATCGCCCAATCGATGAGAACATCATAAAACAAATTTGTACAAAAACAACACTTGATGCTTTAGACGCTTCCTTGTACGTGTTACGTTCTTGCATTATCAAACGATACACTGCCGCTCACTAGAATAGCGGCCTCCCTAATCATTTAACAATAGTGACTAATATTTAAAGTACACTTCACACAACGGTTCAGTTTTTACTTATTTGTTTCTCCTACTTCATCACATACAAAAAAATGTCAAGCCATGAAAGTGTCCCGTTATTTTAATTCGTTTGTTTTAAATGTGTGAAAAATGTGTTCTTTTTTTGGTTCATTTGAATAGCACCCCTCACGTGGTAATCAGTTTAAGTGTGAAAGTCTTTTGCAGATCATCATAAATCTGATCGGATTGCAGTAATTGTGTAAAATTCAATATAAAACAATCGATTTTAAGTAAAATGGGCCAAACTAAATCCTTGAGTGTCGAGGGAAGATCCAAAATGTAAACCTGCAAGGTTTACATTCAGAAAAGCTAATATAGTCAGAAAAGCTAATATAAGTCGCAAAGTTATATCGACATATTTACGTGATACCGAAGGCTATGAAAATAATATAAAAGGTCGAACAGCAACTGCTATTACAGACGCTGACATGAAACATGTATGCCTCAAATTCACACGACTCTGCTGCCAAAATCAAGGAAAAAGCTGGCGTAATTGCAAGTGTATCAACGGTAAAAAGAGTTATTGTCAAAGCACTACACTTGCAACGCTTGAGACTTAAAAATAAACCAGCGCTAGACAATCTCCGTAAGGAACGTCACCTTAATTTTTGTCGTACGACTATGACGTTGAGTAGAGAGTGGAATAGAATTATATTTTCCGACGAAAAAAAAAATTAATTTAGAGGCTCCTGATGAATATAATTACCACTTCTACGATCTTCGAAAAAATTGATTACACAGCCGGGAAGGTGGAGTTATGGTATGGGGTGCGATCTCTTATTATGGCACAATAGAGCTCCAGTTTCTCTCTGCAAAAGTGTATGCGACATCATACAAAGCCATGCTGGAAAAACATTTTCCAGAAGTTAAAAAAGTTTTCAGAGACTTGGAATGGAAATTCCCGCATGACAGCGCACCAATCCACACACCAAGAGTCGTCAAATCATAGAATGAAAGCCGAAATGTTGAGGTTGTGAACTGGCCGCCTTACTGTCCAAACTTAAACATTATTGAAAAGGTCTGGGGATAGCTAGTACGCAAGGTGCACGAATCAGGCTAGCAATATTCAAGCAAAATCAATTGCAATATAAAATGAACTTATTTATGGAATTAACAGTCCTGGTCGTGTATTTCGCTGGATCTAATCAAAAAACTGTATGATTATTTACCGAATAGAATATATGAATGTATTCTCAATCAGGGCGGAAGCACCCACTACTATATTGTACTTAAAATACTTATTTTTAATTAAAATGTAAGCAAACAATAACACCTTTGATTTAGAATTAATGTTTTTTTGTAAGGGGGAGCTACTCAGATGAACCAAAAACTGAAATTGAATTTCTGACTTCATGGTGTTTAATGTTTTAGTGCTTAATTCAGTAAAGTGAAAGAAAATGTATGTTACAGGATTACAGAAAATTCGTAAAATATGATTTATAAAAGCACAACCAGTTCGTTGTAACTATTATTTTGGAAAAAATCGAGCTTAGAAAAAGCCGCACTGTATATTGACAGTGTAAAAATAATATTAGCGGGTTCCCCAACTAAGTCGTTTTGGCGTCAAAATTAAAACACCTCATAAATTGCACATTTTTGCACATCCATATTCAATAGTAATAACAAATATACCATTAAGAGTATGAGATCCTCTAAAGCCCAGCCCAACTTATGACAAACTGATATCTTTTGTTAATTGACAGAAGCTAAATATTTGTTTGAGTAATAGCGCGATGTCGTCATTGAATGTAGATATTTTGCTCAAAATAATCTCTGTACCAAATCTGTGTATGCGTATAAGTAAATCTGATATCGCACACACACACACACACAACGTAATAGGACAACAGAAACGTCACATCTATATTTATAAAACTAAAACTTTTATTATTAAAGAACTAAATATGTTATAACTTTTCGAGGAACTATAAGGAGGCAAATAACCGCCATAAAAGTGGAGGGAAGTGACAGTCAGGGAGGAAACAAAACTGTTTGAAGCAGCTACACATAATTTTCTCTAAAGAATTTATATTTTTTCATTTCCTTTCTAAATGGCTTTGATATATTGCTTCCAACTAGCAAACACAAGCAGGAGCATGAACCAGATCCAAGTCAACATGTGGCTGTGTATTTGCGTACAAGCAAATGCTTCGGTAGCACATGCAACATTTATGGATATAATTTTGGTTTTTAATATATTTCCAAGAAGATGATGATGGTGTTACAGCAGCCAACAATATAAGTAGTTTGTGTTTAACTTGTATTAACCCATCTATCCTACCGCCATAGTTAAAAAGATTTGGCTCATATCTAAATCTTATAGCTGCTATAACAGCCGCATCCGTCCCTCCGTCTTATGCTCGTTCTGCCGCTTTCCCACAATTGGATAGAGAAAACATAAATTTTAGAGATCCCCAAAAAGCTAGAATAATGTAGGGAGGGATAGTCAGGAACTTTGGATCTTCTGTCATAACTAACACAGACTTATTTATCCCTTCAGGCAGATTTATGTAACTGCAATTTTCCTTTTGCCTGCGTGTGTGCTGGGCAAACTGTTCGTAATAGATACATTTATTAGTTTGTATTTGTACAGCGCGTATCCTGTATATCCTGGCAAAAGGATGATGGTACAGTTTTCCTTCTCCACCCTCTCTCTCTCTCTCTAGTTTAGCATTCAACTTTTATGCGTCTTACATAGCAAGCGAACATGAGCATCATTATGTTTTATGTACGGCAACACCAGCACACATACAGACATCCTTTATGTGCTGCATCTAGGATTCAGAGTAGATGTCAATGTCTATTTACGACTATTTTACAACAAATAGGATTCAATTTTCTGTCATCCTACTCTTTGCCGGTACCGCGTGTGTGTAAAATCATTACCGTTGTAGATTTAGACATTGACACGTTCCAATCGTTTATGGTCAGTTGAAAAATGCTCCATTTTTATGTTATAGTTTTCAATTAGGATGGTTCAACCACATGTTCTCTATTCTAAGTATTATTACAAAACATTGAGCAGAGTATCTGCTATGGAGGCGGCGGAGAAAGGTTACTTCCGGCAAGGGGATATGGCTGCTTGAAAAGTCATGTCATAAATATCTTTATTACTTATACATTTTTGTAACGCAATCAGTCATTTATACCACAGAGATTTAACGTTTTACTAAGCTCAGATATGCTAAAAGCTATTACAATGTCATAAACTAAATGACATTTTCGTTACAGGACGTATTAAGGGTGACATGTGTATTTCCAGGCTTTCAAATATACAAATAAATGTGAGTAAATGGATACTTAGCTGGAGATAATCTATTATTATACATTGTGGCAATTTGCTGGATTTTAGTTCACAGATACTCCATGCGATAGCACTCAAAATGTTCATATTATGTTTACCTTGAGATTACAGTTATTTTTCCTGTATTTTTAAATATAAACGGTCCAGCAGTTTTTTTTTTTTTTTTTGTCTAAAACTTTGGGCCAATTTTGTCGAAACCGGTCTGATTAAAACATTCGTAAATTGATGATGTGACCGTATCGGTATAATTAATGGTTTTCAATTCTAGCACACCGATCAGGCTGAAGTTGAGTGCGAGTTATGCTGACTTTGAGGGCACCCGCCAATTGTGACTGATTGGCCAACAACTGGGACCAGTGCTGCCGCTAGAGAAAAATTGAGTGAAGTAGATTTTGGAAAAAAGTGGAGTAGATTGAATAAAATTGAAGTAGTATACATTTTTGAAAAGAAAACAATATAATTCATTTTATTTAATAAGAAAAACAAAAAAAAAAAAATAAGACATTTCATTTTAAATATAAATACAAGTAATAAAATGAACATACATATAATAATATAAATCACATTTCGTTACTATGATAAGTACATATATGTATACAAGTATGTTAAAATAATTTTAATTTTTAATTGGTCCTAATTTTTTGGTATTTATTTATGATTTCTTGGGGTGGAACCCAGGTTTCAAATTCAAATTCTGACATTACTTCTTTAATTAGAAGTATAGAACTCACTGTTTCTACGTTAAGACAATTTCGGATAGCCGTTTTATTTAATTTCATTTAGGAGAATACGTGCTCCGTGGAAGCACTGCTATGAGGCAAGCAAAGTAAAGAACTTATAAATTGTCGCAAATGTGGATACATGTGCTTTCCTAAACTATTTTTTACTTTAAAAACATTTTGCCAAAACATTTCAAGAGTCATCTCTTCCTCGGAAAATGCATGTAATAATAAAAGTCTCCATTCTTCATTAATATCTTCAATGTTCATATTTCCAACGAGATTAGGGAATATATTAATAAGTGGCACAGGGCTTGGCCCTAATGATAATGGATCAATTATTTGTAGGGCTTTCAAAACTGGGTCCTTAAAATTTATTCTTTTTAAAATTTGATTCACGCAATGACACTTTTACCCTGGAGTTAATGTCGACGTTGTTGACGGCGTTTCACTGCCGAAAAAGTTGAAACAGATTGAACTTTTACGGCGTTGCAACGCGTTGAGATTAACTGCTCTCATACAATTTCATACGATTCAACTTTTTTTTTTTTTTTGACATTTGACGCCGTCAACGACGTCGACATTAACTCCAGCTATACAAAACAAAAATAAAGGGCTGCCGTTCCAGCGATGAAAAATAGCGTTTGCATATGTTCACTGATTAAAACCACTATTTTCATCGTAATTAAGGGAATAGGAAAAACAATTAGGTAATATAAGGA
The DNA here is from genome assembly GCA_019455685.1 of Philornis downsi. Lineage (NCBI taxonomy): Eukaryota > Metazoa > Arthropoda > Insecta > Diptera > Muscidae > Philornis > Philornis downsi. The sequence continues at coordinate 3,552,780 of JAHXMU010000035.1, forward strand.
AAAAATTTTAAAATTTGAAGCAGAACAAAAAGTGAAGCAGATTTTTGGAAGAAGGAGTGACGAAGTAAATTTTGAGAAAATGAAGCAAAATACTTCGATTGAAGTAGTAGCGGCAGCACTGACTGGGACTTAAGAAAAATCCCACAAAATAAGTCAAACAGATTCAAATCGGACGATCTGACGTTGGATCGGTATCCGCTTTCTACTGCACCAGAAAACGGATAGCAAAAGCACAGTGTTGTCTGTGATTGATTTCATTCAGTCCCTGAATTGGATGAATATTGTGCACATGTAGGATCAATTATCGACGCAAAATTCACCAAGTCAATGTCTCCGAAAGGCAGAATTCTTGCACGGAATTGAGTGCCGAAATAAATATAAATGACACGAAATAAATATTCAGTTCATTTAAAACAAAAAAATAATAGCTGATATTAATAACGGTGAATCTGTAACGGCCATTGCAACAAAATTTGGTATTCATCATAGTATTATATCAAGAATAATAAGCCGCTTTCGATCTTCAGGTTCTTTAGCTACAGTACATAAAGGTGGACGGCCACGAAAGACCAGCAAACGAGATGACCAGGCAATAATACGCTTAGTAAAAAAGGATCCGTTCGTATAGTCAAGGACCATTGCCTCACAGTTATCATTAAACGTTACTCCCAGAACCATTCAAAGACGCGCTGTAGAAGAGGGCCTAAAATCTGCAAAAAAGCACTTTATTTCACGGAAAAATAGACTGGCCAGGATTGAGTTTGCGAAGAAATATATTAATTTGACCACTACACAATGGACAACCGTACTATTCTCCGACGAATCCAAATTTAATTTGAACGGTTCCGATGGATTTAGGCTAGTTTAGTTTAGTTTAGCTAGCTCGTCGACCCAGAGGGCAGCGTCTTAAGCCACAATATACAAAAGGCACAGTGAAACACATTAGGGGGTAGCGTTTTGGTCTGGGGCTGTTTCTCAGGTCATGGCATTGGTCCAATTCATAGAATAAGTGGAATAATGGATCGATTCATTTGCAGAGACATTCTCCAAAATGTAATGGTTCCACATGCAGATGAGGAGATGCCAATTAGGTGGATATACCAACATGACAACGACCCCAAACACACCTCTAGGTGTGTGAAAAAGTGGTTCGTACAAAATAAAATTGAAGTTTTACAATGGCCGGCGCAATCGCCTGATCTCAACCACATAGAAAATTTATAGGAACTTGTAGAAATTGTAGCTGCAAAAATTTGGATGAGCTCTATAAAAATGTGAAAAATGCCTGGAATAAAATTTCTCCAGACGTATTAAATAATTTAATTGACTCCATGCTTCGCAGATATGCCGAAGTTTTACAAAATAATGGATATGCCACAAAATACTGAGTTTTTTCTAGTTCTCAGTTATGTAGTATTGGCTACGTGCTTCAGTTTTGTCGCCTAAAAACATTAGTTTTACCTTTTTTCTTAAATTTTGATTGTTTTTAATGAAGACTTCATGTTGAAATATAATTTAATAATCTAGAATGTTGAGTAAAAAAAAAATCAATTATCTAAACCAATTTTGAAAGGCTGTTTAACGACATTCGTAGAAAGCATTCCGTGATTTAGTTTTGTCCGATACTGTATATAATTTGTTATGGCAAAAATTTAGCACGCAACATGGTGCTTCAAATGCCACATATCTTTTGACCCAATGTATTTCATTACTTTCTAAGTACAGGGTGGGCCATAAGGGTGTTGGCGGTTTAAATATTCAATTAAAAAAAAACTACGAAACATAAAAAAAATATATTTGTATTTTTTAAAAGTAGAAGCATGGGAATTTTTAAGACTTAAAAATAATGTTGTCCAAATGGCTTCCCTCGGCTGCTTGACACTCTTGGAACCGAAGTCGCAAATTTTAGAAAACTCGTTGAAAAGTTGTTCTCGGTATTTTGTTACTTATGGCCCACCCTGTAGATTGATTGAATTGTCTGTATCACGGTAACTGCGTAAATGTAATATTAGCCCTTATTATATGTCATATATTTTACATATCTTATGTATCCTATATATCGTATATATCGTACAAATCCTACATATTCCATATATATCCTAAACATCCTATACATTCTATATATCCTATACATCCCTTGTGTTACATATATCCTATATGTCATATCCTTTATAATTTATATATCTCATATATCTTATGTATTCTACCTATATATACCCTACACAAATTGAACTAATTCATATACTGGAATAACATAAATTTTTGTTTATCTTTTTCGATTACTATGGTCGTCACTGTTTAAAAAACGTTGACGTATTAATTATTCCTCTCCTGATATCTTCTATACAAGTAAACGATTTAAGCAATTTATTGTAAGACTCACATCTTTAATACATTCGGGCAAAATTCAGCCAAATCTGTTGCACTTTAACCGACCGATAATCTCAAATATGAGAACGAAAGTGGACTACATTGTCCCTTTCCTTCTACAGGGTGGCGCAATAGAACGTGCATATGGAGTTTTAGTCGGTATGAATCACTTCGACGGGAAGCGTCTCGCATTTTGCGTGCGCGCATTTTACGAGAACTCTCGTTCATATATTGCTCATATGCGACTACCTATGTATTAGTGAAGCTCCGAGTGCTAATTTAATTAAAATATGGGTAAAGCGTTTAGAAGAGACCGGTTCAACATCCAAACCACAAGCAAATGGTCGCCCAACAACATCTAGGACCGAAGACAATGTTGAGAGAGTTATGGAGTCAGGACGAGGAAATCCACAAATGTCGACTAGCAAGAGATCGTCTGTCTTACAATTATCGCGACGAAGTTTGCAACGAATTTTAGCATTGGATCTTAAACTGCATCCATATAAGCTGCAATTAACACAAGAATTGAAAGAGTCTGACTTCATAGCAAGACTCGCATTTGCTAATGAAATGCTTAATCGATTTTCCAATTTTGACAATATCCTTTTCTCTGACGAGGCTCATTTCCTTATGAATGAGTTCGTAAACCATCAAAATTGTCGTTACTGGAACAGTGAAAATCCCAAAATCAAACACAGAAACCATTGCATAGTCCTAAAGTGACAGTATGGGCAGCATTCTCTGGCAGAGGAGTAATTGGTCCTTTTTGCTTCGAAAATGCACGGGGCCAAAACGTCACGGTTAATACGGAACGCTATGTTGAGATGTTGGACGGATTTTTGGCTCCAGAAATTGAAAGTTCAAGAGTAGTGAATTCAAGAACTTGGTTCCAACAAGATGGAGCTACCTGTCGCACATCAAATGACTCCATGGCGGTGGTGAAGCAGATGTTCCCCGGCAGACTGATTTCGAAAAGAGGTGATATCCCATGGCCCCCACGTAGTCCAGACTTGACGCCTCTTGACTTTTTTTGTGGGAATACCTCAAACACAAAGTCTACAGTAATAATCCAAGAAACATCGTTCAGCTCAAGGAGAATATCCGTGGTGAAATGGCAGCCGTTACACCAGTATTACTGAAGAAAGTTTTCAATAATTTTCGTTTGCGGTTAGAAGAGTGCCGTCGTAGAGAGAGTCACCATTTAGATGATGTTATTTTTAAAAAATAAACTCCATTTATTACTCTACAATGCCTTAGATTTATTTTAATCATACCTTTTGTATTTATTTTTAAATCTATTTTTTAAATATGCACGTTCTATTGCACCACCCTGTAGTAATAACCATAGAAATTATCCTATTTACAGAAATTTAATCTTTCCTGTGCAGATTTTAATTAGCAGGCAAAGTCACCTAGTTTATAATGATTGGTAGTACCTGTTAAAAATCTACCAAGTAGCCGTACCCTCTCCAATAGCTCCCTTACAAGTAACCGGTTTAGCTTATATATTCTCAGCTTCGTATCTTTCAAGCTGAATTAAATGAAATTCAGCACTTATTATGAGTTTAATAAACATGGTTCTAGGAACGCAAATGAAAGACACTCTAACATCCCTCCAAATACATCCCATACAAATTGATCGATTTACAGAAATTTGCTTTTCGCCATAATCCCTAAATTGTATAATAGTTAAAACCACGTAATTATTTGTCTTTAAACTGTATCGCAATACTCGGTTTACCGACCGTGGTACGATGGTTAGCAAAGTTCAATCCCGCATATATCCACCCAGCATTGTTTGAGTGGCGGTTAACTCGATGTGTCTGGTAAATACTTTAAGTTGTCCAGTAAATGACTAGTCTGGTAAATTCTTCCCAAAATGTAAAATTTGGTTAAACTGTAGGTCCCGTGGAGTGAGTTTAAAAACATAATGCATATAAGCTCACTGAATGTGAGAAGCCCCCCCCACATCTCGTTCATAGGATTTCAAAAGATCGATAACAATACAACTACCATACAAATTACCTAAGTTCGCTCACATATTCCTAGATTTTTACCTTTAATTCGGGAACACTTAAGTTAGCAAATGAAAATTGACAAATTGGGCAACTAAACGAAAATTAGTGCTCTCTCCCTCTATTATTTCTCGGAGGAGGAAAGTACTCTTAATTCAGAGCACTTGTAGATAAGAATCCAGCAATTCATCACGCCCCTTCCGCCACCAATCACAATTTTGCACCAACGCAAAAGGACATCAACTACCATAGAAATTACCTAAATTCGCTCGCATATTCCTAGATTTTTACCTGTCATTCGGGGACACTTAACAGCAAATGAAAATTGACAAATTGGGAACTTACGAAAATTAGTTGTCTCCCTCTATTATTTCTCGGAGGAGGAAAGTACTCTTACTTTAGAGCACTAGTAGATAAAAATCCAGCAATTCATTACGTCCCTTCCGCCACCAATCACAATTTTGCACCAACGCAAAAGGACATTAGGTGAAGGTACGTAAGTAAGTTGACCTGCCTGGAATTTCTGTACTGGTTTTTTTTTTTTTTTTTTTTTTTTTTTTTTGGACAAATAATATTTGCTATGAAATCAAGATAGATCGAAAGGCTTGATCTAGAATGAAAGAAGACCAAAATCTATTACCCCACTTCACACATACTCATACACACGTCGTAGTTAAAACTTTAGCAGTTAAGTTCACTACTTGAGACTTCTTGGATTGTATCCTAGGGGGAACCGGTTTCTGCCTTCCGTTGCCAAATGTGTTCGAAACTCATTAAAGAGTGTAATTGTATACGTTTTCTCTAGGATGGAGTTGAAGTATTTCTTTTCCTTTTACAGTTTTTTTACATGTCCCCAAAAATGTAGCCAACTCACAAACTTATGCAAGTTATTTTTATGTCAACATCTTTATCATACCATTATATTAAAAGCCCAATTAAATACAAACAATTGCGACAAATATTAATGTTTACCATATTCTTTTCTTTCTTTTTATAGAGGAGCTCACTCGAAACAAAATTGTCTTCTCGACAAATATTAGAAAACTTCGTGACAACGATGACATTTAAAACTATTGTGGCATAGAGTTGTGTCAAAAGACTACAATTGAAAATTCATAGAAGACAAAGAAACGAATGAAGAAACAAAAGAAATCGGTGCCTTTTTTTGCAAATATGCAACATGTATTAACATAAAATTGCAAATACAAAGAAAAAGAAACAAAACGCTCATACAAGTACAGCAAAAATCCCTGCAAGCAATCAACCGATTGGGGTAAAGAAAAATCAAATCCAAAGAAAATACGAAGAGACAACAAGTAAACTAATCCTTTAAGAATAAGAGATGGTGAATACAAATGAAATGAAGCAAATGCTAAAGACAAAGGTTGGGATCAGGCCATATCATTGAAAGGATAAAATATCCTTGTCACTTTGTCCGTATGGAAAACTCCCAAGAACAAGCGAAGCGCCAGCAGTAGGGAAGGACTGTCAGCTCTTGGCTGAAAGACATCGTTACCGAAGCAGCCTGTAAGGGAACTGAAAAAGGGGACACAAACTGAGTGCATATATGGCAAAATCTTAACGAAACTCCAGGGAGCGCAATTGTGTACGGAACTCAGATCAAAAATTTAAAATTTTAATAGCTTGCCAAGTGGTAGTCTACATAAAATATTAAAAAGATTCTCTAGCTTGATGTTGAATGGGGATGAATTAGCTGCATTGAAAATGTTTTAGACATAAGTTCCATAGAGGCCAACTGCTGCTCTTATTTGCTACACCGTCACCGTCGCAACTATCATCATCATCAACGTCTACAATATTTTTTGTTTTTTGTTTTTAAGAAAAGTAACAGAAACACAGACGGAGGATCAACGAGTTTTCGTACAGACGTACACAAACATTGGCAAGCCCCATTATGATAAACGGAAGTTGAATATATTTACATGCGATATCCGTAAACTGAATGCAAATGAAGCCATAATGGCAACAACGCGTGCAACACACTAAGCACAAGACACAAGAAAGCAACAGACAGCTGTCCCATGAATATTTGATAAGGCCAAGACCAAAAACTAAAGGATAAAGGGCATCATTAAACACACGTTCATACACACCACCCATACATACACACAATAACTGATTCGACTCTGTTAGTAACATAAGCAGAGACGAACGAAGAAAACGAATGTCATAAGAAATGACAATAAGTCGAGAAAACTTCCGGTAACTTTAACAGAGTTCAACTTAAAGGTGAAATCTTTTACCGTGAAAGAGAAGGATTAACTTTTAATCGCCTTAGGTAGAAAGGACAACGCGCAAAAGAATAAGGAGCACACGGCAACCAGTTGCCCAAGTGAAAGCACAACCACAATGACCGATCTCAGACGTTCGGTCGACTTCAACTCAACGCGTTTTCATCAAAAACAAACCTCCCACGATACCTACCGTTCCAGTTGCAGTTCAACACCCGAGCCCAGCAAACCTCCCTTAGTTCAGTGCAAAAGTTTCAGCAATGGCAGCTATCGCAATCCCCTGCTGCAAAACTTATCGGATCATCCTAACATGAGCAGTGCTAGCGGAGGTAGCTCAACTAGTACCACAGCCACTGCCACTACTATCGGGCGTAGTTCCCAATATATCAGTGAAAACGGTAATCACAATTCTTCCATGGGTGAGATACAGTTCGACGAAAGGGAAATCTATTATGTCTCCCCCTCGAAACGGAAAAGTTCCCTCAGTGCTTCCCAAACGCCAGTGCTGCGCAGTAGTCTTAGGGCCTGCGAACGTCTCAGATCGTTTAGCCCTACATCGGCGGCAGCCATAGCTCCCTCTTACCCGCCTATAATGCCTTCTGCTGCCTATGGTGCTCGTCTTAGTGGTACCGTGGGCCAAGACCTTAGCTTCGACAACTATGAGGCCTCGTCGCATTACTCAGATACAGCCATGCAGATCCTGAGATCAGGTAGTTGTTCAGCCATGACCAGCATTTTGAATACCAACAATCTCATTAACGGCTCAGGCACAAATGGTGTCGGCGGCGCTGGAACAGGAGGATCATCCACAAACGACTCCTCCACTAATCTCGTGCAACAATCGCATGCTCAACAGCAGCAGCGCACCCAGAACAACGTTACATTTTCCAACCACATTAGCGAGCAACCCGCAGTAACGCCACAAAATCGTGGCTCATTGCGTCGCAGCAAAGGCCGCAGCAATCAGTCGCTGTGCAGCTGTGATGCCGGTTCGGATACTGAACTTAATCCGGATCCAACACGGCCATTGTACGAATACAGCTTGGAACGTCGCCGCAAGGTTCATACGTACACGTGCGAACAAAATGCCCAGATATTATTGCGCCTGGAGCGTGAACGTAATCGGAAATTGTCACTTAGCAGTGGCAGTGCAGGGGTAGGAGGAGGCGCTGCCAATATTGGTTCGGTAAATGTCGGTGAACCAAGCAAAGGTGACGTGGAGGTGAGTGTTGATTAAAACGAAATTTATGTTGAATTGTTTTTGTGGGAATGGATTTTACTTGATACTTTATCGAACCGTAATGGCGAAATGGTGTCAAAGGAAATTGATTAAAATGTGTTATGTTTTAGAATACTTGCCTTCCTTCGAACAGACTAGCAAATGGCCAAGGCCGAACGAAATTTTTGTATGTCTTGTGATTGTAGTTAGAAGGTGACAACGTTAAATTAACTACAAACTCAAGTAATTTATAAATAGTTGTTTGGAAAAATTAATAAAGTGGTTCCTGTTGTAAAATAACACTACCCTTGATATTGAGTAGGAACATTGTTCGAAATGTAAGCTTTTCAATTGATAAAACCCAAAAAAATTGCTTTTATCACATACAATATGAGGCTAAATAAGCTTGGACTAAGTTACCATTACTAATATTTAGTTTTCTGGAGATACCCAATCGTTGACTCGAAAATTTTTACTCGAATTCCCTGATGAAATGCTTGGGAAAACAGGAATTGTAACTGAACAAACCTCAACGGTAAAAATTGAGAGAAATTATCAGTTGCGCAGCTAAGTCCTCGATGTTTTGTTTTTTATGAAAATTGAACTTTATTACAAAAACACGTTTACAAATGATTCATTGAAAGTATTGCCCATCACTATTACTACTACTTTTTCCTATCTTTCTGACAAAGCTCGAATTCCGTCACGGTAAAACTGTTTATCTTTTGAGGCCGTCTACCAATCTGGCCATTCCTTGATGTCGTCATATGAGTGAAACTGCTAATAAGCTAGACCGTGTGCCATCGGACGGAACAAGTGATAATCGGACGGCGTAATATTTGGAAAATATGGCGGATGGGGTAAGACTTCCCATTTCAGTGTTTCCAAGTCACGCTGAAGAATCACTTTTTCGTACCTCTCTGCGTATTATGGGCATTTCCTAAGCAGAGCTCGGCTCAATCGCATTAACTAAAGTCGATTCCAATCCCCAATGATAGAATCGCTAGGTTTCAACAGCTCGTATAACCTTCGTCACGTGAATATTCGTACGAGGGACGACTTATAAGCATGACTGGGCAGCTCCCATGGCTTTTTTCTCTTTGGATTGCCGTAATGAATTCATTCTTCATCATCCGTTACAATACGATGAAGAAAATCCTTTCTTTTTTTGTCGCTGAAGCAATTGTTCACATTCGCAAAAACGACGCTCAACATCCTTTGGCATCAACTTATAGGAAACCCAAGTTCCTTGCTTTTTCATTCTTTTCAACGCATGCAATTGCTTGGAAAGGGTTTGGCGGGTAACTCCTAATACTGACGCGAGCTCTACCTGCACTTGACAGGGATTCCCCCATCAAGCAATGAAATCAATTCAGTGTCTTTGAAGGTTTTTCGTCTTCCTTTATGCGAACGGTCATAAACATCAAAATAACGTCGACACGTTGTTTCACTTAAAGCAGCCTTTTCGTAAAAGTTTCAAAGCTCTCGATGAGTTTCAGCCGCGTTTTTCTTCCATTAAAAGAAGAAAATCACTTACAGATGGCGCCATCTATTGGCAAGCAGCTGGAACTTAGTTGCACACCTAACAAATTTAGTGTTTTAGTAAGTTCTAACATTCACCTTATCTTTCCGTCTCCTTGTCTGTTCATTTACGTTCAAACGACTTCATGCTAAAACGTTCAGCTGTTTTAAATTCTTTGGGCTATTCCACGTTGATTTTTCGAAATGCTGAATTTGCAGAAGGTAATTAATGCGAATAACACAGTCTCAATTTATTCTTCATGACTCTCTGCCTTTAGCATAAAGCTGAAATTATGGAGAATTCAATTTACTGACATTTGGCTATGTTAAGTCGGCCAGCCAGCAACAAGTAGAACTGGAGCAATATTCCGCTACCATATTCCCCTCACGAGGCCATTAATGTTTTTCTTATTAATAGCTTAAACAATAACAATTAAGCTATGCATTAGCTTATGTGAATCTAACGTCATGACACGCATATTGACTAGTCAACCGTTTAGTGAGCCTACCAAGGATGCCCTCTTCTCATACATAATACATCGACATTACCCATTTTTCTTCTGCAAAATTCGCAGTTTTTTTTTTTTCATTTCTATATATATTCCTACAGTAGATGTAGTTCCTCAAAATGTTTATGAGCTAGAATAGTACTTTGCGGTATCTGTGTCATACCACATATCGCATAGCAACATATAAACGTAGAAATAATCAATGAATAAGAACAAATATTGAAAAAAAAAAAAAAAAATTGTGAAAATGCTGAGTTCAGTCCTTGTATTGGCAATACTTCTTTTCTTAATGCATCGGTATCAACCACTTGTGGTGTCTGATCTAGAAGACGTTGTACAAAAACGAGAGAGGGTCTACAGGGTTACCCATATTCGACGGACCCATGTTTTTTTAAAAAAAAATCAAAGAAAAAATAAAAAGTAGATTTGTTTACATCAATTTTTGAATATGATATCTCTCAAATGGCCGCCTCTGGCGTTGATGGCGTATTGTGCCCTTTTTGCAGCATTTTCCATCGTTTCCGCCAACATTTCGGCCGGAATAGCGGCTATTTCTTCACGAATGTTGTCCCTGAGCTCTTCTACGGTCCTTGGCTTGTTAACGTAAACCTTTGACTTCAAATGTCCCCACAAGAAGAAGTCAGCGGGCGTCAAATCGGGCGAACGCGGTGGCCAGTCCAAATCACCACTTTTCGACATCAAACGGCCCGGAAACAAATTCTTCAGAAAATCGATTGTTATGCGACTTGTGTGCGGTGGAGCGCCGTCTTGTTGAAAACAGAACTGCCTCATACGCTTTCGACGAATAATTGGCATCACAAAATTGGTCATCATGTCGCGATAACGCTCCTGGTTGATGGTAACAGCATGACCATTTTCGTTTTGGAAGAAAAACGGCCCAATGACCGTTTTCGCACTAACGCCGCACCAAACTGTGACTTTTTCGTCATGAAGAGGCAATTCTTGAATCTCCTGAGGATTTTCAGTGGCGTAAATACGGCAATTTTGCTTATTTACGGTCTCATTCAATGTGAAATGGGCTTCATCGGACATGATAATTTTGTTCCAAAATTGCTCGTCATCATCGGCCATTTCGATGACTCGTTGGGCCCATTCCAATCGACGAGGCTTGTCCGCAGGCAACAATCTTTGCGTCAATTGAATTTTGTACGGGAACAAATGCAAATCAACGCGAATAATCCGTTGTAAAGTGGACCGAGCCATGCCCAACTGCTGAGAACGGCGTTTTTGGGATGTTCTTGGGGACCTCTCAACACTGGCTCGTACGGCAGCGATATTCTCGGCCGATCGCCTTGGTCGACTTTTATTTGGCCTCTTCGGATTAGAAAGAGCCTCACCAGTCGAAAATTTTTCGTATAAACGCTTAATGGTGTTCTTAGAAGGCGCACTTCTCACATTTTTTAATATTTTAAAAGCACGTTGAGTTTTCACAATTGACTTCTTCTGTTGAATGTAAATTTCAACTATTTCAGAGCGCTCGCGTGGCGTGTATTGTTCCATGGTAAAAATCTGCTTGGACTGACGCTTCAAACGCGGTATGTCATTAAGCGATCTGACATCTCTGTCAAAAGTTATGGCGTTGCCAGATGGGTCCGTCGAATATGGGCAACCCTGTATAAATGAATTCTTATCCAGTAAAAATTGATATTTATTTAGTAACATTCAATAACTTCGCCCACAATTTTACTTTATAGCATCTTAAATTTTTGAGAATCACAAAATGAGTACACCGCTCAAACGATTTACATCTCATAAGTAAGGCTACCAAAATCGGGTTTCTTCTACACAGGATATATATTGAATTTTTCATTTTTTATACAGAATAATCGGAATTATTTAGTATATTTTAATAATCATGTCCATAGTTAGGATGGCCCATGAAAAAGTGTCTGGGTTGACCGATATCTAGTAACTGCAATCAAATGTTGCCTTTACTTATCGAACATACGATAAAGACAAAAAGAGTTTTACTTTTTCAGAAGATGTATTTGGTCCTTGCATAAGCAAGTTTTCTTCTTACAGGACCAACTTTGTGCAAATCTTGACACATATAAAGCATAACCTCCTGAATAACAAGACATACCAGTAAAAATTAATATTTTTTTTTTTGAATTTTTTCATTGCCGCGTTTACCGTTTGTTCTTTACTTAAAAAGTTTAAAAGATATTATGAGCTTTGTCAGTGTCTATGTGTCCGCCATCCATTTAGTGGTTTCAAATTGTGGTTTCAGGTCGTAAATACCTGTCATCTGAAGTGCTATTTATTTAGTGAAAGGTTCGCTATTTACAAATATGGATCGTTTAATAATCAAAGAATGCGTAAAAATAGCTAAAACTTAGCACAAAAGTGATGATTCAAACGTAACTCAACACGGCCGATTTTTGTTTTATTGCCTGAGAAGTTTCCAGAAAGCATAATTTTACGACTTGGCGACTTCAATTACCCACCAAGATCATACGATTTGATGCCGTTAAACCTTTTTCTTTGTGGGCTATGTCAAAGAGTGTGCTTATGCGGATAATTCCACAACGTGGGAGCATTTTAGAACCAACATTCGCCAGGTTATGGCCAAGATACCGCACAAAATGTGCGAAAAACTGATAGGAAACTATCTCAAAACGATCCAGCTGCCAGCGGTCCAGAGACGGTCATTTAAATAACATTGCATTTCGTACAAAATGTCAAGGTCCAAGAATTATAATGAGTTTCATCGAGAATATAGCTTTATGTGTGCTTTATTTAACTTATATGAACGGTAGTTTATAAAGGGTGTCCCAACGAGAACGCAAGATTTAAATGGCTGATACAACAATTGAATTGTTTCTGCGGCTGTATAACACATGGCGCCGTCTTGTTGAAATCACATGCCCTCCACTTTCATTTCTTCAATTCTAGGCAGGAAAAAACTGGTTATCATTTCACGATACCGAACACCATTGACTGTTTGCGCTTGACATGCCTCATTTTCATAAAAAAAGGTCCAATGATTCCTCCAGCCCAAAATCCACACCACACAGTGAAAAGTTGAGGTTGCATTTGCTTCTCGTGAATCACTCGAGGATTTTTCTCACCCCAAATGCGGCAAATCTGCCTATTAACGAAGCCATCAAGATGGAAATGGGCCTCGTCCCTGAAGATGATTTTATCGGCAAAATCAGCATTTTCATGTTGTCTCCCCAATACCCAATTAATGAACTATCTTCGCCATCCATGGTCAGCTGGCTTCAGTTCCTGAGTCAATTGAACTTTGTATGCACGAAGATGCACATCTTTCCTTAAAATTCGCTGCATAGTGGATTTGGAGACACCAATTTGCTGAGCTCGGTGTCGAATTAAGGTGGATGGAGTTTGTGCGACATCATCACGTACAGCTGCGACATTTTCGGTTGATCGATCTGGTCGAAACCACGTTGTTGTCTTTACATCAGTAACAGACCCAGTTTTGGCAAATTTAATTATTAATCTCTTTGCAGTTGACTTTTTTGGAACATTATTGTGACCCCAAATTGATCGCAATTTGCGAACCGCAGCTGCAAAACTTTCACCATTTTGGTAAAACAATTTCACAATGAGAATGCGTTGTTCATTCGTGTAGCGCTCCATTTTTACTAACCTCGTACCTTCTACTAGCAAACAATAACAATTGTTCAAATGTCAAACAATGACACTTCGAATGGCGCCAAATTTAAATCTTGCGTTCTTGTTGGGACACCCTTTATTTCGTACAAAATGACACGTTCCAAGAATTATAATGAGTTTCATTGATACCATAGCTTCATGTATGCTCTATTTAACTGTACTTTTGAAACCGAAAACTGGATGACCCTGTATTTTATATGAACGGTAGTTTACATGATTACCCGATCTATTATTTAAAATTTGCCAAGAATTACAAAGTAATACAATGCGTGAAAATTCAATTTGCTGCTGTCTACTAGAAAGCAGGGGAAAATTGAATTTACTAAATGGACGAGTTTATGGATAAAAGAAGCGTAGTTGCAATGCCATCCATTTTCATTCTCAGTTCTAGATTCAACAAGAGTTTGGCGCCTGCCAAAATTTAACTGAATTTATGTGTGTGCAGAAACTGATTTTTCTAAAGCAAATATCAGAAATATTATAATAATAACAACAGAAAAATTGGACGTGTTATATAGCAGATAGCGGAAGAAGTCCATTTTCAACAGAGTTCGTCTTCACCCACTCAGGAGCAACTCGTACACATTGCCGTGTAAAATGAGAAACGATCGCCTATGCATTATCTTTGACAAATAGGGAACGGTGTGTGCACGCTACTCACAACGGTCGGTAGCTACCCACGAAAACAATTCACCGTTCGTGGGTAATAGGCAACTGATGTCTAGACATTACTAACTGCTCATGGGAAACGTGTTGACGCCACAGGTAACTACCGCCGTCATGAGTACTGTACACATGCCATCCTTAGTTTAAAACCAAAGTAAATAACTTCATTTTGTGACCCTTTAATAGTTAGACAAAATATGAGCTTTGTTAAAGTGTCAAAAAATGTTCCCAATATGGTTCTTCTAAACAATCCCTAGAGTAAAAACAGCCTGCAACTCAGAATCACAGCGTTCAATTATTAAAATAACAAAATTTATTGTCTCGATGTTCTTCACATAACATCTACAATTTTTCAAAAAATCGCTAAAAGAGACCAGTTGTCTAAATTAAAACATGGGTAAACATCACTCTAGTGGATTTCCCAATAAGGTGATGGCCACAAAGTGGAAAAAATCACCAAATTGGAAAAATGTTATAAAGCAAAAATAACTTTAACTATGAAATGAAGTGTCCAGTCATAAAAATGTATAGCATTTAATATCCATAAGAGCATTACATCAAATTTAAAAAAAAGCTATCCCGTGAATTTTACCCATAATTGCATTATAACGATTTTCTTTTGCGGTCGTTTTTAAGGTACCAGAAGAATCATGTCGATATGACACATTTGCAATTCCCGACTACAATCCAGCAAAATGGTGAACTGTGCCAAGTTTTAGAAAGTTTCATGAATATATGATATATTTACGGTGGCTACTGACTGGAACGGACATATCTCCATCGGCATTTGGTTAAAAGATACAGGGTGGTGTTACAATAAGCAATTCAATTAATTTTTCTTTTAACCAAAGTGTCTTATGCATTTTTAATTGTATAGAAATTTCTATTTTATTTTATATAACTAATTGATTTTGAAGATGATAGACCGTATATGACCTCCATGTTCATTCACGACTATGAGACACTTGGTCAGAAAATTATTCATTGCGGCCTGAAGAACTGAAATAGAGATCGCCTCAATTATGGTTGTAAAGGACTGCTTCAATTCAGTCAACTTCCTTTGTTTCGTACACTTTTTGCTTGACATAACCCTATAGAAAAAAGTCTGATGCTGTCAGGTCAGGTGACCTTGGGGCCTGCGGAAAGTAGAGTTTCTGGATATACTTAAATTTGTTTAGGAATGTCCGTTGAAGCTCCGCCATAACCGGCCTGGCTATATGGTGCAGTTGCTCCATCTTGCTGGAACCAAATGCTATTAAGACGGATAGGTGTTCGGAGCAGTTCTGGGTAAAAAAAAATCTCTTTCAACATCTTTCAACAACGGTCCACATTATGTTACACCGTATTTCTTGAAGAAGTATGGCCTCACAATGCACCTTGATGGAACTGCGCACCACACAATGACTCGTTCTGGGTGCAGTTCCGTCAAGTGGAGTATTTCTGAATTTGAATCACTCCATTTACGGCAATTTTGCTTTATATTTACATTGCCGTTTAGATCAAAATGGGCTTCATCAGACATAAACAAGCAACAGCAACAAACAGGTAACAGCTTGATGTTGCCTTCTTTGGCCATTTCTACCATTTTTTAGCGAAATTCTACGAGAACAGGCAAATTCAGAGGATTTAACTTGCAATTTGGACTTTTTACGAAAATAAGTTAAATTTATCATGAATTATCCGTTATAATGACAGTCTGCTCAGTCCATTTTAAGCCGATAAGTTTCGAGTCGAAACGTTGGGATTTGCCTGATTTGACGATGCCGATCATAGTGATCTCAATGATACGGTCTTCGTGCGATGCTTCCAGATTGAGCAAACTTGTTATCCATCTCATAATCGGGGGAGGATCGCCAAACTCCCGCCTAAATTCCCTTTGGATGGAAATGCCGGAAAGCAAAGCATGGTACCGCTGCACTATCCAAATCATATTTTCGATATTTCAAGCATTCATTTTAATAAATCTAAGTGATAACCTGCCAAATAAGAAAATAAGGCGGTTACTCACGCAGAAGAAAAGTTATTACGTTTTGTGTTTTTAGCACGATTCGTGCGCCAGCCTGTACTTGGTGCTTTAAACGCTTCCTTGTGAGCGTTACATATTCCGTCGTTTCGGAATATCTTCATTTCTTCGCATTGGGACGTAAAAATAAATGTAAAGAACGGTTCCTTTGTATGACGATAAAGATTATCCAATAAACAAATTTATTCTGTTTTGCTTTCGAAAAGAATATAAAATAAATAAATAATAAATAAATAATAAATCGTATAAATAAGTATGTCATATGGAATTTTCTGTCCTTGCTAAATGTTCTCCTCAATTGCATAACTGAATTGTATTACGTGGCGTTTATTGTTTTTCAAATTTTTGACCTGCTCTGAAAATTCTTTGAATCGTGTGAATAAAACCCATAGTTAGAAAAAAACAATCTTGGTAACTACATGTATGTATCGATTTACATTAAGTTCTGTCGTTTTGTTTAAAATTCTTTCTAAATTCATTGTCAACATTTGCACAGTTATACAGAAAGCACCTTCGTTTCCTCTCTCTACACATTAAGGTTAATCGAAATCATATTATTAAAGTAAAACCCACTTCCGAAGCCTCCTGGTAGAAAATAAATTAAATCTTTCCAACATTTTTACTCCCAACATAAACTTGGGCAACAAAAGTACAAGAAAATCTACCACTTCGAACAATATGTCGCTGTGCATGCGTAAACAAGGACACCTTGAGGCTCATGAAAATCACAGTCACGCTTTGTATCCAAAGGCAAATAAGTGAAACAAAAGCCAAGTTGTAATTATTAAATAAACATTCGAGATATTTATGTATATTAAACACATTCGTTTTCCAATCCCATAAGATTTAATTCAACATTTGGGGTTATAATAGTAATTAGACCTACACCTACAGCGGCTTTGGAACTTTTGCAGTAGGAAATCTACGTGAAACACAAACTGTGAATCTAAATTGTTGTTTAAGGTTATGGTTGTAATTCTTAGCCTTTGTTCCTCTCTGTGTTTCAAGAAACGCAATTATGGTAGCAAACATTTCTGAGAATCTTCTGTTGCCAAACGAAAAACACAAGCGAGATAGGTTAAGGCAATAAAGCTACAAATGGCTCTATTTATGTATTTTATATGAGTCTCACGTTATTACGCAGCCTTTTAGCCGTACAAGCATGCGATGTTTAACAGTTAGGACAGCAACAACCAGAGAGTTTTCATGTATCGTATTGGGCTATTGTGAAGTAATGGCACATATATAATGGCCATATACGGACTACAACCGTTTATACATAGCTTATGAATGAATATTTGTATTTAACTTTGAAATTCACACAGTGGGTGGCAAAAGTTATAATATATTATGCGGTTGCATTTTTGATATGTGCACATTTTTGAAAACCTAGCATTTTTTCAAATACTCAAATAAGGGACACAGTTATTCAGTCACAAATTTCTGTAGGTAAACTCAGTATATATCCATATAATTTAAAATCCATATTTATCAGTTTTTCGGTTTCAAAAGTAAAGTTAAATAAAACACGCATAAAGCTATGATTTCGATGAAACTTTAATTTCATTATAATGCCATTGGATCTTGCCATTATGTACGAAATACAATGGCCCTTTTGAGGTAGTTTTCGACCACTTTTTCGCACATTTCGGGCGGTATCTCAGCGATAACTTGACAAATGTTTTTTTTTTTCAAATGTTGCAATGTTTGGGTATTGTCCGCGTAAACACGGTCTTTGACGTAGCCTCACTCCAAAAAAAAAAAATCTAAAGGCGTCAAATCGCACTACCTTGGTGGCCAGTTCACATCGCTAAAACATGAAATTACGTTTTCTGGAAACTTCTCTTGAAATAAAGCCAAAATCGTTCGTGTTGTGTGACTCGTGGCACCGTCTTGTTGAAACCATATATCGCCCAGTTCATAATCTTCTATTGCAAGCCAAAAAAATTGGTTACTATACGGCCATGGTGCTCTGAATTGACGATAACGGTTTCTCCAGTATCATTTTGGAAAAAAATACTGCTCAGTAACACCTTCAGACCATAATGGCACCAAACAGTTACTTTTTCCGGATGCAATGGCTTCTAAACAATCACTTCTGGGTTCCCCGAGCTCCATATGCGACAATTTTGATTGTTGACGTAACCACCAAGTGATAAATGAGTTTCATTCCTGTAGAACATTTTGTTCGAAAAATCTGCATTAAAAGCCTGTTGCTGTAGCACCCAATCAGCATATATACGGCGTTGTGAAGGGTCAGGGGGCTTCAATTGTGTGAATTGGATTCTCTATATGGATGGTGGTGCAAATTCAAATCCAAAATACGCAATGATTAACCGTACGAAAGGTCCTATCGCTAAAAACGGTGTAAAATCAACAAAATTCGGATTATACGCCAAACTTTCACTAACAGAAGCGATATTTGCGACAGTGCGTGCAATGTGATGATACACAGGCCTTACCTCATCTGTAAAGCTTCCAGGCCCTTCAAATTTCTTTATAGTTTTGCAAACTCTTTCACAGTAGATTGATTATGACAACCACAATCACCTCGTAACGCACGAAAATTGCCGACGTTTGACGTTTGTTTTTGTAGTAAATTTTAGCTGCTTTTACGGTTGTTAAATGAACAATATTCGTAAATAGCAAACTTTTCACTAAATAAATAACACTTTAGATGACAGGTATTTAACAGCTGACAGACCGGCAGTTTTGAAACCAGTAAATGTATAATCATTCGTTATGTAAGAGAACAGGATTTTGTTGTGTCTTTCACTTATCTGGCGATGAGTCGATACATCTCCCTCGATGCAATAGTGTGACGATCGAACAAAGTCTTCTTCAGTGATGTAACTCATTTATCACTTGATGATTAAGACACCAGAAAGCAAAATTGTTGCATGTGGGGCTGGGAGAACCCAAAAGTGCTTGTGGAAACGCCATTGCACCCGGAAAAAGTGAATGGTGAACATTATGCTCTCGAGGTGTAATTGGGCCTTAATTTTTTAAAAACTACCTCAAAAGGATCCACTGCTACAACCAATCCAGAGGTGAAATCATAGCTTTAACTGACGATAAGTTGATGCGCCTTCACAGCCTTACGAAATACATTTGTTACCTGTAGCAAATCGCTACTGAATGATTAAACTTACCCTTGAAAAATATGACTTCATCAGTATACATTGATTAACCTCAATATCTAATTAAAGCAATATTTGCAGCAAAAATGGACAAATGTAAAAGGAAAATATCGCAGTTCACAAATTTTCCAATGGCACCGCTCTCTTTGTAAGCCTAATCATTGCAAAATATTTCAGCCGATCTTTCATTGGAAAAATTGAATATATTGATGCATATATTGAGTATATAACGTCTTCAATATATTGTGCACCGGCCGAATTTTGACACCTGTTAATTCTATTTTTTTCTTTTTTTTTTTGCTAAAATGCAATAGAAATCGAAACTTCAAAGATGCCTACTCTTAGTTTTTAACGCGTCTGCATTATTGCTTAAAACGTTAACAAGATTTATTTTGCTTCAAAAAACAAAGAGTATCTTAAGTTAGAGAAATGTTATCTCCACTTTGCTCCCCATCCTTTTTTGTATACCCTCAGCTGAAGGAATGAAGATATACATCAATTCATAGGGCATTAGGGATATTACCTAGAAGCAAGCTTTTATTAAACCAAACATCTTTTGACCAAATGTGTTTCATGACTTTTGAAGCTCATTGGGCGATGTTCGCTAGTATCGTTGACGGGCAGACAAAATAACTGTCATAATGAGCTATATTCTGACATAATTTTTATTCTCTGTAAATTCTCATTCACAGACTGTAGTAGCTTAGGTTTTAGGCCGTTATACTGGTTTATAATGCTCGGCTGAAGCTGAAAAAGTCCACCGATGAACGACACTTGTTCCGACATAGACTGATCTCACTTTTTTTTCTATAATTTTTAACCGGTAGGTTGAGGTAGAACAAATTTTTTTCACCAAAAACTTGAAAAAAATCGATTAAGTATCATCGCCCCTCCTAATACATTCCATACAAATAGCCAATTTAACCATTAGTTCATACCACCTAAATGGTTGTACAGGCTGGTGCACCAAATGCGTTACCATAACAAATTCGAATAATTTTTTTAATCAGTATATTTCCTTTATTCTTTTTATTGTATAGAAAATGCAATTTTATTTTATATACGAGGGGCTTACCGACCTACCAAAGAAGACATAAAAATTTTCTTTATTTTGAATTAAATTGAATTGAATTGAATTGTAAAATGTCTGCACAAATAACACATTTGTACCAATTTAAGGCAACATACTGTAACGAATTAAGGAACAAATGAACTAAATTAAGTGACATATGAGAGCGGTTCCGAAACTGGCCGACCTAGTAAAGAAAACACAAAAAATTGGGAAATAAGTCTCTTCACTTTTCAATATAATCTCCTTTTAGGTCGATACACTTTATTCAGAGTAATTCAATAGCTTCTTTACCCTGTTCATGGTAAGAACTGTCAAAGTCCTTCAAATAGCTATTAACCGCGGGCTCCACATCTTCATTATTGGCAAACTTTTTAACACCGAGCCATTTTTTCAAGTTTGGAAATATAAATTAGTCCAAGAGAGCTAAATCTGGTAAATAAGGTGCGTGATGAAGCAAATCTAAATGTAATTCATAAATTTTAACCATAATAGTGTTTGTGTGTTTCATTGTCTAAACAACGCTTTCTTTTGTTTGTGTTTCATTGTCTAAACAACGCTTTCTTTTTCGCCAAATGCAACAATTTTTTCATAATTTCAACACTTATAGGCTGCTATAAAGCGGCATAACACTTGCCGTAGATGTTGTTTTCCTTTCTGAAGAAAATCAATATTAATAATCCGCATCCCAAAAAACAGACGTTACCTACAGATGGAAACATTTTCGATTTCTTTGGACACGATTCTCCCATTCCAATCCACTGCTTTGGCTGTTCCTTTCTCAGGTCTCAGGTGTGAAGTGGTGCACCCATGTCTCATCCATGGTTTTAAATTGATGCAAAAATTCGGCTCTATTGCGGTGAAACATCGCCAAATAACCTACTGAAACATCTTCAAGGCACCAGTGATTATAAATGGATGCAAAAATTCGGCTCTATTGCGGTGAAACATTGCTAAACACTATACTGAAACGTCTTCATGGCGCTATTTTTGCTCTATTGAAAGCAAGCGCGGCACCCATCTTGCGCACAACATTGTCATCTTCAAATCTTAGGTTAATATATGACGTATAGCATCTTTTTAAAATGCCTATCATTTCAGTTAGCTCACGCACCTTCAGCCGACGATCATGCAATAGCATTTTGTAGATTTTCTTAACCTCAATTGGTCGAAAACTACGGTGTTCGTCTTGTCAGCTCGTACGGCCTCGTCTAAACTCTGCAACCCAATAGTTTACAGCGGTAAACAAAGGAGCAGACTCCCCCTGGATAGAATCTAGCTCGGCGTCACTATTGGTTGGACTGAGACCTTTCAAGTGAAAATACTGAATTACATAACAGTGACCAACTTTTTCCATGTTTACAAATTCACTGAGTTCGATTAATTTTGATACTAAACAACGTGGCGCATTGAAACTTAAAATATCTTTTATAGGGTTGCCAGTTTTCACCAAGATAATTTTTCTTTTACTGGCACCATCTATACGTCAGGTCGGCTACGTTTGGGACTGCACTCGTAACTAATTGGTTTTGAAGATGATAGACTATAAATGACCTCCATTCTCATTCACGCATATGCGACACCTGGTCAGCAAATTATTCAGTGCGAGATCGTCTCAATTATTGTTTTAATTGACTGCTTCAATTCTGTCAAATTCCTTGGTTTGGTTTTGCTCACCTCTTACTTGACAGAGTCGCAGAAAAAAAGTCTGTTGCAGTCAGGTCAGGTAGTCTTGAGGTCCAGCGGAAAGTGGATTTTCTTGACATTAATTTGTTTGGAAATTTTTGTTTGGAACTCTGCCATAACCAGTCTGGCCATGTGTGCAGTTGCTCTATTTCGCTGGAACCAAATGCTGTTAAAACGGATAAGTCTTTGGCACACTTCTGGGTAAAAAAAACTTATCCAACATCTTTCAATAACGGTCCCCATTG
Organism: Philornis downsi; assembly: GCA_019455685.1. Classification (NCBI taxonomy): domain Eukaryota; kingdom Metazoa; phylum Arthropoda; class Insecta; order Diptera; family Muscidae; genus Philornis; species Philornis downsi. The sequence goes on from JAHXMU010000035.1 coordinate 3,575,155, forward strand.
ATGGTTGACAATCGATATTTATTCGTACGCCACGCTGTACTTAATTTACAATGCATTCAGTAAAATAAATTCTAAGCATGAGAATGGACGGGGTTGTACGGCTTTAGTATACAAATTGGCAGATTTATCGAAATATAAATTTTCTGCTGCAATCCCGAATTCCTTAGTTTCCAGTTTTTTTTTTTCAGTTGTACCGTGCTAAGACCGGCCGTGGCGTGATAGTTATTAAACGCGACTATCGTTCGCATAATCACGGGTTCAATCCCCGACATAACCACCTGCCGTTATTTGAATGTTGTGGCTAGCAAACACTTCTATAGGGTGGCGTATAAGCAACGTTAAGATTTGATCAGTGAATACATTTTAAGTCGTTTTTTCGTCTCTTTTCAGAATTAACTAAATAATACTTGGGAAATTTATGATGGAAAGGCTCAACACAGAACAAAGAATCAAAGTTGTTCAATTTTACTTTAAAAGTCAGCATTCGATTATTATGATCATATCGAAATTTCTTTCATGTTCGAAATGCTCCTAGCGCTCCAATAATTTACCGATTGGTTCAGCATTTTGGGCAACAAGGGGCTGTCTGTGATATTCCGTGTGCTGGAAAATCTTGTGCAGTTCGAAATGAAGAGCATAATTGGTCGAGTGTATGCAAGTATTGAGGAAAACCCCGAAACTTCCACCAGGCGACGTTCTCAGCAGTTAGAGATGTCAAAGCGGTCTTTGCAAAGAATTTTACATATGGTACATTTTCCCCCATATAAGATGCAATTGGTTCACGAGTTAAAACCAAATGGTGCACAAGAACACATTCTAAGTAGTCGCCGTTAACGTTACTTATGGCCACCCTTTAGTAGCCGACTAGTCTAGAAAATGTCTCTCAAATTGTGACGTTCGAAATCGTCGTTAAACTGTGCGTCCTTTGAGTAACAGCAAAATAGAATGCGTGTGAGGTCTTTGATTGCGAGAAGCTCACTCATGTCTTATTCTTGCAGTGCAATGCAATTTGATTTCTTTTTTGTTTTATTGAAATTGGAATAAATCGATCGAAATAAATAATAAATCGAAATAAATCGAGAGAGATGGCTGTCCAATCTCTCTGGTAATTTTCACAAAAATTTCCTAATTTACGCCATATATTCCTGTATTCATACCTTGCATTCAATTTCAATAAGTTCCGCCTAAATTAGCAAACATTTAGCGACACGGTGTGGTCTGCATTGCCACTCCTTTTAGGGTACCACACAAACAAATTGCCGATATTATCAAATATCAATGATTCCTCTATAATTTCTAAGCAGAAGGCTTTAGGTAGTTGTAAATTAATTTCGTTTGCTGTGCATAGACTGAGTATTATCGTTAAAAATCTATCGATTTTCTACACCCCTTCTATCATCTCTCACAGTTTCGCACTGACGCAAAATAATGTTAGGTGAAGGTATACTCGTATGTAATTCAGTTCACTGCATTGAAATGCCTTAACTGATTTTCATATATACTCGTATACGAGTATTTTGATTCACCTAAACAGATCATTTGCATATTGTCCACCAAAATGTTTAATATTCTCCCATTGTGGCCCCATTTAGGAAAGGAGATATAACCAATTCGAACAACGAAAAATGGCAACACACGTTTCAAAATGTTGCGTGTTTCTGTTTGGCACAAACAAAAGACACGCCCAAACCACACATACCAATTAATAAATACTCACATGCAGCAAACCCCCACCAAAAAAGTCCATAACCAAACCCCACAACATCCCTTTAAACTGTAATTGAATGTATGTTGTGGAGCCGTGTCTTTACAAAGCTATTTGTATTTAAAGCACATTCTCCTGGGTTTCATCTAAGTGTGTTTTCATCTATGTAAGGTATATAAGCATCGTTATCAGCGGCTGCGAATACGGCTGAAAACACAATCGCCCATGGTAATACGTTCGCACGTTCCGTGTCCGCATGGCCATTTATAGCACTTCAGGCATTGATACGGATACCTGCTTTTTCCTATGGTTCGTAAAAGTGAAATAAATTTGGCATTTATTAAATGCAGCAGGAAACTCCTCTTAAACTGGATCAGAAAAATTAAAAATTAAATGAAAACGTAGCGCAAATAATTGTTATTAATTTTTTTATTATTGAGTTCTCTGCGCAATCATAAAATATAGATATTGCTGACTGTCACTGAAGGATATGATAACAATGTGTGTGTTATCATATGTTGCGCTACGTCTTTTTGTCCATTTATTTATATTTAATTTATTTGTAATCCGTTTGCGCAGGTCGCTGTGGTGCAGGAAATAAGTAAACTTTACGAAATTGTTGTCGACAGTCGCCTGCTGCTACGTCTCCGAACAATGAGTGAACAACAATAGAAGAGGTGGCTGCAAATAAATTAAATTTGATATATAAATTATTAAATTGTGTTGGTTTCTTTATTAAAGCCCAATCAGACAGAACTTATTTATTTGAGAATAGCTTCTAGCCTCAACTTCATTACTAAATTGCTGACACTGCGCCTCGTGTACGGTGTCGGCTTACTCTAAATGCTTAAATATAATTGTAGACCTCGCAATGCTGATTGTGTACGGTGTTAGCTTACTCTAAACAATTGTGAACATCGCAATGCTGACCTCTGCGACGCTGTCAACGTTCGACACTGCAACACGTCCCCCACCGAGAATACTAGGGTGGAACAGATACCGTGTTAACTTATATACTGATCATGAAAACAAATTCCATTGCATTCCATTCAGTGAACTTACACGCATTCTACTTTTAGACTCACTCAACGGGACCTACAGTTTAACGACGATTCCGAACGTCACAATTTGAGAAGCATTTACAAGGCTTGTCGCCGCTCAATCAATTGAATGGTAGTCGAGTCCGGTTACGCTAGATAATATTAAAACAACACAAATATTAAAACAAGAAAACATTTCGTCCTCAAAAAAGCTGTGTGGAGTCATCGATTCCTTAGGGGTAATTTTGATATCAAAAATGCCCCACGCTCTGAAAGTCTATTTATCGAAAATTTCGATAGACTATTGGGCCATTACTGTTGATAAACACTGTTTCGGTTTGCATTTCGATCGCATGGTACCTGATACCTCACATACAAATAGAACCGCAGGTCTCAAAGTTTAATCATACCATTAACACCATATTAGATGACCTGCAACTGTTCAAAATTTGCATGAATCTTCGCTTGAATGCAAAATTTGGATAGAAGCGGTCAATCCCTTCTTCTACTTCTTATGGAGATGGATCTAAGCCCTCTAAATTTAGTCAGACTATAATAATATTAATAAGATAGTGCACTATTAGGTAATCTAGTCTTGATCGAATTTGTTTTATGGTAATCACATGACATATGTTGCCAGCCAACCTTAAGATGTCATCTAATATATTGACAATATTGGAATTCATCAAAGCTATATTGGGTGTTTTTGACAGCTTTCTAAGCCACAAGGTCTTAACGAAATCCGGACTCATGTTGTGTCCGGCCAATTCAAGTAGAGATCTATAGAATTCAAAACAATTTATCAAGTTTCATCTGTTCGGTGAGAGAATGGCGTTCCGAAAAGTTTATTTTTAATAACTTACTGTGAAATTTAAACTATCAGATGTACATATATAGTACCTTGTATTATCATTACTAATTCCTTTCGTACTAAATAATATCTCAGTGTGAATAAACCAAGCTTCTGGGTGGGTTATCCAGAACGATGGAAGTTTAATTTAGGTAGCACAAATCTCGACATCTGCTCTAGCAAGCCCATTCTCAATATCGGACCCATTTGGAATAGTCGTATCAGGAGCATCGCTATCTGAAATTTGTAACCCTATTCCTGGAGAGCGTAGAGAAGATCTGTAATGGTGGAATTATATTAGTTGCCAATAGATGGCACCAGCTGCAAGTGCTAGTCGATTCTGCCATAACCTTAAACATCATGAGTCAAGCTTAGGCATATGGTAGACATACCGTCTCGGCACAATAGTGATTTTCCTTTAACGTCATATTCTTTTGGTTGTGTGAATATGTATGATTTTGTGTCATATGAGGGAAGTATTGATTTTCTTTTTTCAATCGAATAAAACGGCGGCTGAAGCTCATCGAGAGCTTCAAAACGTATATTGAGATGCTGCTTTAAGTGAAACAACGTGTTGAGATTGGTTCCGTTGCTTTAAAGACGGTGATTTTGATGTTGACGACCGCTCGCGCGGAGGAAGACGAAGAAAAACATTGAATTTACGACATTGCTTGATGGGAATCCATGTCAAACGCAGGCAGAGCTTGCTTCAGTATTAGGAATTACCCGCCAATCCATTTCTAAGCAATTGTATGCGTTAGGAATGATTCAAAAGTAAGAAATTTGGGTTCCTTATCAGTTAAAGCCAAGGGATGTTAAGCGTCGCTTTTTCGCCTGTCAACAACAGCTTCAGCGGCAAAAAAAGAAAGAAGGTTATTCATCGTATTGTAATCGATAGAAAATAAAGTCATTGGGGCTGACCGGTCATGTTTCAACATCATCGCCTCCGAAGGACATTCAAGCTGCGTAGGTTATGCTCTGTGTTTGGTGGGATCAGGTCGGTTTTATTTATTACGAGGTGCTAAAACCTAGCGAAACCATCACTTGGAATTAGCATCGACTTCAATTAACCCTATTGAGCAGGGCTCTGCGCGAAAAACGCCCACGCCCGGAGAGACACGAAAATGTGGTTCTTCATCAAGACAACGCTCGGCTTTCCTGGAAACTCTGATATGAGAAGTCTTACCCCTTTAGCCATATTCTGATGTGAAGGAAGACGAAAAACTTTCGAAGATACTGAATTGACGGCAGTTCTTGATGGGGATTCATGTCAAACGCAGGTAGAGCTTCCTTCAGTATTAAGAATTACCTGCCAAGCGATTGCATGCATTGGAAATGATTCAAAAACAAGGAATTTGGGTTCCTTATGAGTTGACGCCAAGGGATGTTGATCGTAATTTTTTCGCCTATGAACAACTGTTTCAGCGACAAAAAATTAAGAGTTTTCTTCATCGTCTTGTAACGGGTGATGAAATAAGGATTCACTACAGTAATCCAAAGCAAATAAAGTTATGGGGACTGCCTTATACATGTTTCCATCTCATCGCCTCGGCCATGCTGCGAAGATTATGCTCTGTATTTGGTGGGACCAGGTCGGTCTCTGTTGAAACCAAGCGAAACCGTCACTAGGAATCGGTATCGACTTCAACTAATACGATTAAGGTGATCACTGCGCGAGAAACGCTCACAATACGCAGAGATGCACGAAAAAGTCATTCTTTAGCATGACAACGCTCAGCTTCATGTGGCCAAACCTGTTAAAATGTAGCTGAAAACGCTGAAATGGAAAGTCTTACCCCATTCGTCATATTTTCCAGATATTACGCCACTTGATTATCACTTGTTCTGTTCGATGGCATACGGTCTGGCTGACCAACAGTTCTACTCATATGACGACATCAAGAAGTGGCTAGATTAGTGGATAGCCTCAAAAGATTAACAGTTTTACCGTGATGGAATCTGAGCTTTGCCAGAAAGATGGGAAAAAGTAGTAACTAATGAGTAATACTTTCAATGAATCATTTGTCAACATGTTTTCATAACAAAGTTACATTTTTATTAAAAAAAAAAGAACAGCGAGGATAAATTTAAACCAAAGTGTTATGTGGAAATGGAAAAGGAAAACTTATCTTATTTTATCTTCAATAGTCTATGCGAATCTGCATTCTTCTTGTTTCTTCAAGGGAAGGGCAGCAGCTCTGGAATATGTCTTGAAATTTCTTAACAAAACAACGACCCTTTGATTTCTTGACCCAACAAAAAATAACTTTCCCAAATATTGCAAATTGTTAGATTTTGATGTTTGACTGACACTTGCAAATTGCTATTAAGCGATTATGTTGTAAAATTTCAAAGATTAATTTGAGTCATTCACAAAAGATAATGTAGCAGCGTATCTCCTCCCAGCAGATATCTATCCCAGTTGGCATAAATGTCCATTGCAATTATTACGAAATTTTGTCCGGATATGTAAGCCTGACAGGATCACCAATGTAAATATCAAAACGTCTTCTACGAATATTATTCAGTTAAAAAAAATACACTTAACCGGCGGATCTGTTCTATTAGATGACAATTTTATTTCTTAAGTTTTTCAAATAACAATTGATAAATTATAATAAAACCGTAACACACATGTAATATATCAAATAAATTAAGACAAGTATTGTATAAACAAAGTAGAGGTACGTCATAGATATGTTATCATATTACCATACCTTACCTTCCACTGAATGCGAAATTTCTACAGCAGTCGGATCTATTGAATCTGTATTCAACTTACAGCACCCCCCTTAGATGGCCTGATTTTGATGAAACTTCACATAACTTTATACTCTCTTTTCTTTCTTTAAATACGATATATTTATACCAGCAATTTGTATAAAAATTAATCTATGGGCCTGGAAATTTAATTATGTCACAACATCTTACTGTGTGATTTGTAGCAAATTTTAAATGAATAAACTTTTCAACGAATTGTCCCTCCTAAACGCCACATAATGCCCAGATAATATTATCTTTTTCATTGTCATCTTTATCAATATGTTCAAAAGATTCCTCGTGATTCTATGTAGATTCTCATTTGATGCAAAACGACTTCAAAGAATTTACTGTGGTCAGTCAGTGTCATCGTTCAAAAGAGTATAAGTTTCGCAGGAATAGCAAACTTCACCATGGTCTCTTACAGTTTTTACCACATTGCATTGTAGAAGGCAGATTTGTCAAAGATGAAGTATTACTTTATGACGATGTGTGTTTGTTGGCTGATTTGTAGGATTTACAATATTAAGAAATATTACGTCCGTTATAGATTTACCAAATCTGAAGCCTCACGGATAAGGTCCAGTCACATCAGGCAGGATAGGCGCTAGTTTCTCAAATATCCCACTTGCCAGAACCTTATAAGCGATGGAAGAAAGCGATAGTTGGTGAGCGCACTGGGATCACCTCTTGTGAACACAGATCAGACGATATAACAATATTCCAGCCATCGGGATGGCATTCTTTAAGGCACATTGTTTTTAGCTCATTTATAGTATTTCTCAGCCTGTAGCATCCGTAGCTTTTTTATTCTTAAGTCGTATACTCACTTTTGGCTCAGTGCATGACAGTCTCTTTCAATGGCGAGATTTGTTTCTTTGTGCTGCCGTCAGGATTTACCAAGTTTTCTCTCCATAATTTAATGGAATTCTGTAACCAGATAGTTTTTGGTTTTTACCATCATCCCTGTAAATTTCTACATCTTCCCCCTCCTCCGACCATTTTCTTTAACGACTTTTTCATTTGCTCCCACTACGCGCAGTAATTGGCTGCAGTGTTGCCATATGTGCAACTTGATTGCAAAGTGATATGTCTGTTTGTTGGGTAAATAATGTCTGAAAACTATTCACATCATTTGAATAAAAAAATATTTTAAATTATTTAATTTTTTCGTTATTTATTTCTCAATTTACTTTTTGGTATTTATTCAAAGTAAACATTTACGATGAGCAGATGGAAGAACAGTTTTTCCTCTTGAGAAATGACGCCAATTTTTCAAAAGTAAAATGTTCTTCATAGTAGCAATTGCTGCAAAAGATTTTGTCAATATTCTCTTTAATATTTCTTGTTTATACTCAAATTAAACTGAATAACTTCTATAGAGAATTTATAGTTGTATATTTGTGCGTTTGTGGAGGAAATCGTGGAAATGGGAAAAAGCCCAAACGAAACGAAATCGAAACGGAAAGAGAAACAGGAACAGGCTGGGATATAAAATTTCATACTCACTATGTTTACATGCACAAGAACACACATACACAGACTCTATGAGTTTGCATGTTTGGTGAAGGATATGCATATGTGGAATGTATGTGTGTCATGTCCTGGAAAAACAAATGGAGGATACTAGTCGACAGGATTCTCGTTACAAAAATAACCAACTATTACAACAGCGGCAACAGTGAAGTCATCCTGGAACACCGGGAGAGCGTCACAGTAATTGAAAGAAATCGAGGTTAATTGGCAAAGATAATGTATGTATGAAGAGCGAGCGAGCACTATTCCCACCACACATATCACATATACGCACAAACTTATGTCAACTTATGTATACAGGACATGCATACAAACGCTTTGCCTAAGGAAATGTATTGTTACTATAACAGTATTAGCAAAGTTAGTTCTATGGTTGGCGGATATATAATGAAATGCAGAGTTGTGTACCAGCCAATATACAAAAATGTATATTTGTAAAAGCAAAATGTGGAGAAAATCTTCCAGCTAAAATTGATAGATGATACAACACACAGGAAAATAGCTTGATAAATTGGCTTGCCTTACCAACTGAATTAGAATCACGTTTAAACTTAATCGTCATTGCGATCAAATTACTATTATGCTATAACTGATTTGTCAACAAACTGTTAAAGGCAAGCAAGCATCCCATTTCTGTCGTTTTAAGATAATATTTTAAGGCAATAATTTAGATAATGCAGGGATTATTATTACTCTCAAAGTTTCTTTTTCACAATGCATTTTTTCACATTTTAGAATATTCAAAAGTATAATCAAGTATAATTTTTAAATTTTGTGTATCCAGCTCAAAATGTCAATGTCATTTTAGTAGCATATTCGAGCAATTTCATAAACCAACAACTCAAAATAATAAAATTGTTTGCGGATTTAGCATGATTTGTTGCCACCAGAGGGGGCGAAATGCACTGGGTTCTCTCGCAAATTGCTGAACATAAAAACAGACCTTGATATCAGTATAAGAATAAATAGCAAAAATTCACTATTTTTCTAAATCGTTACGTATTTTTTGTCATTTACAAAAGTAAATTTGCAACTAAAAAATTGCATTATTAACTGGAGAGTTCAAAAGTAGTCAAAGTTCTGAAGAAAAATAGATTTATTGCTTTTCCAGTATTTTACACTTAGTGTTCTAGTGTTCTAAAACAATATCGCTACAGATATTGCATAAAAGTGAACTGACTTACATATGCCAGGTTATCCATTTTTCCGCTTCAAAAGCAAAGTTGAATAAAAACTATTTAAAGCTATGGTTTCGATGGAACTTTCATGTCATTTTTATGTTTGGACCTCGCCACATTTTTACGCGTTCTTTGGTTGTTAAACGATCCATATTTGCACACCTCTAACTAAATAATTTTTTTTTTCATTATTTATTCATTGTATCTTCAAAATTAATTGAACTAACAATAAGCTTTCGTATCTTAAACTAATAACTAATAATTAATTAAGACCAACCATAGGTGGACCAAAAGTTATGTTCTACTATTACTCCTGTTATCTGCATTCCTCCTTCTTAATCGCATGTATCGTCTGACATTTAGTAGAATTTCTACCCATAAGCCAGTTTAGTTGGATTGCTTTCAATTTCATTTACATTAATTTTGCATCTATATGGCATCTCCATATGAAGCGCCGATCAAGATGTTTACCAAAATATTTAACCAGGGGTGCTGATCGATTGTTTGGTTGTTGATTTGAATAGTGGGAAAGTTTCTCCACGAAATGTGAAAGTTATATGTATACATTTCTGCTCATTAACCCTTAGTCTCCATTGTTTTAGCCAATTTTCCAAATGATTCTGCAAGTGTCGGGATGCTTCCTGAGAGTTTTCATGAGAACTAAGAAAATCTGTATCGTCAGCAAATGTTGATGTATGAATATGATCATTAGTTGGCATGTCTGATGTATAAGTTAAATACAGGGTAGATGTCAAAATGCTACCTTGAGCTTAGGAAATTTCCTTCTTTAAGAATAAATTTTCGGCCAATTCAGTAGTTTTCTAATAATTTATGTTTGTTTATAGGGAAATTTTGTATCAATTTACTTATTAAGCCTTCATGTCATACCTTATCGAATGCTTGAAATATCGATGAAAAAAGTGGAATACAATTTTCTTCCCCCAAAGTAATTTTTAACGAGATTTGCTAGTCTGTATGTTTGTTCGATTGTATTATGTTTTTTTCTGAATCCAAATTGATGATTTGGTATACATCCATTCTCGATTAGTATTGGGTTTAATTTAGATAACAATATGTTGTAAAAAAGTTTTGATATGTTCGATAATAGACTTATTGGTCTACATAGGTAGGTATATTCGTATGGTTCTAATTTTGTGTGGTGTTTACCTGGTTTAGGTGTCATTGTGACTAGTAAGATCTTCCACTGAAGCCGCAAAATTGCACTGAGAATGAAAAGAATTAATCTTACTGCTGTACGGGGTAGCTTCAAGAGCATTTTGTTACTGATTTCATTAACGCCAGAGACCTTCTTGGAGCTTAAATTATTTATGACCTTTTCAATCTTCCGAATCTTAAATCTTAAGGATGCAGCTGCAACAAAAATGTCGCAAATGAATTATAGCAGTCGATTTATTTGGAGAAAATATATTTTTTAAATGGTTAACAAACCGATTTCCTAAATAACACTTCAGATGACTGGTATTTAACAGCTGGCAGCCTTGCCAGACCGGCGGTTTGGACGGTGGGCGGTGCTTCGGTCCATTAGCTACGCAATACGAGCAATTTTGGCTTTAATGCATGATAATTTTCTAGAGAGCGTAATTTCTCGTATTGGCGACGTCAATTGTCCACAAAGATCTTGAGATTTGGCGTCGTTAGACTTTTTTTGTAGGACTACATCAAAGAGCATTGGAGCATTTGAAATCCAACATTCGCCAAGTTATCACCGAGATACCGCCAGAAATGTGCGAACAAGTGGTCGGAGCTACCTCAAAAGGATCTACTGCTGTAAGCACTGTAAAGGCGGTCATTTAAATGATATTGTATTTTATAATTGCAAGGTCGAGCTTCATAATTAAATAAAAGTTTCATCGAAATCATAGCTTTTTGTGTGTTTTATTTAAATTTACTTTTGAAGCCGAACAATTGATAATCCGGTACTTCAACATTCATAAAACACAATTTTTCAGTTAGAAATTATAGGGACACATTTGATTTTGCCAAATCTGATTTGTGTAAGTACTCTAATGAAAGAGGCAATGCACGCCATTTCCATCACTACGCAAAAATTTGTGGAATGAACTGAATGATATAAATTTAGGCTAGCATGGAATAAATTAGACAATTTGAATGGGAGGTAACAGAAAGGGCACATTTTATACTTGACTACTTAATCTAACCAACAGCTATATAAGAAACTTCTAACCACACCTGTTCACGGGGGGAAAATAAATACCGATAAATCAGATTGCTTATATGGGAGGCAACTGAATTGGAGGTGGCATTGAAGTATATATTCTTCCTCAGAACTAAGTTTAGCAGGAATTGGAGGATGTGTCATATTTGGCTAAAACTACGTGCAAGTTTTTGAAAGATATGAAGCTTAGCTTACTTAGCTTTCGGGTAGAATCAGTCATTTGTAGCGGAGATACCACAAAGTGAGTCGTTACTTGACCGATTTTTCTTAAGCCTTTCTTAAGACAATGATTAAAAATTCAGGTTGGTGCAGTCTACAAATTAGAAGTTTTACAGTGGAAGAAACAGTATTTTGGAAAATAAGTCAATTTTTATGGGAAGTACCAGAATGAGCGCGGCAATGCCGTCCATCTTCATTTTACGACCTTATTTCAGCAATTCCTTAATTTGAACCAGATTTCAGTGAAGATAAAAACTTAAAAATGTAGATTTCAGATTTCAAACCAAACATTATAGAGCAATAAACTATGCAATAACTTTGCTTGTTGCTATCTACCGATTTGAATTTATAGGGAGAAAATTGAATTTCGAAAAATAGTTAAATTTGTGTGAGAGACGCCGATATAGACTACCTTCAGTTTTCGGCCACTGTCTAGCAAAATATTAAGCCACCTTAAAGTTTTAAGAACGATTTATGCAATTACCGTGTCTGCTGGCTCTCCAGTCAATCAGAGATCGCTGAATCGTGTTAAAAAATCATAAAACACTTTTGGTTAAAACACAATTTGTACGTTAAACAATTCTGTCCAAGTGTTGCACTTTTACCGTATTGAATAATGTTTGGTGAAGGTATAAAGATTGGATTCCGTATTGGTAAAATAAGAAAAGTTGCTATGTTATATGTATATGAGAAGAAGCCGTTTTTGATACGCTTACATACCCACAAATTGTCCGCCACCTTTATTCTTAACCCTTTACTTAAAGTGAGAAGTGGGAGTAAAGTGGTACTCTGCAAATTTAGTGTGTCTACACCTACTTTTATTCAATGATATTAGATAAGAGAGTTATTTGTAACACACCTTCTATGATAAATCTAGAGTATATTGACGATTTGTAAATCCATTAGTATTCAACAACATGTTGATTCTTGCAGATATTTCTTTCATTATTACGCTTCAACCAAAAGTTTCTGTAAAGGAATTCCAATGACTGCTATTCGATTCGTCACGTAGAATCAGCAAAGTAGACTGCATAGTTGTACTAAGACACATAAGAAATTCTTCAACTTTCAGCCTGTCCAACAGTGGATTTTGAATGCTTGTAACAACTTCCAGTTAAAATGTCATTTTTTAACCGTAACCAACCAATATTTCTCTCCGCCTGACATGATCCCTTTGCAACTGTTGCAAACAAGCATATCAATCACACACATTTTTGCTTAAATTTCTTTATCAACAAAAAACGAAACAGCAGACTACAGAAATTCAGCAAATGAAGAAAGGACACTTGAGATGTAGATAAATGGACAAAGCATTGCTTTCATCATGCACAGCAATAAATCATTGTTGCCACATTTGCAACATTACATACAAGATATATCATCTTCCAGGGTGGGGGAAAGTGATGATACTGCCCCAGACGCTAGTTTTTTCTTTAGGGAGCTTCAACTTTCAGTAGCTTTTTTTTCCTTTCGTCATGTGGCAATTTTGGTGTTTCTTTCCAATCTTATGCTTGTCAGATTATCTGCTTCTTTAGAAATGTAAACAAAAAATTCATTGAAATGTTTACAATAAAGATGAAGAACGTAAGTAATTTAAGATTTGTCGCAAAGTGTCAATGGATAACAAAAACAAATGGTGAATAAACAAGTCTGTGTGGCATAAAGATATTGGGGTTTTTTTAGCTTAGCATGTGTCACTGTCTGGCAACTTTTGTCAATTTCACAAAAAGGTGCAAAGCACTTACATTTGCCATTCAAGGTGAATCAGGTTAATTCTTTGTATAAAACATCGTCTCAAAATTTGTTTTAATTCGCAAAAAAACAGATAAACTTTTATTTTTCAAACACAAAGTATGCGACATTTATGCACATTTTGTTTGTTTCGCTGAAGTTATTTGCTTTAAACATCATTGGGGCGCTTGTAGACACATGTGGTGGAAAGTTTCTTTGCAACTAATTTCACAAAAGTTTACAAATGATAAAATTTCGCGACTGACTGTCAGGTATTTGACCTTTTTTGGTAATAACGAAAATACTTTTAGTGACGCAGACATTTGGCATTTTTTGATTTAACTTTTATTTCTGTCTTTTATAACCATAATATGGCTTTCTATTTAGATGTATGATAAGAAAATAAAAATATCTTTCGCTGATGGGATGGAGAATCCTCAAGAGATCGTCATACTCCTTAACATTTTCAGCACTGTACACAAAATTAACCGAAATTAGGTGTTAAATCACAAATTGCCACCAAATTTTTCCAAAAGAACTCCATTACTTTGCGAAAATTGGTAGCAATCACAGAATGCGGTATAAGAAGTTGTTCAAAGAAAGGAACAGTAATTCATAGTAAAGATGAATCCATTACATTTCCAAATAGATGATAGATTAGTAATCTATATTGCGCGTTGTATACGTGCAATCGGGTTACATTAGATGGCAGAAAGGAATATAAGATTTCATACTCAAAAAACTACTCAGACAATTTGGTAGTTGCTTAACTCAGTATCGTTTGGACGCGAGTTAGGGGAAAATATACAATATTTTTCAGTTTCCTTCTAAAAAGCCGAAAACGCGGCTGAAAATATGAATAATGTTTATGGTACTCATACTGTAACTGCCAATCGCGCCACGCACCCTCCACCCTCGTAACTTTGACGTCAAAGATGCACTACGCTCTAGAAGGCCAATTGTCTAAAATAGCTATAGAACAAAAGAAATCGTCAAATCTAACCGTCAACTAAGCACTGCTTCAATTGCCCAGTATCTAAACGTTAAACAAAAAAAACTATTCGGGCCACTTAAATAAGACTGGATACAAAAATATGCTCGATGTGTGGGGGCCATATAAATGGTAACCCTAAAAGACCTCGTAAACCGAATGTCCAGCTGTGAATCTCTGCTGAATCGCAATAAAATCAACACTTTTTTAAATCGGATGGTGATTAATGATGAAAATTGAGTTATTTATGATAGCAACAAGCAAAAACGGTCATAGTCGAATAACTGTGAGACTGTACAAACGATTGCAAGCCAGAATTGTCGGTAAGCACGGTTTTGCAGTGTGATTTGCAGGGAATCATATACTATAAACTGCACCTCTACGGCCAGGCTCTTAATTCGTTCTGGTGTTGTCAACAATTAGACTGCCTGAAGGAAGCGATTGACCAGAAACGTCTAGCTTTGGTCAAAAGGAGAGAAATTGTGATATATTAAGGCAACGCCAGGCCATGTCCGATTCCAAATATCATTAGTGACTTGCCAGGAGCTCCAAGAACTTAGTCGGGAGGTTTTTCTTTGTCAACCTACTAATCGGGACCTAGTGATTACCTTCAGTTCCTTTCTATGGCGAATGATTTTGCTAATGAAAAAATCGCTTTGAGAGAAGCTTATGAAAATCGGCTGCCCCCGTTTCCTGCCAATAGGGACGAGAAGGCATAATGGAATGGAATTACCTTCTAAATGGTGACCAGTTATTGAACAAAATGGCACATATTTGATCTAACTCAGTTAATTTTAAACATGCTGAATGAAATAATGGATTACATTTTAATACAGCCTGATCTTAGTAAATATTTTTGTCGATTAAAAAATGTTCGACATTTTCGTTTGCGAAGCATACCAGCTGACGAAGCGTTCGGATTAGAAGGCTGTAATTTTGCACTGAAGTGTGTCTTAGTAAATGGCAGGTCAAATTAAGAAATTGGTAAAATCGGTTCAGTAAGAAAAGCTTGCCTGAGGCCATCTCTAGAAAAAAGGCGTTCTAAATTGTTTTTTTTTATCTGCTAATTAAAACTAATACTTGTAGTGTGCAAGCTTATCTCACATTTTTCTTATTTGTTAGGTTAAGCTCTTAATTGGGAATTGTTGTAATTTCTTTGGGGATTACCAGAGAGAGCGTGGTCAACCGGTTGTTTTATCGAAATTTTAAGAAGGATTATAATTTAATGTAATTATTAAATATTTAAGTAAATTCAGTTTATAAACTATAGAACACTGAGGAAAAATTTTTATTTCGATAAACTCTATGCTAAGTTAACGCCTCCAGAAGGCAGATTAATTGTTCGTGATGTTACGCAATGTGGCTCCATGCTTGATATGATACTGACGGCGTTTTTACTTAATTGATTAAAATTATTATTATTATTATTATTATTTTACCTTCTTTGAGTCTTTTTGTGTTTTTTTAAACTTTTTTGAATGACTTAGCTTAAATTATCCTGATGTTTTCTTCTTCTTTAACTTTGTAAATAATGTTTGATCTCAATCTGCTGCTTTTAAACAGCTGTAATTGATGAATTTATAAGGTTTTTTATGAATTGTGTATTTTGTCAACAATTATTTATCATCTTTTGGTTCTCCATGGTAGTTAATTTCTTTAACTTTGATATCTTTTGACTTGAATCTTGGTCCTGTTATTAGTAACAATGCTTATATAAATTCTACTTAGAATTCATGTACAGGTAAACTAAACGTAGCACAGCTCAATTGTTAGAGTATTATAAGGCCTTCTGCAACTAACAATAACTTTGATGAATTAGAATCCATCTAACGTGGTTCGTTGCTTGATGCGGTTGGCATATCTAAGACGCGGCTAAAATCGAATATTTCTAATCAAGCAGTTGATATAGGAAGGATCGCGTAGACACTAAAGGAGCTGGTATTGGCATATATATATAACGAATAATCCTAAACACAATATTATATTTAATACTTCAGTTGTAGGGCAGTGGGAGTCTTAGTTTGTGAAACTATTTTCAAATGAAGCGAAAATTCTTTTTGGTGTGGTTTACCTGCCTCCGCTAGGTAATGTTTTAGCCCTTGAAGGACTTTATTACGACTGTCTCTTAAATTATGCATATATAATAGTTTTTGGTGATTTCAACTGTAACATGTTTAATATATCGAGATCTAATATAATTCGTTATGTTTGTACTACGTTAAATTTATCAGTACTACAGTGCCGCACACTTGAATAGCACCCTATTTAAATATTTTTCTAAGCTCGATTTTTTCCAAAATAATAATTATAACGAACTCGTTGGGCTTTTATAAATCACATTTTACTGATTTGCTGTAATCCTATAACATACATTTTCTTTCATTTTAGTAAACTAAGTACAGGGTGGGCCATATGAGTGTTGGCGATTTAATTCTTCAATTTCTCGGTAAAGCTTGGCGCGGGGTGGCGGGGGTATATGTTGTTCGCTGCGCCGCTTCCTGGAAATTTAGTCACCATGGAGCCGTACACGGGAGTGCAGCGTGCATTTTGTGTCCGAGCGTATTACGAAAACAATAAATCAGTGATTACTGCACGACGTTTGTATCGGCATGAATACGGTTTACACGATTTCAGTAAAGTTCCAAGCGCCAATGTGATACGAAAATGGATCAGAATGTTTAAAACAACCGGCTCAACAGTACCAATTATCTTTCGTGGTTGCCCAGTTTCTGCAAGATCAGCCGACATTGTGGAGCGTGTTCGTGTTTCAGTTCAGCGAAATCCGCAACAGTCAACACGTAAGAGAAGTTAGTCTTTGGATGTCAAAAGAACAACTTTACTACGAATTTTGAAACGTGATTTGCATTTGAAGGCTTATAAGATTCAGATAATCGGTTCTGGTCCGAGACTAATCCCCGACGCTTGCATGAACGTCCACTTCACAGCCCTAAGTTTGTCGTGTGGGATGGGATAACGTCAACCGGTATTATTGGACCATACTTTTTTGAGGACGAAAGAGGGCATGCGATGACGGTTAGAGCGAACAATTATTGCAACATGCTAGCAGACTTTTTGGTGCCAGCTTTGCAAGAACTTCAAGGCAATACCTCGAGGATGTGGTTTCAACAGGATGGGGCCACATGTCATACGGCTAGGGTATCCATAGAGCTGCTGAAAAATGTTTTTTCTGGAAAACTCATTTCGAAAAGGGGGGATATTGAATGGCCCCAACGTAGCCCCGATCTCTCTCCATACGATTATTTTCTATGGGGCTACCTCAAATCGGTAGTCTACGAGAATAATCCGACCAATTTAGAGCAGTTGAAGAGGAACATTATTCAGGAAAGTAACAAAATACCGAGAACAACTTTTCAATGAGTTTTCCAAAATTTGCGACTTCGGTTCCAAGAGTGTCAAGCAGCCGAGGGAAGCCATTTGGACAACATTATTTTTAAGTCTTAAAAATTCCCATGCTTCTACTTTTTAAAAATACAAATATATTTTTTTTATGTTTCGTAGTTTTTTTTGTTAATTGAATATTTAAAACGCCAACACCCTTATGGCCCACCCTGTACTAAAACATTAAATACAAAAAAGTCAGAAATTCATTTGAAGGCAGAAATTCATTCATAACCTCAACATTTTGGCTTTCAATCCATGATTTGACGACTCTTGTTGTGTGGATTGGCGCGTTGTCATGCAGGAATTTCTATTCCAAGTCTCCGAAAATGGTTTTAACTTCAGGAAAAGCTTTTTCCAGCACGGCTTTGTATGAAGTCGCATTCACTATTGCAGAGAGAAACTGGAGCTCTATTGTACCATAATAAGAGATCGCACTCCATACCATAACTCCACCTTTCCGACTGTGTAACCGATGGAGTAGGTGTTCCTTTTTTCGAAGATCGTGGAAGTAGTAATTATATCCATCAGGACCCTCTAAATTACATTTTTTTTTTCGTCGACAAATATAATTCTATTCCACTCTCTACTCCACGTCATAGTCGTATGACAAAAATTAAGATGATGTTCCTTACGGAGATTGTCTAGCGGTGATTTCTTTTTAAGCCTCAAGCGTTGCAAATGTGCTGCTTTTTGCAGTCGATACACTTGCACTTACGCCAGCTTTTTCCTTGATTTTCGCAGCAGAGTCGTGTGAATTGAAGCCATATCTCAAAATAGTCCTCTTGTCAGCAGCTCTAGTAGCACTTGCTGTACGACCTTTTATATTATTTCCATGGCTTTCAGTGTCACGTAAATATGTCTATATAATTTTGCGACTTCTATTAATTTTTCTGGCTATTTGATGAATAGAAAGTCCACACTCCTTGTAGATTTTAATTTTGGACCTTTCCTCAACACTCATGGATTTAGCTCAGCCCATTTTACTTAAAATCGATTGTTTGATATCTAATTATGCACAATTACTGTAGTCCGAGCTGATTTATGATGATTAGACACACTTAAACTGATTACCACGTGAGGGGTTCTATTCAAATGGACTAAAAAAAAGAACACATTTTTCACTCATTTAAAAGAAAAGAGCAATTTAAAATAACAGGATACTTCCATGGCTTGAAATTTGTTGTGATATGTGGAAGTAGGAGAAAGAAATAAGTAAAAACTGAACCGTGTACTTTAAATAGTAGTCGCGATTGTTAAATGATTAGGGCGCCGCTATCAAGTGAGCGACAGGGTACATAAACGTACGCACTATGATGTTGCCCATGATACTACTTCTTTAATTGATTTCATGTTAGTGAGCAATTGTTCAATGACACATTTATCTAGTCAAGCGCTATGTCCCTCCATTTCACATCGTGCTCTTGTTTCTGCTTCTTTTGATGTTGTTGAAGAGTTTTGGATGAATTTGCGCAGTACCGCAGTATTTAAATAGAATTGAGTGGGAAGCTATTTTTATGTGTTTAATGAATTTTGAGTCTTCTACCATATTTTCTGCAGCTGACATTAATGACAAATATACTTAAGTTTCTGCACTTATAACCACAAAATGCACGCTGCACTCCCGTGTACGGCTCCATGGCGACTAAATTTCCAGGAAGCGGCGCAGCGAACAACATATCCCCCCGCCACCGCGCGCCGCGCGTTGCCGAGAAATTGAAAAATTAAATCGACAACACTCATATGGCCCATCCTGTAGTTCACCTATAGTTCGAATAATGATTCGTTTAATTGGTGATACTTGGTCGAATAATAATAGAATTTTGATTGCAAACCTCTAAGAGATTTTACTTTTAATGCTTCCCAAATGAATCGTATTCGTGATAACTAGAAAATTGTTTGCAAATATCGCAATAGGGTAAAATCCTTAATACGTAAGGAGAAGAGAAATCATTTTTCTAAACTTTTTAATAATGATGATTATAATCATTTATGGCGAATTTGGAGATGTTATGGTTATGTTGGCAGTAAAGATATGGTTTATAATGGAAATGTTGATGAGGTTAATTCGTTTTTTGCTGGTAATTTACAAACCAATACAACTAATTTTGATTTTGAATCATTGATGTTGATTTGATTCCTTGTTTCGTTGACGATTCGATAACGTTTAGCTGATGCTGATGGAGTCGCTGTAGCTTTGAATGAAATTAAAACTAAATCGGTAGGTGCCAATGGTATCCGGTGCAATATTTGAAATGAATTTGTCCTTATATGTGTAAATTTGTTACACATTTAATAAATTCTATTTTGACAATGTCTGTTTCCCCACAAACTTGGCAAACTGCCCGTATTAGTCGTATCCCGAAATTTGCTGTAATAAGTGACCCTAATGATTTGCGTCCGGTTTCTACTCTTCTTATTCTATCTAAGGTTTTTGGGCGCTTATTAACAGATCAAATTATGGCACAATTTGGTAGTAAAATTCCTTTTCTTATTAGGGTTGCTCGATATTGGAACCATTTGCCTAATGATTTAAGAGTATTTTCTTATTCTAACAGTGTTTTTTCGTTCAAGAATTTTTGCACATTTTTCGACAATGGAAATTTAATAATTGCACTAATTCGGCGAAAACTGCGAGATGTTACTGCAGCCTTCTCAAGCATTGAGAAGGAAGCAGCGAAAAAGAGTCTTTTGGTAAACGAGAACAAAACAAAGTTATTGGTTTCAACGAATAAAATGCCTACTCGTTTGGGACGCTGTGTGAACGTTGATAGCTATAATTTTCAAATGATGGAAGAATTCATTTACCTCGGTTCCGTTGTAGACAAAACGTATGATGTCAGAATGATGATAAAAAGGAGAGTGTTACTTGCTAACAGATGTTACTATGGGCTAAGCAAGCGATTCAATGATAAAGCCCTCTCTCGTTGATTCTCCAGACGTTGGTTCTAACCGTCTTGTTATACGGCGCAGAATCCTGAGTTATGGCGCAAGCGGATGAATCAGTGCTGGCAGTTTTCGAGAGGAAAATACTCCGTATGAGCTATATGCCGACATCGACGTGGTCAAATGGATTAATATACAGCGATTGCGTTGGCTAGGTCATGTTGTGCGGACGGACCCAAATGCTCCGGCACGGAAAGTTTTCGACAACAAACTCGATGGACGGCGCAGAAGAGGGCGACCAAAACTCCGTTGGAAGGACCAGGTTTTTGAAATACTATCGAAGCTTGATGTGACGAATTGGAGGAGAAGCGCAGAAGATTGAAGCGCTTGGAATTATTTTGTACGGGCGGCGTATAATAGATAAGGCTGTCTATTCCAGTCGCCACATGATCCATCCGCACAACATGACCCAGCCAACGCAATCGCTGTATATTAATGCGTGCGACCACGTCAATGTCGACAAATAGCTCATACAGCTCATTGTTCATGTGATGCCGATACTCTCCGTTAACGATGATGGGTCCATATATTTTCTGGAGTATTTTTCTCTTGCAAACTGCCAGTACTGATTCATCCGCTTGCGTCATAACCCAGGATTCTGCGTTATATGACAAGACAAGTAGAACCAACGTCTGGTACAGTCGGATTTTTGTTTGTCGAGAGAGGGCTTTATCATTGAATCGCTTGCTTAGCCAATAGTAATATCTGCTAGCAAGCAATACTCTCCTCTTTATCTCTCATTCGTTTTATTTACAGCGGAAGCGAGGTAGATGAATTCTTCCACCACTTCAAAATTGTAGTGGTCAACGTTTACACAGCATCCTAAACGAGTAGACTCTTTGTTTGTTGAAACCAATAGCTTTGTTTTGTTCTCATTTACCACCAGACCCATTTTCACTGCTTCTTTTTCGATGCTTGAGAAGGCTGCAGTATTATCTCGCAGTATTCGCCTAATAATGTCTATGTCATCTGCACATGCGAGTAACATGTGGCTTTTATTAAAGATGGTATCAGTCGTGTTAAGTGCAACTTTTTTCATAATCATCTCCAACAGCATGTTGAAGAAGTCGCTTAGATCTTTGCTATCTTTACTGACGACTTCGTATCAGTCAGCGTCATCTTACAAAGACGTATAAGCTTTGTAGGAATTCCAAACTCGGATATGGCCTCGTACAGTTCTTGCCGTATTCGGTTATCGAGGGCAGCTTTATAATCGACGAAAAGATGAAACGTGTCGATCTGTTTTTCTTTGGTTTTCTCTAGAATATGTTGTAGTGTGAATATGTAGCTAGTTGTTGATTTACCAGGTCTAAAGCCACACTGATAAGGTCCAATCAGGTCGGTTAGAATCAGCTTTAGTCTTTCATATATCACACTCGACAGGACCTTATAAGCAATGGGTAAAAGACTGACACCGCAATAGTTTTTACAAACATTTGGATCACCTTTTTAAACACAGGCCACAGTACACTCAAAGTCCATTCATCGAGCATGTTTTCCTTTAGCCAAATAGTATTTAGGAGCTGATGCAGGCTGTTTACCAGCTCATCGCCACCAGTTTTATACAGCTCTGCTGGCAGGCCATCACCAATTGCGGCTTTGTTGTTCTTAAGCAACAATACTGCTGTTCTGGCCTCTGTTTGGATCGGAGCTGGGCAATTGATGCCATTTGTCGATAATTGGGGTGATTTCCCCACTCGTGCTGCCATCCGGAACTAAGAGCTTATAAATATGCTCTCTCCCTAGTTGCAGCACATTCTGCGTATCTGTGACCAGATTTTCCTCGCTGTCTTTACAGGAGGGGAGTGCTGTTCCATACCCTGTATTTCTTATCTCTTGGTAGAATTTTCGGGCTTCACTTCTATCCCTGTACCTTTCTATTTCCTCACTCTCACAGTTGTTTCTTTCGTAAATAATAAAACGAATTAAAGGAAACACTTGCAGATAATCTGAGGGCATACAAAAATTAATCATTTATGCCAAGTAAATAGTTATTAAATACCCTTACAATCATATTTTTCATAATTATAGCCAGAACAATGAAGGAGAAAACACTACTTTATACTTTTAAGTAAATTAATTCCAATTCATAACGAAAAATATAATTAACGGCGACCTTGGCACCAAAGTCTAAAAGAATAGGATGCGCCAGCAGCATTTGTTGCAAATAATTACTAAGTGCGTTACCTGTGTGCTACAAGCTATGACATGCTACTGAATGGAACAATAGCATCAAGATACAACATCAGCCGTATTTAATTTAAGTGCTCTGAACGCAGAAAAAATGAACGACAGTAAAATGTAAAGACTGATGAAAAAGCAGACTCTGGGCGGAGATTATAACGATGACAGTGTACGATGCCGAGGTTAAGTTCCATTAAAAATATCATAAATTATTATCTAATAGAGGTTACTTGGACGGCAGGAATGTAAAATTGAGTATTAAAGGTGTGAACATTATTTTCTATACCCCCTTGCCCTTAATGGGCATTAAAACACACCTGGGATCTGGCGCTCATACATCCCTTAAGGACACTTAGGTTGCAAAAACAGCGAAAATAAAAATAAACGTTTCAAGTGCGTACTTACGTTAGACCTCATTTTTACCAACAATTAAATACATTTGTATAAAGCATGGAACTATATTCCCCTACAAACACATCAAATCGCAACATGTATTGCAACGCTCGCACACACGCGAAATGCACACCGACACATAAGCATTTGCGGGGGAACAAACACCATTGCCCTTAAGGGATATGAAGAAGGAGGTGCAATAAAATGAAACAGGAAACTCGAAAGCCATTATACTTAAGAGCAAGTGCTGGCGGCAACAAACTACCACTATATAGGCCGTTACAAGCCAAAGAGCACAGTGCTGGGAAACAAGCTATAGTGGCCAATTTACCACATGCCGAATTTTGAGTGAGGTAAAATCAATTATAAATATTATCACTGTGTATATTTCTGGCCCAATCTGGTTGATTTGTTGACTGTAATTATCAAAAATAAAGATTTAAAATATTTTGTTCTGTACTCCTGTAGAATACAGCGTCCGTTCATGAACTATTATATTTAAAACAGAGCTTACGAGAGTAACAGTAAAAAACTTATAAGGTTGATGGAATTCAGTTTGTTTAACTTAAAATCTTAAATTCATTAAAATTTTGCTTCCAAAAATCTTACCATACTTTACTTTTATCTTTAACACTATCCTAACAAAATCAGTATATCCAACTACATGGAAGTTAGCCAAAATCATACCCATACCAAAATCAAATAACGAATTTAGGCCCATCGCAATACTCCCTTATTTGTCAAAAGTTCTAGAGAAATTAATGTACAATCAAATGTCAAATTATATTGAAACAGCAAATCTCTTAACACAACGACAGTCCGGCATTAGAACAAAAAGAAGTTGTACCACTGCGCTTATTGATGTAGTAGAAGACTTAAGGAAGGCAATTGATTGTAACTTGATTTCAACTTTAGTACTTCTAGACCACAGCAAAGCTTTTGACACTGTAAGTCATTCTATACTCATCACTAAACTCGCCTGGCAGTTTCACTTTAGTAGTACAGCCTGTAAACTCATTTTTTTCTACATTAGCAATAGATCGCAATGCGTTTTTTATAACAACATCCTCTCCAACAAGTTAAGCATTCATAAAGGTGTGCCACAAGGATCCGTATTGGGACCACTTCTCTTCTGCATATATATAAATGATTTACCAAATGTATTAAATCATTGTAAAATACAAATGTATGCCGATGATGTGCAACTTTACTGCAGTACAGAACAAAAAATATTTCTAACTGTGCTCAAAAAATAAACGAAAACTTGGAAAAAGTAAACCAATGGGCATGTCAAAATGAACTAAGTCTAAATCCTTCCAAATCTAAATATATTATTTCAAACAAGAAAATTATAGAAAGTGAACTATTCTCTTTGCTCTTCTCTTTAAGTTTGTTAAGTCCTCATCCAACTTGGGAGTAGTTTTCAACGACAAATTGACTTGGTCAAATCATATAAATAGCGTCGTTGGTAAGGTACATTGCATGTTAGGAAATCTATGGGCTGTCAGACAATCAACAGCGTTTGATATACGCATGCTTTTAGCGAAAAGCTATTTAATTCCATCACTTCTGTACGGATGTGAAATCTATTTTAACTGTGATAGTACGGATTCGCGCAAACTCAAAGTTGCTTATAATAACATAGCAAGGTATATCTTTAATAAAAAACGGAATGATAGAATCTCTGCTTATTCTTACCAAATATTTAATATGAACTTCGAAAATTTATTGAAATTTAAAAGTCTATTACTAATGCAGAGGATTATAGTCTCAAGTGAGCCAAAATGTCTTTTTCAAAGAATACGTTTTGTCGAGTCCAATAGAGGTAAAAAAATTATACAACAGATTTATAGAACCCGTACCTCAGAAAGGCAATTCTTTATATGTACTGTTCGTCTTTGGAACGCTCTTCCTTCTCAGCTTCAAATATTGAGCAACGCATTAAAATTTAAACGGAAACTAGCTATACTTTATAAAGATTAAACTTAATTACAATAAATTTAAATGAATAAATAAATGTAACTAAAAATAAAATTCATTAATAGTGTATTATGTGAATAAATATAACTTATGCCACTAGCACTGTAATATAAAAGATGTAATCTTGTTGTGCTAGGTTATGTCAAAATTGATAAATAAATAAATAAATAAATAAATCTACTTAAACTAATATCCCTATTTTATCTTTAACTGATGACCCTAATTTATGTCAATCAATTAATATTAATATTTTTCAAAAATAAAATAAAAAATATAATTGTTGAACATAGTTAATCCTTCCCATGACTTAAAAATGAATTTTATAAAATTGATTAAATTATGAACTATGAATTATGAATTAAAATGACTTTTCGGAAAATTAGATTGGATTACATTTAATTATATTGTATTGCCTCGAATTAAAATTGCATTATATCAAATTACACTGAATTAAGTTCAATATAATTCAACTTAATTCATTGTAATAGTTTGTATCAAACAATTTGCAAATATTGTAAATTGTAGAAATTAAGTATGTATTTGATTGTGTGATGGCTGTTTCAAACAACCATTATAAAAACTTATATTTTTGTTACGTCCACATGGCAACCCAGAAGGGCACGCAGGTCTCATGATAGAAACCAGCGATATACTCGCCCTCTTTTTCCAGCCAGCCGCCAACCGGACCACTTTACTAGTCGTAACCTTTCTAATAAAACCAAAATAATGTAAGTTAATCAAACATCCCGTTTTCTTTTCATCTCCTTCGAAAATCTCTTACGAAACCTCCGTAAACCATCCCGCCAAGAATCTAAGTTCTTCCACAAAACTTCCAATTTCTCTCGACGAACCTGAGTTCTAAATGAAATCTTCAGACCAAATCTGACAGATTTACACCCTAACAATTGAATTTTACAATACAATACATCGTTGGGTTGGCGGGCTCATGGAGTTTTAGTCGCTATGAATCACTTCGACGGGAAGCGTCGCGCATTTTGCGTGCCCGCATTTTACGAGAACTCTCGTTCATATATTGCTACTAGGCGACTATATTGTGCTGAATATAGACTACGGCGAATTAGTGAAGCTCCGAGTGCTAATTTAATTAAAATATGAGTAAAGCGTTTTGAAGAGACCGGTTCAACATTTAAACCACAAGCAAATGGTCGCCCAAGAACATCTAGGACCGAACACAATGTTAGGAGAGTTATGGAGTCAGTACGAGGAAATCCACAAATGTCGACTCGCAAGAGATCGTCTGTCTTACAATTATCGTGACGAAGTTTGCAACGCATTTTAACATTGGATCTTAAACTGCATCCATATAAGCTGCAATTAACACAAGAATTGAAAGAGTCTGACTTCATAGCAAGGCTCGCATTTGCTAATGCGAGTGAAATGCTTAATCGATTTTCCAATTTTGACAATATCCTTTTCTCTGACGAGGCTCATTTCCTTATGAATGGGTTCGTAAACCGTCAAAATTGTCGTTACTGGAACAGTGACAATCCCAAAATCAAACACCAGAAACCATTGCATAGTCCTAAAGTGACAGTATGGGCAGCAATCTCTGGCAGAGGAATAATTGGTCCTTTTTCTTCGAAAATGCGCGGGGCCAAAACGTCACGGTTAATACGGAACGCTATGTTGAGATGTTGGACGGATTTTTGGCTCCAGAAATTGATAGTTCAAGAATAGTGAATTCCAGAACTTGGTTCCAACAAGATGGAGCTACCTGTAGATGTTCCCTGGCAGACTGATTTCGAAAAGAGGTGATATCCCATGGCCCCCACGTAGTCCAGACTTGACGCCTCTTGACTTTTTTTGTGGGGATACCTCAAACACAAAGTCTACAGTAATAATCCAAGAAACATCGTTCAGCTCAAGGAGAATATCCGTGGTGAAATGGCAGCCATTACACCAGTATTACTGAATAAAGTTTTCAATAATTTTCGTTTGCGGTTAGAGGAGTGCCGTCGTAGAGAGGGTCACCATTTACATGATATTATTTTTAAAAAATAAACTCCATTTACTACTCTACAATGCCTCAGATTTATTTTAACCATACCTTTTGTATTTATTTTTTAATCTATTTTTTCAATATGCACGTTCTATTGCGCCACACTGTATTTCCCTTTACCGAACTAATAATTATTTGATATGGTTAATAAAAATGGAACACCCTGACTACATCGAAAGAAACGAATACTTTGTTTGCCTTCTCCCTAAAAAAATAAAACATTCATTTAGTTAGTTCAGTGGGTTATCCGTTTAGTGTAAACCCACCGGTCTGGCAAGGCTGTCAGCTGTTAAATACCCTGCATCTGAAGTGTTATTTATTTAGTGAAATGTTTGCCATTTACGAATAACCGAAGAACGCGTAGAAATAGTTAAAACTTATTACAAAAGTGGTTATTCAAACGTGATTCAAAACGACCGATTCGGTGGCGTCAATTGACTACCAGGATCATGCGATTTGACGCTGTTAGACTTTTTTATGGGGGCCACATCAAAGACCGTATTTACGCGGATGATCCCCAGAAGTGCCGCTTATAATGTGCGAAAAAGTGGTCGAAAACTACCTCAAAAGGATCCACTGCTGCAACCAACCGAGAGGCGGCCATTTAAATGACTTGGTATTTCGTACACAGTGGCAAGACCCAAGCATTATAATGAAATAAAAGTTTCAGCGTAGTCATGACTTTACGTGTGCTTTATTCAGCTTTACTTTTGAAACCGAAAGTTTAATAACATTCAAAAATACAATACCCGAAAAGAAGCGTTTAAAATACCAATTATCTGTTGTTAGACGATTTTTTAAGCCGACTGAAATAGTTTTTAGGAAAAATATTCGATAAACCAACGTGTTTTAATCGTTAAAACATTTTATCAAAATCACTCATCGATTACTGTGGCGATGAGAAAATTACATGAAATTTTTGGGAGAAACAACGTGCTAACAAGACGCACTATTTATCGTGTAGTGAATGATTCCGAAGAAAGAGTGTCTGTAGCTGATAAAGCCAAGCATAGGCCACAACGTACTGTAAGATCGGCTGAAAACATTACTGCTGATCAAGAAAGTGTTCAAAACAATCTATCAACCTCAATTCGACGCCGTGCTCGGGAGCTTGGTCTGCAGAGAACAACTTTGGCCACAATTTTGCACAAGGATTTGCATTTGTTTCCATTTAAGATTCAGTTGACACAAGAGCTTCTTCAACAAGACCATTTATGCCGCCGTACATATGCCAGCAGGATGTTACAGATCGCCCATGACAACACCGATTTTCACGAAAAAATCATAATGAGTGACGAGGCACATTTTCGTTTGAATAAACAGAATAGTCGGTTCTGGGCAATAGAAAACACCTAACTTATTCATCAGCCACCTCTGCATCCATTAAAAGTGACAGCCTGGCGTACAATTAGGTCAGGAGAAATCACTGAACCTTACTTCTTTGAAACTGAAAATGACTTAACGGCGACTGTCAATGGGGAGCAATATCGTGATATGACTGAAAACTTTTTAACGCTACAACTGCATGCTTTGGGCTTGATTAACATGTGGTATCAACAGGACGGTGCCACATCGCATACAGCCAGGATTACAATGGAATATCTACGAGACCTCTTTCCACAAGTTATTTCGAGAAATAATGATGTTGATTGGCCTCCACAGTCGCCTGATTTCACTGATCCAGAATTTTTTTTGGAGAGATATCTGAAAAGCAAGGTTTATGCAAACAACCCAGAAGCGCTTGAGCAACTCAAACAAAATATTCGTGACAAAATTAATGAAATACCGCTTGAAATGTGTGAGAATGTAATGAAAATGTGCTCAAAAAGGCTGGCATTTGTGAGGCTAACAGAGACGGACATTTATCTTATATTGTATTCCAAACACAACTGCCGAAGTTAGATAAAACATTTATCAATACAAGATCAATTTTCTTTCATTTAATCAAAAATCATAAATAAACAAAGTAGTATACCTTCCCGACGGACACCCTGTATCAGGACGGGTGGCAAAATCTAAAAAATATTAGGCTGCGCTCAGTTTTAGAGAGTTTTAAAAAGATTTTCCGCAGTTACCGTTTCTTTAAGCCATTCAATAAGACACAGGGACATTTTAAAAATCGTGAAATGCATTTAACCAAAATATTGTTGGTATTTTAAGCACTTCTTTCTGGTAATTATATGTTAGCCTTTTCAAATGTTACTCCGCTTCTTTCCTTCGGGTGGAGGTAGCACAGTGCACCAAAATGTGTATGATATATATAAAATATTAAGATAAGTCTAAGAATGTGTATGACTGACTACTACTACTTTGCAACTCAATGTTACACATACAGTAGATGTTTTTAATTGCTCAGTCATTTTGTACGAAAAGTACTAAGAGAAACTTTGCATTTTTGTTTCATTTTCAATTCTAGGGCATGATATGAGAAGTTACTGCTCCTTACAAATTTGCAAGAATGGCAAAAATGTTCTCTCATTACCGTATTCGACAAAAATTTGGTTAGCAAAACGAACATTGTCTTAAAAAGTGCTGAAACGATTTTCGTCCTGAGATATGTGACCTGTAGATTACACCAGCGTTAGTATCAAAAGCTATATACGATTGCTACCTGGATGAGACTTTAGAAATGTTAATGAACTTGTCTAATTATCGGATTTATGAATTATTGTTGTTAACAGCTTGACAGCTTCAAATCAGACCTGCAAAAACACGAAAATTCGACTCGCTTCCATGAATTTTGATGAATTCAGTGAATTTTCTGACTTTTGCTCAGTCTGAATTTTATACTGAAATCGGTATCTGTATCCTGTGATGCTTTTTCCGATTTTAAGCCTTGAGCCTATGTTGCGACCCTATTTTGATTTGCGAGTGTCAAAAAACTGGCCGATCTAATAAAGAAGACGCAAAAAAGTTGGGAAAATTTTTCTTTATTTTTCAACATATTCTCATTTTAGTTCGATACACTTTTTCCAGCGATACTCAATAGCTTCTATACCTTGTTTATAGTAAGAACTGTCAACCATAAGTTGCAGATTCCACCTCTTCATTGTTGGCAAATCTTTATACCATTTAGCAATTTTTTCGAACTTGGATATAGAAAATAGTCTGAGGTATCTAAATCTGTCAAATGAGCTGAGTGATGAAGCAATTTGCACTTTAATTAATTAATTTTGGATGTGTAAACTGAAACATTGTCATGATGAAACAACACTTTCTTTTTCACCTAATGTGGCCCTTCTTTTCATAATTTTATCATTTAAACGCTGCAATAAAGTAGTAGTTGATGGTAATCAATAAAACTAAGATAATCAATAAAAAAAATAATTCCATGTGCATTCCAAAAAGCAGCTGCCATGATATGATGATGCCTGCTAATTGAACCGCCTTCGCCTTCTTGGCACACAATTCTCCCATCCAAGTCTACTGCTTTGACTGTTTATTTGTCTTAGGTGTGAAGTGGTGGACCCATGTCTCATCCATGGTTATATATCGATGAAAACAATCGGATTTATTGTGGTAAAACATCATCAAACGCTCTACTGAAACAACTTCACGACGCTGTTATTGCTCTATTGTGAGCAAGCGCGGCACCCTTCTTACGCACATTTTTCTCATTTTCAAATGTTCGGTCAATGTACGATGTATAGCACTTTTTGAAATGCCTATAATTTCAGCTAGCTCACGCATCTTCAGTCGACGATCATCCAATACCCTAGGATTTTCTTACCCGTGTCTGTCGTGAACACCTCAATTAGTCGACCACTACGGTGTTCGTCTTGGCAGCTCGTACGGCCCCATTTAAACTCTGGTACTCAATATTAGTAGTATTAGTATTAGTAGTCATAAGTGAAGGAGCAGACACTTCCAGAGTAGAATCAAGCTCGGTTTTAATGTTGTTTGGACTGTGGCCTTTCAAATGGAAATATTGAATTACAGAAAGGTGACAACACATTATTTCCATGTTTACAAATTCACTGAGATCGTGTAGTTTTGATGGCTCAAATAAAACGTGGCGCCTTAAAACTTAAAACATATGTTTTATTAGGTTACCAATTTTTACCGAAATAAATTTTGAAAATACTGCCACTATCTATACGTTAGGATTGGCCATTTTCCCCTGTCATTTATATTTAATTGATGCTGTCGGCCCAGTAACTTGAACATACTTCTTTACAACAACAACAATCGCCATTTCATGATTATTCCATAAGTATTTCATCATTCAAAGCTTCAGATCGTCTTGTTTTAAAACACTGTGTCAACTCCCACAACATCAATCGGACCCTCGTGCCAAACCTCACGTTTGGTGGGTGTACTTCCGTTAATTAAATTTCAAAATAAAAGAGGTGGATCCCATCTCATTTTGTGTAAATAAATACGTAAATGAATGAATACACAACAGAGCGTGTGAACTCTGAGTGTAAATGCCCAACTTAATAGAGGAGTGAATGAACCGCCAAATGGCAGTAGCAACAGCAGCAGAAGCAGCAGCAGTGGAGGGCATAGCCGCCAACAAATGTCTGAAATGAAATCATGCGAAAAAATAAACAATTTCGTTAAAATGATTTTAAAGAAAACTGTACGGCAATGGCTTTTTGGCGACATTCACTTTAATGACTAAATATGAATGTTTTTTTTTTTTCATTCTTTTTGTTATGGTTGTTGTTGTCGCTGACGAACGCCGTACATTACCCTTTTGTTTCAAGCATTTCCTTTCTGTCGCAAATGGTGCCATTGTGTGAAGTGGTTTCATAATTTATGACAAAAGTAAATTTGCGGTCATAAAAAACTATGAAAGTTTTATGACGAAAGTTATTTTAATTTTTTTTGTTTCTTTTGGAGCCAGAGTTAAAAGTGGGTACAGTAATTTCGGGCGGCGTCGTATCAAGGATCCTTTGTTAAAATGTAAATTAAATTAGAAAATTTAAGTTACTTAATTAACAAGTTTTTCGAACTTTTCTGCCAATGTCCCGAGTTGTCACATTCATACATGCTGTTTTGTGAAAACTTTAACTTAATGAGAACTAATATGAAAATATCTCACCATGATAGTTTAGGAAATATGAATAATTATACTGGTCTACAAATTTGGAAAAAATTGACTGCAGAAACAAAGCATGTTGTTTAAGTATTCGAATCTGGCATACAAATTGGGGTATCATGTCTCGTTCATTTTTTATCGCATGCTGGCAATACTGTAAAACAGTCAAAACTGACACTACAATTTCACAGTTATTAATTTGACAGGAGCCCACATTCATTCCGAATCTTCATAATAGTAACGTTTAAGCATGTCAGGGAGATCGTGCGTTACTGATTCAAGCTATTTTTAAGTAGTGGGTGGTGAATATTTGGTTGGAAAAAAAGGATAGGCAATATCAGAGTCATTAAAATATGCATATTAACATTATTTTGGGTTTGCTGTCATAAACATGAACAAACCATGGACACCGACAATGTTTTGCAATAGTTCCAGAACTGTTTTATACAAGTGGTCAAATGGCAAGAAGATGTATTTCAATTTTTCAATTCCAGTCAAGCAACCACCAAACCGATTGTTATTTCTGTTTAACAAAAGTTGCTGGATCCAATATGAAAAATCAAAAATATATTACTTACGCGAGTGTCGCATCCCATCCCAGATCAGTTCAACATCCACCAAGTAATCCATTACCTTCTTCCGTCGCTGCACACGAAATTGGGCTCTTTTAAGAACATTGTCAAGGCTCTAGACAAAGATGGTGCAGCATTTAAATATTTGTCATCAGTTTTTTCTAAAATTTTATATGCTAAAATCAAAGAAGGCATATTTTCTTGGCCCTCAGATCAGGATTGCAATGATGGTTGCAATTTTTCACAATGTTTATTGGAGAAAGGAGATGCAGCCTGGAAATCTTTCAAGAGCGCCATAAACAGTTTTCTTGGAAACAATAAGAGTAGAAACTACAGACAAATTATTGCTGAATTATTGAAAAATTATCACGAATTTTATACGATAAACTTCAATCAACGTGAGTACAAAAAAAACTCTCAATTTAAGTACATAACATGAAGCAAATTTATATTTATCATTTTCTGACGTCCTCCGTTTCGGAAATGTAGAACGACCACCGAGTTTTTGCTACATTAATCAGTTTGCATGAAGAAGAGTGACAGTGCAATCTATTTTAATTCGTTGTCTTAAATGTCTGATGCCAGCTCAATTATATTGAATTTAGTGTAATTGAACGAAAATATGAATCGGGAGATGCATAAGTTAAATAATGAGTCTAATTGATATCGGTGATACCAGAGAGGGCGTAATCAATCCAACGATTTTATCACACTTCATCCAGTATTTTAAATACAATTTAATAGACGAGGATCTAAGTAAATGCAGTCTACGAATTATATATTAAAAATCAAATTTCAAATTTGCAAGAGAGGTATCATAATGAGTATGCCAAATTTGGTCGAATTGGACACAATCGATTATATGATATGGAGGTAGAAACATATTTTTTTTTTTTTTTTTTAATTCTGGATTTATTACAATCTGTCCTTGGACATTCATTAATATTCACATTGGCCTACATACTACTTATATACTAAAATTTTATTTTTTGCTTTTGCTTTATTCGTCCTGAGTAGCCAGGTCCTGTGTGGTTCTCCTCCTTAGTCTGGTAAATAATTGTGTTTCACTCATCAGATTGGACGCCAGCTGATTCGGATGTAGTTGAATACGATTCATGTATCTTGCGGAGTATTTTTGTACTTCTTCCTTAATGAAGGGTGTTTTCAATTCTCTATGCAACTGTTTGTTCGAGAAGTTTCTGGGTGCACCGGTAATGGTTCGCAGTACTTTGGATTGAAAGCGTTGCAATATTTCAAGGTTGGAGTTTGCTGCAGTCCCCCATAACTGGATTCCATATGTCCATACGGGCTTTAAGACGCATTTATAGATTTTTAATTTGTTGTCTAGGGATAATTTGGATTTGCCATTCAAAAGCCAATTTAAGGGTCTTAGTTTGAGCCCCAAGGCTAGTCTTTTTGTAGAAACATATGGCGTGAGTCAGTCATTTCTTCTTTTTCTTAAGTGGCGATTGGAATAGACATCATTATCTATTATACGCCGCCCGTAGAAAATAATATAGGCGCTCCGACTTCTGCGCTTCTCCTCCAGTTCGTCACACCATGTTTTGATAGTATTTCAAAAGCCTAGTCTTCCAACGGAGTTTTGGTCGTCTTCTTCTGCGCCGTCCATCGAGTTCGTTGTTGAAAGCTTTCCGTGCCGGAGCATTTGGGTCCATCCTCACAACATGACCCAGCCAACGCAAAACCTGTATATTAATGCGTTTGACCACGCCGATGTCGGCATATAGCTCATACCGCTCATTGTTTATGTGATGCCGATACTCTCCGTTAACGATGATGGGTTCATATATTTTCCGGAGTATTTTTCTCTCGAAAACTGCCAGTACTAATTCATCTGCTTGCGTCATAACCCAGGATTCTGTGCTTGTCGAGAGAGGGCTTTGTCATTGAATCGCTTGCTTAGCTCACATCTCAGTCATTTCTATGTGCACAAAATTTGACCAAATTTAGCGTAACTACATGGTGGCGCACGAATTGTGCTACAAACACAAAACGTGATAACTTTTTTAACGTTATTTAAAGCTGCTGAAGGAGCTTTGTATCCAAAACTGCGCCGAGGACTTATCTGTTTCAACAGCATTTGGTTCCAGCAAGATGGAGCAATTGCACACACAGCCAGGCGTTGGAGGAACTCCGAAAAATCCCATAAAAATTAGTATCTAGAAACTCCAGGTCACCTGACCTGAGTGCATCCGATTATTTTTGTATGTCAAGCAAGAGGTATGCACAACGAAACCAACGAATTTGACTGAATTGAAACAGCCTATTTAAACTATAACAGGCCACAATGAATAATTTTCTGATCAGGTACGGCATTTCCTTGAATGAGCATGGAGGTCATTTACGGTCTGTTATCTTCGAAAACAATTAAATATATATAAAATAAAATTGAATTTTCTATAGAATAAAAGAATGAATGAAACGCATTGTCTAAAAAAGCCATTTGAATTTCCTATTGTAACAAAATTGGTGGGCCACCCTGTACACAAAAGTTAAGAGTTCTATGAATATATGTGTAAAATCGGTCATTTCTGTGGAAAGTGCCAGAAGTGGTGGGTTTAATGGGCTCTTTTTAATTTTGCGTGGAATTGTGATAATGAGTTATAAATTCAGTGCTTTGAAAACTGCCGGCTTGGCAATATTGTCAACTATTAAGTACCTGTCGTCTGAAGTGTTATTTATTTGGTGAAAGATTTGCAATTTCCTAAAATTGATCGCTTAACAATCGATGAAAAAATAGTTAAAACTAACTACAAAAGTGGTGATTTAAACGTGGGCTTTCAATCGAACATAATTTTGTTCAGCGGTGAAGCTCATTTCTTACTCGATGGCTACGTCAATAAGCCAAATTGTCACATATGGGGCTCGAAAAATACAAAAGTGATTGTGGAAAACCATTGCATCCGGAAAAAGTGACTGTTTGATGCTCATTACGGTTTTTAGGTGTCATTGAGCCGCATCTTTTCGAAAACTACCTCAAAAGGCTTCACTGCTGCAACCAATCTACAGGCGGCCATTTAAATGATATTCTATTTCATACATAATGGCAAGGTCCAAACATTATAATATTTAAAATAAAAGTTCCATCGAAATTATTGCTTAATATGTGTTTTGTTCAACTTTACTTGAAACCCGAAAAATGCATGACCACATGTATTCTTGGATGCTTCAAAAATGTAATAATTAGAAAGAGGCATTTAAAGTATCCTGCATCTTTTGAGATTTCCGCCTGTCTGGCCAGCTGGTAGTCACAGTAACTATCGGAAATCTTTACGAAACTTTTTAGAACTTAACACAGCTGAATATTTCGCCACGTGGCCTATATCGACCCACCAGTTCCGTACCAAACTTAGGAATTGGCCGATTTTCGGAAATTCAGTAATTTTCCATTGATTCCTCATTCGTAGACTGCAGTAACCCAAAGTTTTGATTATAGCATTGGATAGATTAACCGCGATTATTTTGGCACCTCTCATTTATATGACCGATTTAACCCAGATATTTTTATGTTCATATTTTTTATTTAGTTGCACTAAATTTTGTGAAATTTTTCACACCCTTTCTGATACCTCCCATACAAATTGACCGATTTGTTGAAATTGAATCTTTCCTTCTTCTAGTCAGTAGGCGGCCGTAGTAAAAATTTGTGTCCATTGAATTAATTAGTTGTTGCCAGTAACACTTGAGAAAATCTACCTAATACCTATTTGATACCTCCCATACAGTTTAACTCAAGTATTCTTAGCTTCACATTTTTAAAGAAAGTACTGAATTGAACCAAATTTGTCCTACATTACGCCCTTAGCAAAGTAATTCCTGAGAATGAAAATGGAGAACGTCATGAAACCACAAATTAATAAATTTATCGCAATTTAAATTCTCCCCCTTGTAATTCCAAATTTCATAGACCTCAGTGCAAAATGATGTAACGCCTTAACGAAATAAAAGATCATCACAACCACTTCTTGGTATACAGATGTGGTTAAAATTGGGTGTGTCTCATTCTATTATATCGTCTTTTCAGTATGTCTGATGCTGCGCTCACGAAGTAATGAAAATAAGATGTACTTGTGATTACTTGTGACAAATTGGATTCAATTCAAGAAAAAAGTATTGGAAAAGTTCAATATTATTAGCATTATTCTTTGAAATGACTTTTGTATAATTGAAAAATACATTTTTGAAAGCATTTCTTTAATATATTTTGCTGTGATGCTGTTCGCTCTCAACGTCTATCAAATAATGATTAAGGAGTTTAACTGTTAACTGCACAACATTAATGTAAAAGTCTGGATTGGCAGAGCATAATATTGTCTTAGTATTCAAAGTTTCAAAAAGAAAATAGTACAGGGTGGCGCAATAGAACGTGCATATTGCATCATCTTTTTTGCGGGCTAGAAAAGGCGCGGGCGGGGGGTCGCCTACATCGTTGGGTTGGCGGGCTCATGGAGTTTTAGTCGCTATGAATCACTTTGACTACTAATTTGGCTACTAGGCGACCATATTGTGCTGAATATGGACTACGGCGAATTAGTGAAACTCCGAGTGCTAATTTAATTAAAATATGGGTAAAACATTTTGAAGAGACCGGTTCAACATTTAAACCACAAGCAAATGGTCGCCCAAGAATATCTAGGACCGAAGACAATGTTGAGAGAGTTATGGGGTCAGTACGAGGAAATTCACAAATTTCGACTCGCAAGAGATCGTCTGTCTTACAATTATCGCGACGAAGTTTGCAACGAATTTTAACATTGGATCTTAAACTGCATCCATATAAGATGCAATTAACACAAGAATTGAAAGAGTCTGACTTCATAGCAAGGCTCGCATTTGCTAATGAAATGCTTAATCGATTTTCCAATTTTAACAATATCCTTTTCTCTGACGAGGCTCATTTCCTTTCCATTATGAATGGGTTCGTAAACCGTCAAAATTGTCGTTACTGGAACAGTGAAAATCCCTAAATCAAACACCAGAAACCATTGCATAGTCCTAAAGTGCCAGTATGGGCAGCAATCTCTGGCAGAGGAATAATTGGTCCTTTTTTCTTCGAAAATGCGCGGGGTCAAAACGTCACGGTTAATACGGAACGCTATGTTGGGATGTTGGACGGATTTTTGGCTTCAGACGTTGAAAGTTCAAGAATAGTGAATTAAAAAAATTTGGTTCCAACAAGATGGAGCTACCTGGCGCACATCAAATGACTCCATGGCGGTGGTGAAGCAGATGTTCCCTGGCAGACTGATATCGAAAAGAGGTGATATCCCATGGCCCCCACGTAGCCCAGACTTGATGCCTCTTGACTTTTTTTTTGTGGGGATACCTCAAACACAAAGTCTACAGTAATAATCCAAGAAACATTGTTCAGCTCAAGGAGAATATCCGTGGTGAAATGGCAGCCATTACACCTGTATTACTGAAGAAAGTTTTCAATTATTTTCGTTTGCGGTTAGGGGAGTGCCGTCGTAGAGAGGGTTACCATTTATGTGATGTTATTTTTAAAAAATAAACTCCATTTATTACTCTACAATGACTTAGATTTATTTTAACCATACCTTTTGTATGTATTTTTTAATCTATTTTTTAAATATGCACGTTCTATTGCACCACCCTGTACTTCCTCACATTTTTTACACATCATGTAGTTCGAGCCAACTTTCTTCTTTTCCCTACAACTTGTCGGAACTCGACACAGATTTACAGAAATGCATGCGACACCTACCACAATTAGATGTTGTCATGATAAATCTTTAAATAGACACCGAGAAACGATTTCAACGTATGAAAATCCCATGCAAACATCAAATTCTCTCAAAATGCCCCAGAGAGGTGATAACAACGAAAACTCACGTAAGCAAATTTCAAACGGCAACAACAATATTATCGCAAGCACCATCAGAGCCAGTTCCGTAGATGTCACCAGTAATGGCGGCGGCATCAGTTGCGGCAGCATCAGTACTACCAGCATCAGTACTACCTTCGACATCTTTCTCAACGCCAGTCTCATTAATGTAATTGCTATCATGTGCATAAACACGTTATTTTTCATATGGAAATTTGCAGTTTTTTTCCTTTGTGCCTGCGCCAAAGGTAGAAATAATTCCATGTTCTGACACACACATACACGCAGAGATATACAATGAGTATTCAGCATAATTTATGTCCTTCGTGCCCCAAGAGAATAAATGTTAATGTGACAAATTTGTTCATTCGTATGCATTCAAATTTTTGCTCATACTTGAGCATCTCGAGCAGGCTCGTCTCCATTTGTAAACGTATTCTCTCCGGAGCATTCATTTGCGGCAAATACTGTTTTTCCTTGTACTTTAGCATTACTTTCGTACATTCAGTTTTTACTGACATTTGTCCTTGTCACCGTGAATGCCTTCAATTCACGTATTAAATAAATCGTTGTCATGAATTTCATTTCACAACTCCTGCTCTTTGTGGATTCGTTGCTCTCGGTTTTCTGCCTTATTAATGATAGTTTAAATCCCGTTTGGATTTAGCATGAGTTATTTTTATTAATCTTGCTGCGATACAATTTCATGTTCCCCTCCTCGTAGTTTCGGGGAAAACGCAAGTAAATGGGGTGCCTTAAGTATTCAAAGTTGCACTTAAGGTCAGATTTTTTCTTAACATTGTCAGTTTTATGGTCGGGTGCTAAAATTTACAGTGCGTTTGGTGATGGAACAGCCATAGTAACCCTTTAAAAATCACTGTTGCATAAAATCAAACAAGAGCGTGTTTGACATATCAAGAAAGTGCTTTCAAGGAGACTTGAAAATTTCTACTCAAGGTGATTTTCAAGAGAATGTTTAAAGGGATTTCATAAACACAAAACATATTCCAGTGGAACAGATTAGTTGCATATTAACATGTTCGCTATAATGTGTAGTATCGCCTCCCTAAATACTACATGTATGTTTAAAAAGGTTATTCATTAAGTTGTGTCAAAACGGCAAGTCTGGTAAGGCTGTCAGCTGTCAAAAACACCCGCTATCTGTAGTGTCATTTATTTTGCCATTCACGAATATGTCTCGTTTAACAACCGAAGAACGCATAAAATTAGTTCAAATTTACTACAAAATTGCTGATTCCAACTTGGGCACTTTTCTTTCTGTACGAGTTGAATATGGTCATCATAATCGACCTGCTGCGCAAGC
The DNA here is from genome assembly GCA_019455685.1 of Philornis downsi. NCBI lineage: Eukaryota > Metazoa > Arthropoda > Insecta > Diptera > Muscidae > Philornis > Philornis downsi. The sequence continues at coordinate 3,615,090 of JAHXMU010000035.1, forward strand.
AATTGACAAGAATATAAAGGAATTTGAGGAGTATTACAGAGGTGGTCAGGCTTGTGCATCATCGCAATGAACGCACTGCCGAAAATATCGCTTCTGTTAGTGGAAGTGTGGCGCATAATCTGAATTTCAATTCATATAACCTATCATTCGGTTTTTTTTTGACTTGTAATTGAAGATTATGAACTGGACGATATGTAATTTAAACAAGACGGTGGCACGAGCCACACAACACGACCGATTTTGTCTTTATTGCATGAGAAGTTTCCAGACAGCGTAATTTCACGTTTTGGCGATGTCAGTTGGCCACTAAGATCAATCAATTTTACGCCGTTAGACTCTGTTTCTTGAGGCTACGTCAAAGACCGTGTTTACGTTGATAATTCCCGAACGTTGGAGCATTTCAGAACCAACATTCGTCAAGTTATCGGCGATACACCCACATCAGGTGTATCAGGATCCACCCACCCGAAGGCGATGATTCAAATGACGTTGTATTTCGTACATAATGACCAGATTCGTACATAATGACCAGACATTATAATAAAATAAAAGTTTCATCGAAATCGTAGCTTTATGCTTGTTTTATTTAACTTTACTTGGAAACGAAAAATGGATAACTCTATAAAATTATTTAGAGCTTCACCCGGAGAAAGTGATACCATACCAAATACCCTTCGACCGAATTTTTAAGTGTTGTAGATTGAATGATGTTCACCAATCTAGCTGACTGATTAGTGGGCACGGTAACTACTGTTAATCTTTATAAAACTTCACAACATTTTGCACAGCCTATTAATTTTACAAACGGCGGTCAGGGATTATAAAGGGGCTGTATTGGTCTACTTTTTCTGGTACCACCTGAGCAAATAAACCGGCTTTCTGAAATTCAATTTTTAATGTATTTCCTCATTCATTGACTGAAGTGACTTAAATTTTTTGTGCATCTATTTATTTATTTATTCTTTTTTTTTTTTTTGAGTTATAATTTTTGGTAAAATATATAAAACTCGATCGGTTAACCACGACCCTTCTGTTCCATATAAATAACAAATTTAACCGAAATATTCTTAGGTTCATAACTCATGTTAAATTCGGGTTGGTTTGATAAACTTTAAGGATTTGCTAAGGTTTCGTCTGAAAATGAAAATAGGCGGCATTACCAAACCCCTTCTGATACCTTCCATACAAATTCGCCTATTTTCCAAAATTAAATTTTATCCCTGTATCTAGTAACAAGTAGACTGTAATGACCTGAATTGTTATTCATTGTTTTGCTCTGTAACTCCTGGTAAAATTTGAGAAAATCGTCCGGCTAGTCACTTTCCTTCTAGTACCTCTCATACAAATTACCGGTTGAAACAAAATAATCTTAGGTTCATGTCTTCTATCCCCATACACTAAATATCGATATACTCTGGTTTGTTAAGAGTATATCTAGAAACAAAAATCGACCCTAATATTGCCCCCTCCTAGTACCTACCATACAAATTGACGATTTACTGGAGTTACATTTACTCCACTGTAAATTTCTAGTACTGCAGTGCACTGCAGTAACTTCATTTTTCGTACGCTTTATTGCTTTATAGTATCCTGTAAAATTATAGAACCAATCAATCAATCAAGTAGCCATGCCCCTGCTGTTACCTTCCCTACAAATGACCGATTTAAAACATATATTCTGAGCTTCATACCTTTCAAATTGCTGCATGGTATTCCATCGCGTATTGCGTATTTCATAACTTTAATTAGAAATGGACTGCAGTAACATGGCCATTCGGGTATACCCCATACAAATTGACCTATTTTAGGAAGTTGCATTTTTGTTTTGCAAATATATGTTGACTGTAATAAATTAAATTTTTCCCAATCAGTTTTAGTTAGCAAAATGTTGAAAAATCTAAGGTGTACTTTTTAGTTTTCGTCCGAATCCTCTTTTTTTCTTCTGTCGAATAAAAACGAGTACATCGAAGTGATAACTTGATTATTGGAAAGAGGAAAACGCCAGCCGGATCTATATCATGGAAATACGGCGACCAATCGATGACATTGCTGAGTTTGTAAAAAGAAATTCGTTCACTCTGATAGCCTAGTGCATTGTTGTGTTGCAAAATTCGTTAGTTTTTTTTACAAATCTGGCCATTTTCGACGAATTTACCCTTTCAAACACTGCATATCGGCCGCATAATATTGCTTATTTGCCGCAATACCACGATATTAAAGAAAATGTTCAATATTACTTTGATTTTTGATCGGTTTTGACGTGGTTTTCCCGATATCAAAATAGAAATTCGAATACTTAATATACAGTTTGTTTAATTCATTTTAAAATCGGTCCACCCATTTAGAAAACACTTTAAGATAGCTGATATGCATAATAACATGTATGAGTACTCTAGCGTAGGTTTTTTTTTGTCGGCAAGAGACTTGCCATCTCCTTCCTTTGCGTCCAATTTCTCTTCCACTGTATCCTTCGCCCTTGTAAGCGATTATTTCACCTATTTCGTGTTCTGTCAAACTTTTTCCCTGCTGCATGTCCTCTCTATTTCCGAATTATACCACTTCTTTATGAAAGTAATAATAATATTATTGCTAGCGCCTTTAAAAACCACTTATTTAACTTGACATTATAATTGCGAAACACGCTAAGAACAGAATTGTCGCAAAAGGTACAGTCATGTGCACAAATCCCAAAGTTTGAGTGCATGGTCGTTTCGTCCAAACAAGTATTTTGATAGGATATCATAACAACAAAAAATGTAAAGTTACACAAATAAAGCAAATTTTTGGGTGGCCTTAAAAATATGCAACGCATTTTATATGAGTTTTAAAATCATAATGAGCGTGAAAATAAGAGACACCTCCTCAAAAACATTCTCCAAAAAGTCCTTACAAGTTGCTGGCATAATTTACTAAACCCCTTTTTCTGAAAAAAAAAAATTAGAACGTTATGTTAAATTGCTTAGGTACTCCAGAAAATTTAAAAGCTTTACCCATATTTATAATTTCCAGGAATTAATCAATCATTTAAATGATTTTCTGAATAAAACGTAGGGGTAAAATGACTTTTCCAGCAACTTAGACACAATCGTTTTAAATGAAATACAGATATTACATACTTACGTACGAGTATGTATGTCTAAAGCATCGCAACCAATTGCGCATCACCAACTCATCAACTGGGTTTCTCTCCCTAATTGTGTTCTGTATATTTCTATACTATCTAATATTAGTTTGCTCCATTTGTTATCACATTTTTTTGCACAAATAATCATAAATATTTACCAGAAACCTTATTCGGAGTTTTTTCTATATGTAAAGTTGAAATTGGAATATTTACTCTGGAAAAGAAGGCACAAAGCAACCTTAACGAGAATTGATTGAAATATTTCAAGCATCCCAGAAGACTACTAAATTACCAACCACACACGTAATTTCTTGTATGTAACCCTTCTATTTGGAGCATAAAAAGGGGTACATGACGGTAATATAACCGGGGTAACTTAATTGGATTTGTTGGGGTACAATTCTTTAGAACTGATTATTGCTACCTCTTTGTAATAAAATATGTAGATGTTGGAGTGCAAAGCTGTTATCCAGTATTGGCAGGTGTTAATTTAATGTATTTTTGCCTGCCTGGTAGCGGAGAAGGAGATCAATTTTGACTCATATTAGTTTTCCGGCACAAAATTTTATACTAGTTTTTTAGTGAGAGCATTTTCGAGTAACCGATTTAACTGCTATTTTAGTTAACCGTATAAAAAACATAGAAAAACGCCAACAAAGGCTAGGTGTTGAATAAACTAATCTGATGGCGCAATGGTTAGCACATGCGACTATATTTCGCAAGATCGCGGGTTCAATCCCTTACACAGCTACCTATAATTATTTGAGCGGCGGCCACCTCTGACGAACACTTCGAGTAGTCGAGTAATCGACAAGTGTAGCGAATGAATCTCAAACTGTAATATTCGGAATTATCGTTAGATCTGAAGCGTTCACACAAACTGCTGTCGCTATTAAGACCCAAGGTTTCATTGCTTATATCCGTCACTACGGGACACTGATTGATTGGAAGACATGCAGTAAGATTGAAGGTTGCGAACTGGCGGGGATCAAGACTTGGCTCTTATTTCTTTAGGGACCTAGGAGATCTGGATGTTATAGATATTGTCGGACTTAAGAGCTTCATGAGGCGCTTAGGATGGTTTAACGGGGGAAACTAGGGACATCCACATCTCTATTTTCCGTGGTATCACAATGTACAGTCTAAGTGAGTCTGTCTATTCAGACAGTTAAACTAACCTATCCTAGTGCAAAAATTACACCGAATTATTTTCTCTATGACGGGAAAATAATAAATACGCTACTACAAAACGAAATGACGAATGCGAAGCAAAATTTGTTGGATGGACAAAACTAAAATACTCAGATATGGCCCAGAAATTGTGACAAATTCTTCCAAATATGACGGCAATCAATATAAAATCTCCTTCGGTGGCATTTACGTTACACTATCTCACACAGGCGTACACTATTCGGTATGAATTCTATGATAATTGACGGAGGAGTTCCAAAATTGTACAGAATTTTCTGAAGTCAGATGTTGCCGCCACATTTGGATTGCAGAGTTATGGCTGCATGCTAAGATTTCCGACTGATGTTTGCCGATAAGTATGGAAACCTGACGGAAAAGAGGATAGAGGCATAGTACGAAAACATTCACATGCGTAGCATATGTACGTCATACATTCTTTCCACCATTTTTTCTACCTCTCTTCCTTTTTACATACAAAGAATCCAGATCCGTTGATTTCTTTTACTGTCGAAATATTATTGAAATTGGCAGTGTCTATGATGCGGTGGTTATTTGCTTGATATCGAATGGTAATAAATCTCAATGATTTTCCATTTTGCTTGATTGTGATGTGATTGGCTTATCAACGTCGGGACAATTAAATGCAAATTTTTCTGTCTAACGACTACGACTGTTCTATTGAGCATTGAGTTTATATTGATTAATGTGTTCCTTTTGTTTCCAATATTTGTAAAAGAAATATGATTGACTAGAATTCCTTTGACGAATGTTATATGTGTAATATTTTTCAATATTGTAAATCAAAGTGAAGCTTAAATCATAAAAATCCATTAACAGATGACAACGACGATTGTGAACAATGGAAAACTCATTAATTTACTATTTTACTTTCCGTATTGTCTTTGTAGAGTGATGCTTTAAGTTCGTCAGATACTGAAACTATTCCACCTGTACCCCCACCACCGGCTATGAAACGCAATGGGAGCATACGCAGTTTGCGTCTGTTGCAACATCTGCAGCAGCAGCAGCAGCTTCAGCAACACCAGCCGAATCAAAGATCTGCCGTTATGTGTAATGGGAAGTCCTCCCATGGTCCGAACAACAGCAACACCCACAACAGTAGCAACAGCAACAGCAACAACAACAACAGTAATAATAACAACAATCATAGCAGCGGGTCCATAGCCACTCTGTGCAGCGGTGATTTACTGAACGACTGTGCCAAAAGTGTTCATGATGTCCGGAATGTGATTGACGACTGCACCACTTCCATATTGAAATGTGCGAATGCCGTTACTTCCGACATAATGTCCCAGACCAGTACAACGACAAATGGCAGCTATAAACCACAACTGGCCGCCACTATGGCCTCAATGCCCACACACGGTATCACCAAGACACCCGATGTGTGTCACATAACCAAGTCATCCGCCTCTGCCCCTACCGCCGCCTCAATCGTTAATGGTTCATTTGCTAACTATCCCCCGCCCTATGCCATGCATGATGACATCATTGTGCCCAAAAGCCAAAAGTCGGACCCCTCGTTGTGTTTTCTGCACAAAACCTCTTCGGGGGCCATAAATGTTGGGCCTCCCATGATGATTGGTTACAATGCCACAGACTTCCATCTCTCACAAAGGGATTTGCAACAGAAACTGCAGCAATACAAGAACAGCAGTCGTTTGAGTCTGAGTAAATACAACACGATAGGGCCCAGCAGTGATTATGCCCGGCAGTTGGCCCTGTATAGTACGCAGCAGCCGTTGCAGCATCCTCATCACCAGCAACAGTTTTCAACCATGCGGCCTTTGGGCTCCACAGAACGTTGTCGTTGCTTCTCCAAGTCATGGTCAAATTTTTCGCGTGATTTCATGCAAGCGCCATTGTGCGCCAACCACGACAATCATCTGATGCCACCACATCAACAGCAACAACAAATCTTCCACACTGCCACCGCCTCTTCAGGGAAAGGTAGGCTCGATAAAACATCAGCTCACAAACAACCACTGTTGAGATCCTCCTCCTACAACAGTCGTAGTTTCAATAATTTAGTGGACCTGGACGGTTATAATTATGACACATTCCTGCATCATCACAAGTTGCATGCTATCAACAACACCAACGCCACCAACAACTCACAAATGTGCAATGGCACCGTCGCCTTCAACTCCACCAATAGTAGTGGTCTCAAAGACAAACTTTTGCATGGCCAACATCAACATCTTCATCAGCATTTTCCGCAGCACAAAGATTTTCATTGTGATGATCATTCCACCATGCTGGACACTCATCATCATCCACATTCGCATCATGCTCTGAGTGGTGGCGGTGGTCACATGATGAAATCATCCTCGGAAAAGTTTCACAGCAGCAACAGTAGTAACCATCATCTTCATCCGCCACATCATTCCAGTTTGACAAGCATTATGCCATGGAAACATAGACAGAGTCCTAGTCGTGGGTCTTCCAGTTCGGGCACCAATTCATTTCGTAAGTACAATTGTAGTTGTTGTTGCTGTTGAGAATACATGGAAAGAAGGATGTACATTTTCGTAGGAAGGAAATTGATGTGAAAAATATACTTCTTTATGAAAATATTCGTATGTTCAATACAGGGATTACAAACGAACGTTATTCTTGTAAATTCAAGGGAATATTCCGACATAAAGAATGACTGTGAAGAAATTTAAAGCAAGGGAAAAAATTGTTATTAAATGTTGGGCTATGTCGAGATTTTTTTCCCATAATGTTTAATTGAAAAGTGAATATTCTTGATTGATATTTACACCACCACCTTGAGGAATGTGTATATCATTTAATACGGCAAAAATTTACCACCCAGAAGGAAGCGTTTAAGGTACGAAATGTGTTTCATGACTTTTTAAGACGATTAATCTCTACCTGTCTAATTGGTTGGCTAACTGTTTTACCACATAGAAGCCAGGAGTTTTAAATTGTATCTTCTGATACCACTCACCAAATTGACCGATTTTCGAAAGTACATTTTTTCCGTTAGCTCCTAATTCGTAAACTGATGCAACCTGAAATTTTGTCTGTGATTTTGATTTATAATTCTTGATAAAATCGGAAAAATTCAACCTGTGCAAACGGTTGATTGAAAACAACTTTGACATATGTCATACGTTTGGAAAACTAAACTCTGGGAATGAAAATGGTAATTTTAAACATAATTTAATTTCCGCTTGCAGCTCTCAATGCGCGGCCTGCAGCAACGTACATTTTTTCAATTAGCGTTTACTGGTACCATTTTGGCCTTTTTTTCGTACCTCCCATACAAATTATTTAATTTAAACGATATAATCCTGAATACAAATTTTTCATTCAATTGTACTAAAAGCAGTATTGTGCAGTAATTCAGAGCATTTAAAGAGACAGTGGATGTGGGTATACGAGTACATAAGTCAGCTCACCTGAGTGAAATTTCTGTACTGACCGTAACTTCTGAGTTTTATCTATTAATCGGAGATTAGTGATTAGATTTTTTTTTTAATATATTTTGCGAGGTGAATTTTTATTTTTCTCAAAAAATATTTATATATTCATCAATTTCCATTTCATCTCCTTGAAAGTAGTCCCCCCTCAGATATAATACACTAGTGCCAGGGTTCTTCCCAATCATCGAAGCAGTTCTGATATGCAATTCTTGATACGTCCTTGAGCTCTCTCGGCGATTCGGTTTTTATCTTATCAATCGTCGCAAAACGTCGTCCTTTCATGGGTCTCTGCAATTTTGGAAACAAGAAAAAGCCGTGGCTAGTGAATACGGTGGCTGAGGCATGATAACGGTGTTGTTTTTTGGCAAATAATCTCTCACAAGCAAGGATGAATAAGCAGGTGCATTATCATGATGCAAAAGCCATGAGTTTTTTCCACAATTCCCGACGTTTTTTTCGTATTGCTTCAGGCAAACGGCGCATAACTTCAATGTAATACCCCTAATTCGCCGTACGATCTTGTGATAAGAACTTCAGCTGCACTACGCCATGGTAATCGAAGAAAACAGTGAGCAAAACTTTGACTTTTGATCGAATTTGGCGTGCTTTTTTTGGTCTTGGCTCTCCTGGACTCTTCCATTGGGACGATTGGGCTTTGGTTTCGACGTCATAACCATATACCCATGATTCGTCGCCAGTTATGGTCCTTTTAAGAAAATCTGGATCATCGTTGACGTCATTCAACAATTCCTGAGAGATGCTCATGCGACGTTATTTTTAGTCAAAATTCAGCAATTTTGGAACGAACTTTGCCACCACACGCTTCATGCCCAAAATTTCCGAAAAGATTGCGTGGCAGGATCTAACCCATATGCCGACATCCTCAGCAACTTCTCTAATTGTGATTCGACGATTCTCCGCAACAATTTTCTTCACTTTCGCAACATTTTCATTGGTTGTTGACGTGCTGGGGCGTCCAGAGTGAGCGCCGTCATTCACATCTTCTTGTACCACTTGTAAACATTTTGTTTGACTCAGAGTACTGTATGCCACTGTCAACATTTCAAGTGTTTTTGAGTACTTAATTCCATTTTTTACACAAAATTTGATGCAACTTCTTTGATCCATTTTTTCTATAGCAGAAAATCGCCGAACACGCAAAATACTTGTCTTATTTATGCCTCTCACAAACAAACTAAACATGCTATATGAATAAAAACCGTCAGCATATCTTGGACAAGAGTCTGTGTTTATTTTGAAAACGAGAAGAAAACTGATTATTTTAGTGTTACATTTAATGCTTTTCAATTACTAAACATATTATTTAAAGCAATATAAATTGGAATACGAGATTATGGTAAACCATCTCCTATATTTTAAAGTCTCACGTTGTCACAGCCTGCTCGGATGAGCCATCAACTTATGTATGTCCATACATTTTTGTATTTATGGCACAGGCACAAGTATTATCCATTTTTCTGTTTCAAAAGTAAAGTTAAATAAAACACACATGAAGCTATTGTTTAACGCAGTTGGTAGGTCATTCGGCTTCAATTCTTGCGTGAGTTGAATTTTATAGGCTTCCAAATCCAAATTGGAGTGTAAAATTTTCCTTGTGGTTGAGTAGCAGATGCCCAATCGCTAAAAACGTCGACAAATTGACATTTCACGATCGTCATTAACACTGGCCGCTACGGCTGCAATATTTTCTTCGGTGCGCAATCTACGCATGCGAGTCGGTGGTTTTATGTCCAACAAAGTAAATTTGGTGCGAAATTTGGAGATAACAGCACGAATTAGTGACTCAGCGCGTCGGTTATGATGTATCAAACGATGCCAATTGTCACAGAGCACGAATTTTGATAATAGATTTCAACGATTTGCAATCGTTGCTCGTTTGTTAGTCTTTCCATGATGGAATGGCAGAGTATACTGTACACTTTTCACTTTGACAGATGACGTTTGGACGCCATTGCCAACCAGTGCTGCCACCCTGAAAAACTAAAATTTAAATAAAAATCACCCTATGTGTAAGATTTTGAAATCGAATCGAAGCTCTTTTATTTCCCTCAGCCTCAAAATTATATTTCCCGGCCTCAGTTTGCAGAGTCAATTCCTCTTGACTTTGACATCATGCTATATCAAAGGAAAAGTATTTACTTTGACTATTATTTACTATTTGATCTGGGTAAAACTTAATGCTTGGACCTTGCCATTATGTACGAAATACAATGTCATTTAAATGACCGCTTTTTGATTGGTTGCAGCAGTGGATCCTTTTGAGGAAGTTTTCTCAAATGTTAGGTTTCAAATGCTCGAACGTTTGGGGATGCTTATTATCCGTGGAAACACGGTCTTTGACGTAGCCCCACGAAAGAAAGAAAAAAAAAAACAGTCTAAGAACATCAAATCGCATGACCTCGGTGGTCAATTGACGTGAAATTACGGCTTCTGCAAACTTCTCATGCAATAAATAAAATAAACGGTCGTGTTGTGTGGCTTGTGACACCACCTTGTTGAAACCACATATCGCCCAGTTCATAATCTTCATTTGCAGGAACAAAAAAGTCGGTTATCATTTGGCCATAGCGCTCTGAACTAACGGTAACGGTTCCTCCATCATAATTTTCGAAAAATTGCAAGTCAATGACTCTTCCAGACCATAACGCGCACTAAGCAATTACGTTTTCCGAATGCAATGGCTTTATCACAATCACTTCTGGGTTCTCCGAGCCTCATGTTCGACAATTTGGCTTGTTGACGTAACCACCGAGTGAGAAATGAACTTTATCACTGAAGAAAATTTTGTTCGAAAAATTAGCATTAAAACCTGTAGCACCCAATCGGCATATCTAAGGCTTTTTGAATAACCAGCTGCATTAATTTGTTGCGTGTGTTGGATTCTGTATGGATAGAGGTGCAAATCCAAGTGCAAAATACGCCTTTATGAGCCACAAGATAGCGCCCATTGCTGAAAACGCCGTGGAATCCATAAATTCAGATTATCCATACACTTTCACTAACAGAAGCGTTATTTTCGGCAGTGCGTACATTGCACAGGCCTCTTCAAATTATTTTATAATCTTGCCAATTCTTTGCACAGTAGGTCGATTGTGACGACCATAATCACTTCTTAATTAACTAAAAGCGCATTTGAATCATCACTTTTTACGCGTAGTGGTAAACTATCCATATTTCGGTTGTTAAACGATCCATATTTGTAAATGACAAAAATAAATAACACTTCAGATGACTGTTGCTTATCAGCTGACTGCTTTGTCAGACCAGACAAATATTTGCCAATTTTACTAAGCATTACAATAACAGCAGTCTGTGCATTAAATAAAAATAAATTACGATAAATTGGTTAATTTGTATGTGAGATATGAGAAGGGGTGGGTTGATATAACCCATTGATATTCCTCGACCACGATGTGCCACACGCTCTGAACTAACGGTAACGGTTCCTCCAGCATAATTTTCGACAAATTGCAAGTCAGAGACTCCTCCAGACCATAATGCGCACTAGACAGTCACGTTTTCCGAATGCAATGGCTTTCCCACAATCACTTCTGGATTCTCCGAGCCTCATGTGCGATAATTTGTCTTGCTGACGTAACCACCGAGTGAGAAATGAGCCTCACGACTGAAGAAAAGTTTTGTTCGAAAAATTAGCATTAAAAGCCTGTAGCAGCCAATCGGCATATCTAAGGCTTTTTGAATAACCAGCTGCATCAATTTGTTGCGTGAGTTGGACTCTGTATGAATAGAGGTGCAAATCCGAGTGCAAAATACGCCTTAATGAGCCATAAGATAGCGCCAATTGCTGAAAACGCCGTGGAATCCACAAATTCTGATTATCCGTACACTTTCACTACAGAAGCTATATTTTCCGCAGCGCGTACTTTCCACAGACCTCTTCAAATTTCTTTATAATCTTGCCAATTCTTTGCACAGTAGGTCGATTATGACGATCATAATCACTTCTTAATGAACTAAACGTCTGTTTTAATCGTCACTTTTTACGCGTAGTGGTAAATGATCCATATTTCGGTTGTTAAACAATCTATATTTGTAAATGACAAAAATAAATAACACTTCAGATGACTGTTGCTTATCAGCTGACTGCTTTGCCAAATATTTGCCAATTTTACTAAGCATTACAATAACAGCAGTCTGTG
>JAHXMU010000035.1:3627050-3661246 GCA_019455685.1 Philornis downsi
GTGGGTTGATATAACCCATTGATATTCCTCGACCACGATGTGCCACAGACAGCCAAATAGACAGGCATCGCTCAGTCGACTTTACAAGTAATGCACTGCAAGGAGTTAAATTGTTACTATATCAGGTGACAATAAATCTTCACTCCTACGAAAGAAGGTCTAAATATTTTGGCCTCAATGTGGGTTTTGGCTATTTGACCATAAGACATGATGTCTACGTCTTTTACCAATTACAAATCTGCAGGCAAATTCTCATTTTCTGCAGGACAACAGTAGCAAAAACCAAAGTTTTTATAACGCGAAGAAGCCTGTGCTCTCCATCGCATCTCCTAAATGACGGCGATAACAGACTTATATGTATTTTTTGGGCATATCGGGCATTCGGATAGATCGGCCTTTATTGTAAAGAGGCCGGACTTTCCAAGTTCTTATCTTTAAATAATTACCATTAACGTTTGCGGTGTTCTTTTACATTTGGAGAATTTTCCTTTCGTTCTTTAGTCTTGTGCTTTCATAACAAATTTAAACAAATAGGATTTTAGATGCAAATTTGTGTTAGCAAATGTATGTTAGCACACTCAAATATACTGAATATTTTTTTTTTTTTTCCTTAAGTCAAACTATAATCTCTGTTCCTGGCAAAAGTTGACTATCCCCTTGCTGTGGTTGGCTCAAAATTCATTTAAAAGTAATGAGTATATGATGGTTTTTGTGGTCGCTGTTTTTTTTTTTAATTTCCTCAGAGCCTGCAACAAACACAAAATGTTGGTCGTTCTGTGACTTCGACTATATGCAGAACTACTTATATACGAATATGTGTGCAAGCAATACATTTACAATTATACTCGCGCACATGTGTGAGTGTGCCGAAATACTCTTTATTACGAATCCATATCCCTGCACTTTTAGATTGTTCCGCAAAGGCAAATTCCCTAAATGTGTGATTGTGTTAGTGCTTGAATTGTTGAATGTACTTATGTTGAAGTTGGCAACTGTTTGTTGGTGGTTTGCTTTGGTTTAAAATCTCATTAATGGCCATAGAGGAGTCATGAAGTACAGTTCTTTGACATTAGGGGCCCACAGTAATAATGACGACATCATCGTCATCAACATCATTATTCTCACCATTGGGAGTTGGAATGAAAGGGAAGGCTAACATCAGCTCTATGGCAACGTCATTACAAATAACTCTATATACTGGAGCAGTACTTGAAATAAAGTCTCAACAACTAGTTGAAAAACTGTTCCTAGTATTTAACAAGTATTCTAATGTCTGACAGTACTGTTCGATGTTTACCAGTTGGTTGGAGAGCACAAAAATTAAGGACATTAAATGTTGCCGCCTGGCTGAACCTGAACACAAATTAATACGGATTTGACAAATATTATAAATGTATTGGGTGTTTCGGAAAGTTCGTTCGCATAATTCCTTAAATCACCATACGTTACTTCTCATGACGGTGAGTTCCTTCAAACACAATCAAAACTTCCTGCCACCCCTTCTCTAAACTGTTTACTATTGTTTACTTGTGTTCTCGTTCTAGTCGTAAGTGGTTAAAGCGTTAAAAAAAATTCTAAAAAGTAGAAAAAATGAGGGAAAAAGAGCATTTTAAACACATTATGCTGCATTGTTTCCGAATAGGGAAAATAGTTGCCGAAGCCAGCCGAAAAATAAAGCCTGTTTATGAAGATATCGGTCCAAATGAAAGAACTTGCCAGAAATATTTTACAAGATTTTCTACGGCGACTTCTCCGTAACGGACGTTCCCAGATGAGAACGATCAAAAGAAATTGTTTCCGAAGAGGTGAGAGATTTAATTATTATTAATTCCTATGCAAAATCCCCCTACAAAAATAAAAAAAATATCATTTGACTATAAAACTGCATTTAGCAGCTTGCTGTGGGCAAAGTTCTATGGAGTCACCACCGATTTTAGTATATCTGTAAAACTTATTCATTATTGTAAGATGGCAATTCAAAATACAAATACCTTGCCTCAAATGAGTCTTTAACCGGGGCCACAATCTGCAGCGAATACGATAGATATTATTTTTAATATAAACCATATGTTACTAGTCTACGTTGATGGTGTAGATATTCTTATGCGAAAACTGAGAAGTGTTACTGCCGCCGTCTCTATTATTGAGAAAGAGTTATTTTCTTCTGAGAGCCCACTTTTCAGAATTTTGTCACAAACAGAGGTAGCAAGCGATTTACTGGCAAAGTGCTATTTCATTAAATGAAAATCCGGCTATACAAGACAATAATCCTTCCCGTTGTGCTGTATGATATATAATCCTGGTGTGTGATACAAGAATTTTTGTATTTGCCTTATGTTTTGAAACTATACCATACGTTACTGGTGTACGCTGATGGTATGGATATTTTTGTCTGAAAACTTAGAAGTGTTACTGCCGCCTTCTCTATTATTGAGGAAGAGTTATTTCCTCCACATTTCATGGATGCCACGTAAACCTTGACAACTATAACTTTGCCGTAATATTTTCGACCTAGACCTAGTTAGGGGGAAAAAATGCTCGCAAACAGAGGGAGCAAGCAATTTAGTGACAAAGTGCTCTTTCAACGGACAAAAAACCACCTATACTAGACACTAGTCCTTCCCGTTTAGCAGTATGATATACCTATAGAATCCTGGTTTATGATACAATAATTTGTATTTGTCTTATGTTTTGAAACTGTAAACAACCAAATAGTCACAAACCACAGCTATAGCATTGATTTGTAGCCACACTCTGACGGAATTTGAAGGTAAAGAAGACAGAGTATGATTTCAAATGATGATGTGACTCGCGTTGTAGACCCACTGTACGGTATCATTCTTCTGAATTTTCTTATTTAATCTGAATTTTCGATCATTCAAATTTGCCTCATCCGATGTCTTGCACAATCCCTTCACACAGGTTTGAAATACAACAGACACAAGTGCAGAAGTGTATGTGTGCATGTTTAGATTGTACATAAAGTTGTACATATGTAGGTACTTTTATGTATAAAATATCAATATCAGGATATGTATTTGTATGTCGCCCACACTAGTGCAAAACTCGGACGATTGTGAGCCAACGAGACGATATTTTGTGCCAAAAGCACTTTCGTAATTTTATGCAAATCGTCTAAAAGAGGTAAACTTCATTGTTCGTTACAAGGATTATTGCTTCTTTGCTGTGTTTTCATACACTACTACATGTTCACATGTTCAGTGAATAGCTGCTGTGTGGGCATTGTTATGTTTGCATAGTAAATGCATTTGGGAGAGGTATTTTGATGCTTTTAAATGCATTTAATGTCGCTGCTCTCCCAGTTTTGGTCTCCCATTTTCGATTAGTTGAAATCATGTAATAGCACTGGTGTTTGCAGAGATATCCTTTTGACTTTGTTAAGCATGCACATGTATTGTGATGGGCTGGTATGATCGGAGTAAAAATAATAAAACCATTTACCGATTTCTGTGCAGATGTTTTTTTTTTAACTCGATGTCTTTCAGGCATTTTGAAAATTATTGATTTTGATATCATTTTGAAGTATAAAAAATTAAATGAAATTATTTCTATATGTCGGCGCAAAAGTAATAAACATATTGAAAAATGCTCATATTACAACTTCATCCGAAGGAATGCAGTTATATATCATTTGATACGGCAAAAAAGTAACGTTCAGAGGAAAGAAGCGTTATAAGCACCAACCATATTTGGTCAAAATTGTATCATTTTATGAACATTTTTAAAACTTTTCCCATATAAGACGCAATTGGTTCACGAGTTAAAACCAAATGATGCACAAGAGCGCATTCAATATAGTCGCCGTTAACGTTACTTATGCGCCACCCTATACATTGGCCTATTTTTCACTGATCTGTGATACTTTTATAATTACCTCTTCACCTGGGTAAATGAATGTATACAAGTATATCATTTGATACGCCAGAAATGTACCAAACAGAAGAAAGCGTATTTGTTGTCCGTCTGCCTGGTTGGCCGACTAGCTGATCCGCCATAACTTATGTAAATCTTAATGGAAGTTCTTCAAACTTCAAACAAACTTCATACTTCAAAATTTTCCGCAATCGTATTAGAGGATTGTATATGGGCTATATCGACACATAGTTGCTGGTACCTTCAATACAAAATCACCTATTTAAAGAAATTCAATTGCCTTCCAGTAGTTTCTCATTTGTTAAATGGAGGGAACCAAATAACCTGATAAAATTTGAAAAAAAAGATCGATTAACCCCATCCCTTCTGGTAGCTTCCATACAAATGATAAATGTAACGCATAAATTCTTGATTTCATATCGTCGCAGCTTTGTTGTTCTTAAGCCGCAATACTGCTGTTCACCTCAGTTCACCGGACAGAAATTTGTGTACAGAGTGCAACATAAATTTCTATACATTTTCATTTCTTTAGATAAGAAGTAAATTTTGTCAAATCCACCATTTACCAATTACTGTCCAAGGCAAGATCTTGGGTGAAAGAAACTTGACAGCATATATTATATTTAAAATATGTAACAACATACAAGGAAAAAGTAATTTAATAATATTGAACTATTCTAATCAGTCAACTTGTTTATTTTGTGATTCCCTTAAGATTTTCGAAAAATGTTGTTTTACTTTTGAGAATTTTTTATTCAAAATAATTTACTCTAATAAGCAAAATTGTCATGTGTGGCGGGTTACTGACCGGGGCATAAGAGAAAGTGGTTAAAACTTAAGCTTCTTCCATTTATCAATAATAACGTAGTCATTGTAAGCATTTACGGAATCATGTTTAAAATATACATATAAATAGAAATTTCTTATTTACAGTTTTGTAATTTTAATGGATTAAAAAAGTTTAATTTCTTACTGTGATCGCTAACTGTGTTTGCTAAATGTTCTACAAAAATAAAGACATTTGTGTCTATTGTCGAACGAACCGCTAATGTAACAAATATCTTCTGATTAATTATGTTTCTTAAGTTTCTAAGTTCGCTATGTTGTAGCCGGGATGGCAAATGGACGATTTCCGCAATTAAATTTTAGTAATCTAATTTTAAATTAATTCAACTTATTGTCTTATTTTGCAATGCCTAATAAAATTTAAAAACACCGACCAAATTTGCCCAAATGTAGAAAATGTAATCCTCTGTACACTCTAATTAGTTGGCTGTAATAGCCTGGACGTTCGATTATTGTACTAATTTTCAATTCTCTATATAATTTGATGCCTCCCATAGAAATGACCGATTTAAACCACATATTTCTGTCAGACGGTTGGACTTAATTCGGTTATATTATACACACAAATTATGCATTTGTTAAACCCAGCTCTGAGTAAAAAAATGGATGGCATTGGAAATCCCTTTCTTGTACTACTAAATTTAGATATTTATTGAAATTATATTTTTCTCTTGAAATCACTAATTAGTAGACAGCTTTGATTCAAATTTTTGCTAGTTGTATTACAATACGTTGCTTGGTGAAATTGAAAGAAAACTATTGAATAACCACGCATTTTCTAGTACCTCTCATACAAATTGCGTAGTTCTAGCCATACATAATTCTTGATTCACATCACTCATTTAATTATATTAAATTCAGTACCATTTAGACGCATCTGGTGTTTAGTATTGTCCCGCTCGTAAAAACTAGAGGTTGCCTTCACCGCACACATTTGCATTAACACAGAAAGACTTTGGCTAAAGGTATACGTAAATCAATTCATCTGACTAAAATTTCTGGTTAAGTTTTGATTATGATTAAGAATATATTTAATTATCTATTTCTGGAATTTATCATAGCAAATGTAATGCAAAAATGACGTCATCTTTTAAACTAAAAAAAGTAGTTTGTAATAAACCTGTACATAAATTCGGAATACAGCAATTTGATGACATTATTTTTAGCTTCCATTTTGCACCAATAAAAGAGGGATAGTGGTCTCTAGAAAGGATTTGTCTGATCCCCTCCTATAAGATATCTGAGGAGAAGACGGCAGATGCTCCCGCAATCAGCTCTTCAATGAGCACTACAATCAAGTGAATATCGTTTGAATTACCAATTTCACAAGTAGCCCACTAATTTCAAAAAAATTTAAAATTATTTTTCATTTCATTTGTTTATTTTAGTCTATGGATTATATCCTTACAGACCAGCAAATATCTTATATAACTAATTAACAAAAATAAAGCAAATAACTTAACTAATTTAATAAATTACATACTAATTGCCTAAAGACATTATGAGGCAGGCAAAGGTCAATGTTGTTGCAGAATCTATTAAACAAAATCATTGACCTGTTAATGGGCTCATTGCAAATATAATTAGACGAATGCATAACAATATTAAAAGTATACATATGACGGAGAGAGCGAGATGGAGCATTAAAGCGTATGAGTGCAAGTAGATCTGAACAATCAATATATCCCGAAACAACGGCATGAAGAAACATAACAGACGCTATGTTCCTTCTGGCCTCCAAAGTTTGCAACGAAATGAATGCACAGCGCCTTTCATAGGACGGTAAAGGAGAAGTAAGGTTAAGTGACGACAAGGCATATCTTAAAAACACTTTCTGTACTTTTTCAATCCGCATAGAATGAATTGATGCAACAGGATTCCAAATAACCGATGCATACTCGAGTTTAGAACGTACAAAAGCAGAGAACAAAGCTTTTTTTGTATAAGGATCAGAGAATTTATACATATTTCTACGAATAAAATAAAACATCACATAAGCTTTTGGTATAATGTAATCTAGGTGATTTTTGAATGTAAATTTGAAGTCAAAAACTACCCCCAAATCAGAAAATTCAAAGATTTCTTCCAAGATTTCATGATAAATATGATATAATGAATTAATTGTATTTCTACAGCGATGGAATGTCAGTTTAAAACATTTATTAGTATTGAATGGTAAATCATTAGCTTTCGACCAAATAGCAATCCTATCTAAATCTTCCTGCAACAACGTAACATCATTCAACGTGTAGATTGATTTAAAAATCTTTAGATCATCTGCATACATAAGATATTTCGAATTTTTAAAACACATACCAATATCATTAACAAAAATATTGAACAATAAAGGCCCAAGAATACTACCTTGTGGAACACCAGAGGTAGGAAAATAAGCACTAGAATAATAACCATCAATACAAACAGTACATACCCGATTACCCAAATACGATTTCAACCAATTTAAGACATTGGAGTGGAAACCGAATTTATGAAGCTTAAATAAGAGAATATCATGGCGAACTCTGTCAAAAGCTTTAGAAAAGTCCGTGTATATCGTGTCTACTTGAACACCACTTTCAATTTATTTCAAAATTATCAAAATTGTATACTTGTACTTTGCCGTTCCCTTTGCTGCAATAGAACATAATTGCCACAACTACATAAATAAGCGTTTTGTAGGAATTTTTTGTTTAGTCTTCATGCTGTGATTTCAATAAAAACGTGTACGTTATGATGAAATTTCGAGAAGAAGGCCAAAAATTGAATACCACCTTCTCTCGACTGTGGCTATTTCGTTAAACAATTGTTAAATTATCATCACTAATGCCTTATAATTCCACCATTATAATATAATGATAATTCCAAGTTGTTAGTTTGTTATTATTATTTTCCCTATGCCTTATCATTCTGCCCTCTTGCATTGTATTACAGTCCTGTAGGACTGACCACCAAGTAATTTGCTTGCCAGACAGTCAAACAATATCGAACTAACTCACCCACTAGCAAACAATACTACAAAACATTCAAAAGGAGTTGTATTGCTCTCATATAGCATGTTCCGCTCTTGTATGTGTAAGGACATTGTTCAATGGACTCGTAAATGCATTTGTATTTATGTAAATACTGGGTTCAATTCCCTTAACTATACAATGGATTTGCTGTGTTAGTTTTAGTTAAATAAGGCTAAAGTGTTATTTTTTGTCATTTAACTTTTGACAAAATTGCCATTACGCTCCCAATTGCATAAAAGACTACTTACAACTGCATATATCGGCATTGTCTGTGTGTGTGTTGTTTCTCCAACAAAGCTTTAAGTTTAACCAATACAACTTAATTGTATTATTTTGTAATACCATTTCCGGGTAGTACCGTTTTTTCCAATTTTACTTTTTGTATTATTGTGTTTGCCAGTCCATATCTGTCTCTCCCTCTGTGTCTGGGTCTGCTTCTTCAATTATCTATAACTCTGACTGCCTTTTTAGTCTGGCATACTCAGTAAATGCTTTTTTTTTTTTTTTTAATTAGCATTTTGTGGTGGTGAGTATGTTGATTTCGCTGTAATTTAATTTGTCTCCTAGAAATGGAATATTACTTAAGATTAGTTGAATGTGGCCAAGAGAGGAACAATTTGCGACTGGCTTTAAGTTAAAGGACGAAGGAAGCACTAAGAGCATTATTAAAATTTATTGCCGAGAAGATATAGAATGAGTGCCGTCAGTTAGTTAGCTTGGCAGTGAGAACGAATTAAATGAGGAAAAACTAAAAGATGTATTGCAGAGTTTAACAGAGATTTAAAGGTGGAATGTAAAAAGCGAAGTCAGATTTTACCACAAATATACACAGATGCGCGGTGTATCAACATTTTACCGCAACAACAACTGAAGTGTTTCTTCTATGTCATAAAGCCTAGTTTTTTTTATAAATCCAACAACAAATTAAATTTAAAAATAGATATCTATGTACAGTTTTTGAGATTCATCCCAAGATATAGCAACAATTAAATCTCGTTATTATATAGCAGTGAATTAATTCAAAAAAATCACTATCGATTTGGAAGGTAAAAAGGTGAAAACCCTTCATTTGCAAAAAAAATAAAAAATAAAAATAGTAAAGATAAACATTAAGAGAAAATTATAGTTCATAGAGTGATTATCTGCGAAGATGACCACTTCTACAGGGTGGCGCATAAGTAACGTTAACGACGACTATGTTGAATGCTTTCTTGTGCGTCATTTGGTTTTAACTCGTGAAACAATTGCATCTTATATGGGAAAACATGTAACATATGTAAAATTCTTTGCAAAGACCGCCTAGACATTTCTATCGCCTGGTGGAAGTTTCATGAGTTTTCCTCAATACTTGCTTGCACTCGAGCAATGGTCACTTCATTTCGAACTGCACGAGATCTTCCAGCATGCGGAAGATCACAGACAGCCGCTTGTTGCCCAAAACGCTGAAACAATCGGTAAATTGTTGGAGCACTAGGAGCATTTCGAACATGAAAGAAATTTCGATATGTAAAGTAAAATTGAACAACTTTGATTCTTTGTTCTGTGCCGCGCCTTTCCATCATACATTTTTCAAGTATTATTTAGTTAATTCTGTAAAGAGACGAAAAAAAAAGACTTAAACAAAAAATGTATTCACTGATTAAATCTTAGCTTTACTTATGCGCCACCCTATAGATAAAAATTTGCAGTTTTTGTGTTGTTTAAAACAATAAAATTTAATCGCATGATAATGCGATCTCTGAGTCGTGTAGTGACTCAGTAAATATGGTTGCTCATTTTTTTAAATCACATTTTGAACCTTCTAGAGTGCATTCAGTAAATTTCACAAACTCGTTTGATATGCTTGATATTGGTTTGTTGGAAGTGATAGAGGACGACGTATATAATGGTGTTACGAAGATTAAAAATAATTTTAAATCCGATTCGGGTGGTTTTTGTGCTCACATACTGAAAAAGTGTAATTATTCTTTAACGTTTCCTCTAACATATATTTTTAACTTATCTTTAAGTAAAGGACAGCTGGAAATGTGCTTCTATTACCCCGATTTTTAATTAATTTAATTTATGCCACTGCCCTGGCATTACTTGCTATAGACCGATATCCAAATTGGGAAGCATCTTCACAGTTTTTAAATAATAAAATTTTCTTAATAAAGTCGATAATTTTTCCGCATCAACATGGATTTTTTCCTGGTAGATCTACTATCACAAATTTATGTTCTTTTAGTGAATACTGCATTCCATTTTTGGAACAAGATAGTCAAGTTGTGAAACTGTGTTCACAGATTTTTCCAAGGCTTTTGATAAGATATCGCATCATATACTGTATTTTAAATTCAAGTCGATGGGGTTCCACTCATTGTTTTTAAAGTGGATAAAATCATATTTAAGCAATAGGCAGTGGAAAGTAGTTATTGAAGGGATTGAGTCCTTTTCATACTCGTATATTCAAACTTCAGTTGTGCCAAAAGGAAGTATACTTGGGCCTTTCTTATTCACACTATTTGCTAATGATATATCAACTTGTTTTTATAAGTGAAAATTTTTGCTTTATGCGGATGATCTAAAAGTATTTTTAAAAGTTTCTACAGTCAACGATGTTTTAAATCTTCAAAAAGATTGGTGCCTTTTCAATAAGCTTTCATTGAACACGGATAGCTGTATTCGTATTTATTTTCGCGTTGCAGAAATACGATTCATGCAGTATTCAAAATTATTAATTTTACTCTGAAATCGGCTTGTTCAAAACTGGATCTAGGTGTTCTATTCGATTCCGGTTTGACATTTATTCCGCACGTCAATTATGTTATTCCCAAGGCGTATAAAGTTCTTACACACATTAAAAAGGAATTGTTCAGAATTTTCGGATCCCAATACATTTCAAATCATTTTTACATCATATCTTAGATCTAAGTTGGAATATGCCGTTATTATTTGGTGTCCTCATTCCAATATTCGTATTAAACGGGTGCAGCATGTGTTTGCAAAGTTTGCTTTTTCTTCATTCATTTGATTTGAAGAACCTATTCCAACCTACAATTCAAAAACTTGGTCTACAGACATTTGAATATCGTCATAACTAACAGACAGTGTTATTTGTTTTTAATATAATGGGTGGTTACACCGACTGTTGTAATCTTTTGGCACAGTTTCCATTTTACGTTCCTCCTAGGTCTCTCCGGCTGAAACATATTTTTGATATGCTCTGGCACTTTATTTCTTATGCAAAAAGACAGTACTCTGAATAGTAGATTTTATATTCTTAATGAAATTAATGAATATGCCTTGAATCAAGATTCAAATCAACTCATAGAGTTTGACTCATATCAATATTTGTGTCGATTATATTTTAAGATTAAATAATTCTATTTTAAATTGTTTATAAATAATACATACTCGTATAATATAAAATATTACTGTTTTGCCATTTATTTGTTCCACAGACTTAAATAAATCAAATGAAATGAAATGACAAAATCCCTTTATTAAGTTAATTATAAATCATTCCCTTTTCTTATTGTGAAAAAAGGAGAACAAGGAATCTTATGAGAATAGTCATCATTAATCTTTTAAAATATCCGTTAAAGAATTCGCTGTATCTCCAATGTTTGTTGAAAATCATTTTTAGACATTTGTTCTGAGGAATTTGCACTTTACGGGGGCGGTTCCTAAGCTAGCCTATCTGATGTATATATGGTACCAGTACTTTAAAAAAAAGAAGATATTTTAGTGAAAAATGGCAACCTTGTAAAACATATGTTTAAAGTTTCAAAACACTTCGTTGTTTAGTACTTTTCTGTGAGCGATCAAACGATTTCAGTGAATTTGTAAACCTGGACAAAATTGGTCACCGTCATCTAATTCAATGTTTCCATTTGAAATGTCTCAGTACAACGCATATTAAAGTTAAGCTAGATTACTCTTTGAGGGTGTTTGCTTCTTCTTTTACCACTGTAAAATATTGAATATCAGAGTTTAAACGAGACCGTGCGAGCTACCAAGACGAACACCGCAGTTGTAGATCAATTGAGGTGTCCACGCCAGACATAGTTAAGAAAATCCGCAAAATGTTATTTGATGGTCATCTGCTGAAGGTGGGTGAGTTAACTGAAATTACAGGCATTTCAAAAAGTGCTATACCTCATATATTGACCGAAGATTTGAAGATGAGAAAGCTATACGCAGGATGGGTGCCGCGATTGCTTTCAATAGAGCAAAATGTTTCATCACAATAAAGCCGAATTTTTGCGTCGATTTATAATCATGATGAGACATGAAACTAAGGAACATTCAAAGCATTTGACTGGAATAGGAAAGTCGTGTCCAAAGAATGCGTAGGCGGTTCCGCGTTTTGGGATGCGCATGGGATTATTTTTGTTGATTATGTTCAGAAAGGAAAAACCATAAACCATAAATCATTTGGCTTCAACTCATAAGGAACCCAAGTTCCTTGCTTTTGTATCATTCCCAATGGATGCAACCGCCTGGAGATGATTTCGCGGCTCTGAAGCCTGCATTTGACATGAATCCCCATCAATCATTTCCGTCTGTTTAGTGTCTTTGAAGGGTTTTCGTCTTCCTTCACTCGAACGGCCGTCAGCATTAAAATCACCGTCTTTAAATCGACGGAACTAATATCAATTTGTTGTTTCTTTTAAAGCAGCATCTTCGTAAACGTTACGAAGTTCTCGGTTAAAAAAAGGAATTCAATACTTCCCGCATATACCGAATATTTGGCACAATATCATACATATTCACATAACCAAAAGAATATGACGTCAAAAGAAAATTACTATTGTGTCCAGGCGTTATGTTTACCATATGCCTAAGCTTGGCACATGGCGTTTAAGTTGTGGCAGAATCAACGATCACTTACAACTGGCGCCATCTATTGGCAAACAGCGGGAGTTTAGTTGCGCACATAATACTAAAATGGGAATTTCTCTGTTACTCCTACATCACAAAAAACGGTTTATCTTTCAAAATCGTCTATCTCCAGGTTTGAGACATTCTAAAGCTTTTGACCATTTCTTATTTCGGTCAGCATTTTTTTTCAATAAAATTGCTTGAAATCGTTACATGCTGTCCGTATAATTTATACTGCTGAAAATTAAAAGCCTGCTGCCCTTTCTTTTTCCATTTCTTAATTTATTACTTTAATTTTTGTTTTGTTATTATTATTATTATTTATTTATTTTTATTTATTGCATATGTTTTGAATATTAGAAAACATCTGGCATTTAATGTAAAGATTAAACTAAACTAGCAGTCCCGCTTTTCTCAAAGTAGCAGAAAATTTTTAGTTTCAATAATTAAATTTGCTGAAATCTCATTATAGGAAAGTAAACTCTAAAGTTTATGTCAGATAAATTTACAAAGCCTTCTAAATAGACTAATCACCACTTAAAGATTAAGAAGGCATATTGAAATATTTTGTGATTATTACGTTAATTTTCTATAGCCGCCTGGGGAATGCAATTTGTGAATTATCATTAAGTTACCTTATATATCATTAAAGGATATTATCGCACAAGAGTAAGTCAATAACTTCAACAGTCGCATTACAATGACACATTACTGTTTGGCAAGCAGCATTTTTCATGTAAAAAAACAATTTTATTGCATCCCATATATGGGGTATGGGAGATCTTCTCACATTCAGTGAACTTACATGCATTCTATTTTTCGATTCGCTCAACGGGATATAGATTTTAACGGCTATTCCGAATGCCCGAAGTTTGAGAAGCAACTACCAGATTTCCTGACTACTCGAAGTGTTCGTCAGACACATCGAGGTGACCGTCGCTTAATAATGATAGGAGGCTGTTGAAATCGATTTCATGTCGTCGGTCACAACATATTTCAGGTGTTTACATTCAAATTATGCCTAAGATTTGATCAGAAATTTGAAATTTCCTTGGAATATTAAACAATTTGACGTTTTTCGTCCGATATGGGAGAAAAGGAGAGAAACGAGAGAGAGATAGCTTGAATAACGAAAGTCAATTTTTGTTGAACATGGTTAATCTTTCCCATGAATCAAAAAATAAAATGAATTTTATTAATTTAATTAAATTATGAGTTATGAATTATGAATTAAAATGAATTAGATTGAGTTACATTTAATTAAATTGTATTGCCTTGAATTAAAATTGCACTATATTAAATTACACTGAATTAAGTTGAATTACATTGAATTGCTTGTATCCAACAATTTGTAAACATTGTAAATTGTAAACAATTTTAAAAATTAAGTGTTTATTTGCTTGTGTAACAGCTGCTTCAAGCAACCATGTTAAAACCCCCTATTTTTGTTACGCCCATATGGAAAATCAGCGGGGCACGGAGGTCTCATTGTTGAAACCAGCGATATACTCGCTCTCTTTTTCCTCCAGCCGCCTTCAACACACTAATAAAACCCAAATAGCACATAATGTAAGTCATCCGAATATCTTGTTTTTTTTTCTCATCTCCTGCAATACGAAAGCCCCAAGCAAGTAAACATATTCCGCCAAGAATGTAAGTTCTTCCACAGAACCTAAGTTTCAAATAAAATCTTCAGACCAAATCTGACAGATTCACACCCTAACAACTGCAGTAAGCCTTCTGGAAGGTTATGTACAAAATGTAATAATGACCCCCGACAATTTGACACACCATAACGTCCTATTGCGGTTATCAAGAGAATAATATGTAATATTGTGAAAGTCATTAAAACCAATTTTTTTTTTTTGCTGAAGAACGTACACTGGAATAAAGTTGGGTTTATCTGATGATGAGCCGGTTCATCGGACACAATACTACGTTACCGTATTGCAAATGGGACACCAGTCTAAATAAGCTTTGTAAATGAATAAGAATTCACTTTAAAGTAAAATAAGATTAATTTAAAATACTATACGATGCTGTTTGATATATACAAAAAAAAGAAAAAAAAACATTATAATTTTAACGAAAAAAAAAACAAACAAAAAACACATCACTACAAAACTATAAATCTTCTTTCGAAAAATCGAAAGAATCCGTTTACGTGGGCGGTTCAAAAACTAGCCTACCAAACAAATAAGATAAATAAGATGTCATGCCATTGTCTGCTAAAGGAACACTAATTTGAACACGATTCACCCACTCCAGTCTACTGCTTTGATTATTCCTTTGTCTCAGGCGTGAAGTAGTGAATCCATGACTCATCCATGGTTAGAAATCGACGCAAGAATTCGGCTTTATTGTGGTGAAACATTGCCAAACGCTCTACTGAAACATCTTCAAAACGCTGTTTTTGTACTCTCGAAAGAAAGCCCGGCACCCATCTTGCTCACAGCGTTCTTTTTTTTTTTTTTTTTTTTTTTTTTTTTTTTTTTTTTTTTTTTTTTGAGTAGTTTTTAAAGTGGCTCACGCACCTTCAGCCGATAATAATCCAAAATCATTTTGTGGAATTGTATGATATTCGTCCTGGCAGCTCGTACGGTCTCGTTTAAACTCTGCTACCCAATATTTTAAAGTCATAAATGAAGGAGTAGACTTCCACAGAATAGAATCGAGCTCGTCTTTAATATTGTCTGGACTGTGACTTTTCAAATGAAGATATTGAATTATATCACGGTGATGAAATTTCTTTTTTCAGGTTTACACATTCTCTGAGATCGTTTACTTTTGATGGCTCAAATGAAAATACTAAACAACGTGGTATGGTTGCCACTTCTCACCAAAATAATTTTTTCAAACTACTGGCTTATAACTTATAACGTTGCCACTTTCCATTAAATAATTTTTTTTAAACGACTGCCACCAGTCATACACCATGTCGCCAGGTTTGGGACCTTCTTCGTATTACACGTATGAGAAGTGCACATTTTGGCATTTTGTCTAACAAAAGAATTGTGCACGACTGTCTGAGCCGAGTTCCACAGTAGTTTCTACATAAGCTTTGCTATATCCGAACTTCTGGCGTCCGTCCAACTTTTTACCCGTCCGGTTGTCTGAATAAACACTGCCTTTTCTCTCAAATCTCTGTCAAGTACAACTTTTCTCCAATATACCCTCTTTTGTATTCATTTAATTATCCCCAATTCAAAATTTAATCTCCTTTTAATTACCATACAATCAGTTCTCTTCTGTCTGCTGTTCAAGCGAATTCATTAAATCAAAATTACGTATTGCACAATATAAACACTGGCATCATATTACAAGTATGACAAACATGCAACATCAAATGCAATATGAGATTCAAAGGTTTAAGTTATAGCAGAATCCATGAAGCTCTCAAAGGCTCCTATAATATAAATTCCTTTATATCCACCTCAGTTTGTGAGTACTTTCTGTAATAGAGAATGTAGAGGATGATAATGACGACCTTAGTAGTAAGAATTTTAATGGTCCTCGAAAATTGTAAACACAATCAGGAGACGACATCAACTTTAGCATACGAGTATATGTATGTATTCTGTGTTATGTTGAGAAGATAATAGCAATCTTTAATCACAGTCCTGTATTTGTAGCGGTCATTCTTGCTGTCTATTAGAGAATGTTGCTTACTTCTGCCAGTTTTGATTACACATCTTAGATAAGCAAAGTGTTTAATTACTGTTTCTCTTTCTCGGTCATCTTTGTTGCATGCTGCATAATCAACATAATCCGATAACAACGTAATCATCATCAACAACATCATTGCCATCATCGTTCGCATTCGTCCCTATCATCAACAATGTTAAACTATCATCTCTATACTGGACTGACTGGATTCCGCCTGATTGCCTGACATTTACTTTGTGTTGCTGCCGACGACAACAACGATAACCATTGCCATCACATACGTCGTGGTCTTAACTATTAACCAACTAACCAACTCATCAACTGAACGGACGCCCTTCCCCCCCTCCTGCGTACGTATGCGGGCAAAAATTGGTTTCCTTTGTTTGCAAACTTTGCCATAAAGGATTTGATGCTGCAAAACATTGGCTAGCGGTTAGTTCAATACTTTTAATAATCGGCGCTGCAAGTGTTGCTGTGCCATTGGCTTTAAGAGTGGCTGCAAGTAAGTAAATCAATTATTTTTTACAACCAGTTTGCTGTTTTTCTTTTTCTAGACTCGTACAAAACTTCTTAATGCAAATCCTTGAATATAGTGTGTATATCCTTTTGCGTTCAATGCCAACGCTTTGTGCTTTATGGGACGGTGATGAAGTTGTAAACTCTTCGAAATCCAGTGAACGTAAGAAAGTGAATGGAAAGGAAAGAAATTGAGGATGGACGTGAGAAATCTGCAAAATGTTGCCCCAGCTTAGCTAAACTTTAGCTCCCTAACAGGGATTTCTTTAATGAAAGAGAATTGGTTTGGTTTTCAGAAAAGCAATGGATTAAGTTAAAAGCTTTTACTTCTTGGACATAAATAATAGAATAACAGAATTTGCTATAAATGCAAACCTGGCACGTATTCTCTGATTTGGACGTCAACTGAAAATAAGGAATATAATTACAGGTGGGGCTGAATTTTTTCAGGTGGTGCTGAAATTTCTGGAATTTTAAATGGTTCAGGATATTGAATGTTTGAAGTTACAGCAAAGCCTGTGTTGGCGATGTATAATATCTTCTACGTGTGATGTTGCAAATGTAACATTTCGTACATAATAGCTGCGATTAGCTTATGCAACATTGGGAATAGGGAGATCTTAATTTGAGCTCTCTCTCTCTTTCTACTATTCACTTGGGAGAGACCAGATCTTTGAGGTAGCTCACGATTTCTAACCTTATCCTATTGCTCTGGTAATACCAATGGATATCTGTTTGGCAATAGGTAGAGCACCACTAATTATATACCACTAACATACCACTAATTTTATCAAACCAAATGACAGGCCTCTTAGGCAAGTAGGTATCATCTGTTACTAAAACTCGATTCTTATATCAGTTTTGTAGTATTATATTTTGAAAGCTCCAACATTAGGATCTGACTTGGAGGTATCACATTAAATAAAGATTATTTTAAATTCACGAGAGAAAGAAAAGACCGCCAATGTCGATGACTGTTGACGACCCGCGCAAACGTTAAGAGCCATCATTTAAGAATATGCGCCCGAAATTGCTTCTATCTGATATGCATTTTCCTTTACAAATATAGAGTTCACATCATTAAACCATTCAAAGGATGCGACGAACAAGACAAGGATGAGGTAGACGCAAAAATTCTGACATCCATTATAGTTGTTGCGCAACGCAGCTTGCATCAGGGTGTAGAAGTGTAATGTGTTTAGAACTTCAAGCACTCGAATAGCCATAATAAGAACTGAAACGAAATTAGTGTGCACAATTTCGAGCAGAAATCGACAAAGAAGGGAAAATCGACTTGTATTTTATGAATACAGGGTGACGCACTAATTGCGCTAATTGTGCTAATTCAAATACCTTTTTTTAACCAATATATTTCGTTTGTTTTCTTTTTTTATTGCATAGAAATTTCAATTTTATTTTATATAACTAATTG
The DNA here is from genome assembly GCA_019455685.1 of Philornis downsi. Classification (NCBI taxonomy): domain Eukaryota; kingdom Metazoa; phylum Arthropoda; class Insecta; order Diptera; family Muscidae; genus Philornis; species Philornis downsi. The sequence goes on from JAHXMU010000035.1 coordinate 3,645,282, forward strand.
GTTTTGAACATGATAGACCGTAAATTACCTACATGCTCATTCACGCGTATGCGACACTTGATCAGAAAATTATTCATTGAGGAATCGTCTCAATTCAATTCAATCAAATTCCTTGGTTTCGTTTTGTACACCTCTTGCTTTACATAACCTCAAAATAAATGTCTAATGCAGTCAGATGAAATGACCTTGGGGACCAGCGGAAAGTGAAGTTTCTGAATTTTAATTTGTTTGGGAATTTTCGTTGGAACTCCGCCATAACCAGTCTGCTGAAACCAAATACTGTTGACACTGGTACGTCTTCTGCGCAGTTCTGGGTAAGAAAGCTCCTTCGACATCTTTAAATAATAGCCTCTACTGATAGTTGACAGCAGCACGATTAGTGCGCCACCCTGTACATTAGAAATTTGTTTCTGCTTCATATTCACATCATATATTAAATAATTTCTTAACTGAAACGAACTGAAACATCAAAAGATGATCAAAAGATAACCTGAACTGAAAGTATAATAATAATTCTATGCAATTTCGTATCTTAATCTGAATCAGAACTGAAACATTTCACTTTTTTAATTTTGTTTCGATAGCTAAAAATGATTCAAATGATTTATTTCTTGAATTTACGATACCAGGGTCTCCGAAATTTTTACAGCTATTTAAAAAATTTGTCTGTAGAAATTTTGTTTTGTCTTTTGCGAAATGTTCAATGAACTAAATCAAAATTGTTATTGTTTCTAATTTGATTTCAAAAGTATGAAACAAAATCAAAATTGTTATTTGATTCTGGATGTGCGAAACGAAAACAAAATCAAATAAAATTTGAATTCAATTATCGGAATCAGAATCAAAATTTTGTACAGTTTATAGATTCACATGCCAGACTATTGAAAGCTATTTTCGGGTTTAATCTCGTTTCGATAATGGTTTCTGTTAGAAACACTCCAGACTTCTCAGATATATTTTTTTACATTACGGAGTTTAAGATTTCAGCGAGTTTCGTCAACATTTTGTACATTTCGTTTCTGAGCGAGTTATTAGGTCTGCGTATTTTATACCAGTGTTGGAGCTATCAATAACCTTTACGTGATTATAAAAGTAAAAAAAAATACTGCAAAATATTTTGAAAAAGTTGCTCTAAATTGATCAAAATTATTTGATGCTTTTCCCCAGATTCCTACAACTTTTAAATTGGATGTTACAGTGATATTAATAGAGATCCCCAACCACTCTGGTCCATCGAAAAAATTGGAAAAACTTGTTGAAGTATAAGTTGTATTGAAGACAAAAAAATATTAAAATGGTTGGGTTTTACCTATCGAAGACCTTATTTTAACATCAAAAATTCTCATGTAAATCTCATTCGAACAGAAATCTCTGTTCTGTTTTACCTAAAACTACTATACAAATTTGTATGGCTACATCTTTAGTTATTGAAACTTTAACAACATTTGCCAGGAGCATTTTAGCGACTAAAAAATTTCCAATCGCCTTTGTTAGATCGCTTCCCTCCTTCATTACTTAAATCTTTTTAGCACTATGTTACATAATTGATTCTTAGGAAACTGTTTGCAATTAAAAGGAAGCACTTCATATACTTCCTTAAGGATATTCTGCAACACTTATTGAAATTGCATTTGTTTTGCTCCGTTTTTTTTTTACAAATTATAAAAAAATTTTCTCATTTCGTTTTACTGAACTACATTGCTTTAACTCGCCCCTCTCTTGTTCTCTCTCCTCTACTACTTTGCAAATAGGTGCACCATTCGATGAACGTTTACGTGTTGCCCTACAACTATTAGATCAAGTGCCTTTAATTGATGGGCATAACGATTTACCCTGGAATATACGAAAGTTCCTGCACAATAAACTCAATGACTTTAAGTAAGTGGTTGCTCAATCGACTTTGCCCCCCCTGCTCCAATTCCTGTGCTCCTGTATGGATTGATTGTTGTTTTTAGTTACTTTACCGATTTATCTTTCTTTATTCCGTCCGTATCCCGTATCCAGTATCCCTTCACTTCCCAACATTTTTCGTTTACAAATTGTTGTGTTGTTGCATCCATCTTCAGCAACAAGATGAAGTTTTTATTAGGAACAAAACTTTTCGCTTTTCCTCCGATTTTAATCTTAAACTTTACTTTATAGCTTTAATGAAGATCTCAGAGATGTTATGCCTTGGAAACGCAGCCATTGGAGTCATACGGACTTGACACGACTGAAAAAGGGCAGAGTATCGGCACAGGTAAGTACAGGGCCAACAGATTTTTTATATTTACTTAATGTAATGAATTTCTTTTGCGAACGAGAGTGCTAACTGAGAACAGATTTACGTAAAACACATACTTTGAATAATTACACAGGATAATTGATGCTGCAGTGCAACGAAGCAATTATATTTTTTGGCATTCGCGTATTGAAAAATGAAGATTGAAAGAAATTGGAAAAAATACAATTGCAAGATTTGCTATAGCATTGGCAGTAGATTTACTTGATGATTTCTGCGTATTCGACACTTGATGATATGATAGGTATTTCTAAAAATGCCATACATTGTATATTGACGAAATATTTGAAAATGTAAAAACTGTGCGCAAAATGGGTGCCGCACTTGCTTTCCATAGAGCACATACAGAGTCGTGAAGATGTTTTAGTAGAGCGATTGGCGATGTTTTTTCACCGCAATGAAGCCAAATGAAGACGATTTATAACCATGGATGGATTTATAGCCATGGATGAACCATGGACATGAGTCCACAACATCACACCTGTGACAAAGGAATAATGGAAGTAGTGGACTAGTATGGGGGAATCGTATCCAGAGAAGGCAAAGACGGTTTCATCTGCCAACAAGGTCATGGCATCTGTTTTTTTTGGGATGCTCATGGGATTATTTTTGTTGGTTATTTTCAGAAGAGAAAAACCATCAACGCAAATATTATGCTAATATATTGGAGTGTTTAGGAGATGAAATTGTGGAAAAAGGACGTATTTGGCGAAAAAGAAGGTGCTGTTTCAACAAGACAATGCTGTAGTTCATACATTCACTATTATGATGACCAAAATTAATAAATTACAGTTCGAATTGCTTCATCACGCACCTTATCCACCAGGCTTAGTTGCCTCGGACAATTTTATATTTCCAAACTTCCAAACTTGCAAAAAAATGGCTCAGTGGTATAAAATTTGCCAACAGTAAAGAGGTAGAGTCTGCGGCTGATGGCTGTTTTAATGAGTTTGACATTCCTTACTATATTAAATAGCGCTGGAAAATTATATCGCACTGAAATGAGATTATGTTGATAAAGAATGGCAATTTTCCCAACTTTTTTAGGTTTTATTTATTAGGTTGTCTAGTTTTAGGATAGCGCTTATACTTATTGGTCGATTTAGTACAAATCGGTAGTTTTTTTATATTTCCCAAAAGGAGCACTTCAGAAGGTTCCAATTTCGCTTCTTTCATTGTGCTTAAACTAAAAGTGTTGTTGATGTGAATCTGGTAATTTATTGCGCCCCTTCTGGCATCACTCACAGCAGTTCTAAAAGCCTTACGTGAAAGTGTTTGTAAGTCAGTTCACTTCAACGAAATTACTATATTGTTTTAAATAATATTTACAAAAGATTTTGAATTTATTCACAATTTATTAACCACTGCCGGTAGAGGTCGTCTTAACAATTTTTACTATTGCAACATATAGGTACATATCTTAATCACAGAGTTATGATTTTTTTGTCCCATATTAGCCGATGGAGTTCTTTACAATTGAAATTTCGAACAATCAAGTTTCCTTAACTTCACAACTATGTTTTGATCTAGAAAGATATCGCTTTTGCACCTTCTAACCTATGGTAATCAGTGTGCAAATTCATTTCTCCAACTTGTTATGTCGTAACGATTTTGTGATATTTCTGGGATTGAAAATATAATACCGTAAAAAACACATCACAGTCCTCATAGGCCAATCATGGCACAATAGTCAGTAGACGAGTCTTTCGCATACAAGATCACGCATTACAACCTCGACATAACGAACGCTTTAAGTAGTCAAGTAATCGACAAATGTATTAAAAGCTTTTTAAGCTGACATTATGAGTCACCTTTAAGCAGTTGATCCATTTATGTGTATCTAAAAATAGAACGCGTTTAAACTTGCTAAATGTCAGAAATTCGCCCATATCCCATTCACGGAATGCAAAAGGATTTGTTCCTTCATGGCCTTATATTGCCAAGTTTTATTAATATTAAAAGTTAAAAAACGGTCCCAAAATATTGTCCGTAAAAAAACATAATTGGTTCATTTAAAGCATTGCTATCAATGATTGGCTTTAATGCACCCATCACACTCATAGTAAATTACATTACCATTTCCCTTTTCACAGAGTTCTAATTAAAGATAAATTACGATTTAAAACAATACAGATACAATTTCAAATCTCAGCAAAATTGTACGGTCATGACTAAATGTGCCCAATAAACTCACACACACACTAACAGACACATACATTGTCTGTCTTTTCACACACACAGAAACAGCACAATTGAGTCTCGTTGTTATCTGATTTAGAAACTTATGGCCAACGTATATGAATGTTCGTTCATAAGTGCTGGCCTGTCAGGGTTACAACAAAAGCCACAGACCCCAACAATCGTTACATATAAATACACCAACACTTTACAACAAGTTCTGTAATCAGGGTCGCCACCAGACAGAAACAACTGAAATGCCCAATAAACGGGCAACCGGCTGACAATAGTCAGCAGTGGATATGGAGAAAAAACTGTATCCATCCTTTAGATAGAAATCTCACATTAAATGTTACCTCGAAAGAGTATTTCAGTGTGTGAGTAACAGTCTCCGGCTCCCAAACATACACACACACACAATTGTATGGATCACAACTAGAAATATACACAACGCCAACAAAGTGTTGTTCATTACTTTTAATTACTCGCACTAACCCAGGCGCTCACATCGTTATTTGCCCCAGCAGAAAGTGCCAAAAAAAAAAAAGCAGCAAATATGAAAGCATTTCCCATATAAAGCAAGGAAGTCGAAGGGCTTAACAACATTTACACACATGTGCCAAAACACCCACACAATGCACTTCGTCAGTTGTATTTGTTATGACTGCTGTTGTGTTGCTGTTGTGTGTGACAGAGTTGGAAACCTTAGGTTATGCAACAGTTTTGTGTTACTCTTTGCTAAGGAACAAAGTTTTTATTTGTTTCCGGTTGTTGCAACAAGAAGACAACAATTAAAATTGTCAAATAGTATAGGCGAAAGGTGGCAATTCAGTTGAATGATAGAACTTCAATGAGTATAAAAAGATAACAAAGTGCCTTCTTTATTTAAGTCGACATAGTACAGACGAATCGATTATAATACCTCTTCATGCAAGCATTTGAATTACATGCTTTCAAAATATTATGTTGTCGACAAAACAAAAATTGATTTCATATTGTTTCTTACGTAATAAAGCATCAGTTTTTCGTTGTTTGTATAGTGAAAAGTTTTTTCAACATTTCCAGAAATAACTTGTTATTTATTTATAAATTCCTAATTAAAAACTTCAGTCCCTCACCTAGAATTATGACTGAACGAGAGTCTTAACAACTGTTCGATATATCTCATACGACATGCTATATTTGAGAAAAATCTCTTCTTTGTATATAATTTCGAAGATCTTGTTCACTTTTTCTATTAATTCCTAAACGAATTGTTTAAAAACTTAGGATAATATTTATCATAGTTTTTTTCTGTAATATATATTTTAGTTTTTGCTGTATTTATTATAATTCTTAAAAAATCTTTAAATTTCTGCTTAAGCTTTGTGGCACAAAGATATGTCATATTCATAGATAACGTAATTTCAAAATTTGGTGCAATGGGAAAAAATTTGCATGAAAGAAACTGAACCCACCCACACCCAGAAAAATTGAAATTATCAATTTTTTTTTTTTTTCAAAATACTAGTATGCATTCATTAAGTAAAAGCAAAAAGGGTTTGCCTAAATATTGGAGAAAAGTTATCCTAATTCATATAATTGTCTAAGCGATCGTACTAATTAAGGACAGGCTTATTAAAAATTAAAAAAGAAAAAAAAAAAACAAAATACTTATTTCCTTTGTAAAACGTCCTCTGCTCTATAGATCGGAGATAGCACAAAGGAGTAAAATCGGCCCAGTAGGAAAAGCCTTGTTCAAACAAGAACTAAATCTAGATATGGGAAATTGGGCGCTTTTAGAATTTTTTTTTTCAACAAATATGTTATTTGCTCATTAACAGTAACGGAAAAGGTATTATTTTTCAGCTGATAATCAGACAAAGTGACTAATAACGGGTTATCAATTTTTCGATTTAAAAAGCAAAGTTATATGAAACACACGTAAAGCTATGATTTCGATAAAACTTTTATGTCATTATAATGCTTGAACCTTGCCATTATGTATGAAATACAATGTCATTTAAATAATCGCCTCTGGATTGGTTGCAGCAATGGATCCTTTTAAGGTAGTTTTCGACCACTTTTCTGCACATTTCGGGTGGAATCTCGGTGATAATTTGACAAATGTTGGTTTTTAAATGCTCAAACATTTGGGGATTATCCGCATAAACACGGCCTCATAAACAAAGTTTAACTGAGGCAAACTCCACGATCTTGATGGTCAATTGACGTCGTCAATTTGTGAAATTACGCTTTTTGAAAACTTTTCATGTAATAAAACCGAAATCGGTCGCATTGTGTGGTTCGTGGCAACGCCTTGTTGAAACCACATATCGTCAAGTTCATAATCTTTAATAGTAGGATAAGAAAGGTCGGACATGATACAGCCATAACGCTCTGAATTGAAATTCGAACTAATTGCCATACTTTCACTAAAAAAAGTGATATTTTCGGCCAATGATGAACAGGCGTGACAACATTCGTAATGCCTCCGGCCTCTTCAAATTTCTTTATAATCTTGCCAATGCCTTACACAGTAAATTGATCATGACGACCATAATTATCCCATAATGCACGAAAATTGAACAATTTTGATATTATATCTTTATATAAATGCAATTTCATATTCTCCGTATTCTCTTTGCAGTTTTCAAAATAAAAATGTAACGTTACAAATACAGCCCTGCTCCATGTAATGAAATCATATTTCTGCATGAATAATATTGGTTATTGTTCCATGCCTGGGAAATATTACAAAATGGTCTCATTATTTCAAAAAAAAATCTCTTTTAGGTCCAATGTTATCCAGATAAAATTCGATTTTTCGAAAAATGTACAAGGAAAATGGACAGATTTGCTAAATTGTTCACCACAAGAGATTTTAAAAATTTGCTAACATGAGATATAAGATTTTGTGTTTTATAAGAAAACAATCAGTTTTGTTAACATAAGATGTACGACTTTACTCGTATGTTCTGCAAGAAAATTTATTATAAAATGTAAACTTTATTTAAAAGAATTTATCATGATTGCTTTTCAAGTCAACTGATCCCGTTTTATAAAAATAGTTTGTGTAACATTTTGATTGAATTAACATAATTTTTATAGACGTTATGTTTTGCTTTAATTCGCAAAAATCTATATTTTGAAAACTTGCAGTTGTTAACTAATTTATGGAGATACAACTGAATTTTAAATGGAAACAAATGCAAATCCTTGTGCAAAATTGGGGCCAAAGTTGTTCTTTGAAGACAAAGCTCCTGAGCACGGCGTCGAATTGAGGTTGATGGATTATTATGAACACTTTCTTGAGCGGCAGTAATGCTTTCAGCCGATCTTGCAGTATGTTGTGGTCCATGCTTGGCCCTATCAGCTACAGATCCTCTTTCTTCGAAATCATTCACTGCACGATGAATAGTGCGTCTTGTTGGCACGTTGTTTCTCCCAAAAATTTCACGTAATTTTCTCAACGTCACAGTAATCGATGATTGATTTTGATAAAATGTTTTAACGATTAAAACACGTTGGTTTATCGAATATTTTTCCATAATAAATTTGCCACGACTCTACTTTACGACTGCCAAATATAAACTGTCAAAAATAATGCTTACCAAAATGGCGATAAAAAAATAGTATACCTTCCCGACGGACACCCTGTATAAAAAAAAATTAATTTTATAAATTTCCATTGAAAGAAATTTTTAGATATTATTTATAGAGATAGCAGAAATTCTGTCTTTCAGTGAACAAAATAAAGCAATTATATCGCTATTGGTATTCCAATTCCATCTTCAATTAAATGCTTGACTTTAGATTGGAGTTATTAGTAATTTAATTTTTGAATAATCCAATTGTCGCCCTATTTTTTTTTTTTTCTTCCCCTTTCATATGTAGAATTTTTCTCTCCTAAATCACCAAATGTTGACAACAAAGTTTGCCCATTTGCATTTATATGTTTTGTCGTGTTCGCTATTTGAATTTCTCCCTTAGCCAAGATGTGAACATGGCTCTGACCTAACCTCCAGTTTGTACAAACATCAGCAGAACATGCATAACTTTAGACTGTGTCTGTTGTCACACTCAAGCCGCAGCTTTTGCCATCGATGACTTGATTGGAGTCCTCATTTCCCCACATTCTTGCTTCGAGAACAAACACTCGTTTATTCTAATACTGAGAGCGAAATTGGGTTTAGCTGAACTGAATGAAGTCGCATAAAGTTGAGTTGCTTCGTGCGACATGCAATTCCAGGATACAGGGTTTTCCATTTGACTTTTGTGGCGCTGCGATTTTCATTGTTGCTATTATTGTTGTATGCTGTATTCAAATTCATATTTGTTGTAGATGATATTTCGTTTGCCTCCACGTAGTGTTAGTTAGTCCTCCTCGAGGTGTCTACTCCAAACAGGGTATCCTGGCATTTGTATTCAGATTTAAGTATAGCTGTGTATGTCTATGTGTAATTGTCTTTTGTCCATGTTATACTCCTAAAAGCATGCAAATAACAAATAAAGTTGTGTGAAAGTTTTACGTTGTTCATGACATCACAAATTATTTCTATGGAAAGTTTTGCGTACTTCTTTCCGTTAAAGTTGTGAAGTTCTTTTTGGTTTGAGCTATTGTGTATTGTGCACGAATATATTTTTGGTACAGTTTAATTGTTATGAAAAACGGACAGTATTTAGTGTTTCAAAAGAACTCACAACAACAAAATAACAAAGTTCGTACTTTAAATTGATTTAACTGCACGGGGATTTTATTGAAGTTGCAAACGATTTGAGAATTTATTTGGCAAAAATTACAAATTACTTCAGTCTCCAAGATTACAAATGTTCAATGTAAATTTTGTCAAAATATTTTACATGTGATGTCTTGTTTTTTCACATATATTGGACGGTAAGTTTGGACATTATCCCCATAAACACAAAATCGCATGATCTTGATGGCCTGTTGACGTAGTCAAAACATGAAGCTACGTTTTCTGGAAACTTCTTATGCAATAAAGTCAAAATCCGTCATGTTGTGTGGCTCGTGGCACTGTGTTGTTGAAACCACGTCCACGTCCACATCGTCCAACTTATAATCTTCAATTGCAAGCCAAAAAAAAGTCGATTATCATACGGCCATAGCATTCAGAATTGAAATTCATATTATCCGCCGCAGTTTCACTAACGGAAGCGGTATTTTTGCCAGTACGTACATTGCGTTGATGCAAAGGCTTAGCCACATCCGTAACGCTCCCCAGTCTCTTCAAATTAGTTCATAATCTTGCCATTCCCTTGCAGAGTAGGTCGATTGTGACAACCATAATCACCCCGTAATACACGTAAAGTGCCCAAGTCTAAGTAACTACTTTGTAGTAAGTTTAAACTATTTCTACGCATTCTTCGGTTGTTGAATGATCTACCTATATATTCGTAAATGGCAAACCTTTCAGTAAATAAATAACACTCGGGATTACAGGTATTTCACAGCTGACAGCGATGCCAGACCGGCAGATATAGATAACCCTGTACAAGAGCCATAACCAAAAATTTTGCTCGAATTGCTGTTGGTGAAAAACTATTTCGATCAACGGTGGCTCTACAGAGCCATTATGAAATTGATTACATAAACTGGGACGATATTTTGTTTGAGGACGGCACACCAAGTCACATTCTTCATGAAATACAGGGTTATTGTGAAATTGGGTGGACAAGAAATTGGGTTGCAGAGAAGCCAACCACATAAGTGGAAATCGTATTGTACAAATAATATGCCTTCTTCCAAACAAAGCTATAACGAACGAAAAGCAATTAAATTTTGTTCATTTTACATCACTTTTAAAAAGACACCTGTGGTTTGCACATTAGTTAATTAGTTTAGTTAATTATTTATGTGTCTTTTTCTACATAACTTTTAGAATGGTTGTGCACTCAATTCGTAGTTCTGTTTGTACAAAAGTAGACATGTACAAAATGTTGAATACACAATTCTAACCCTTCTGGCAATTTCCATATAAATGAGCTATTCAACCCACATATACTTATTTACTTATTTAGGTAGCGACTAGAATAGACATACTTATCTATTATATGCCACATGTTGAAAATAATTCCAAGCGTTTCGATGTCCTGGTCTTCTTCTGTAATTCGTCAGGCCAAGTTTTGATAGTATATCAAAAGTCTGGTTTTTCCAACGGAATTTTGAATTTTTTTTCACTCTTCTACGTCGTTCATTGAGTTCGCTGTGGAAATTTGTTCATGCTAAGCATTTGGTTACATCCCACATAAAGCAATCACTGTATATCAATGCGCTTGACCGCATTAATGTTGGTTTATAGCTCATATAACTAACTCATGGTTCATGCGACGCCGCTTTTCTCCGTTAGTATTAATGAGACCATATTGGTGCGCAACTAAGTCCTCGCTGTTTTTTTATTACAAAAATTCAATTTTATAAAAAAGGTATGTTTACAAATGATTCATTATCACTATTACTACTATTTTTCCCCATCTTTTTGGCAAAGCTCGAATTCCGTCACGGTAGAACTGTTCACGTTTTGGGGCTAACCACGAATATAGCCATTCCTTGATGTCGTCACATGTGTGGAATTGCTGATCAGCCAGTCTGTGTGCCATCGAACAGAACAAGTGATAATCGGACAGCGCAATATCTGAAGAATATGGCAGTTGGGGTAAGACTTCCCATTTTAGCGTTTCCAGGTTGGTTTTAACGGGCTTGGCCACCTGAGGCCGAGCATTGTCATGCTGAAGAATCACTTTTTCGTGCCTCTCCGCATACTGTGAGCGTTTCTCGCTCAGAGTTCAGTTCATTCGCACTAATTAAAGTTAATACCGATCCCCAGCGATGGTTTTGCTTGGTTTCAACAGCTCGTAATAAATAACACCGACCAGGTTCCACCAAATACAGGGCATAACCTTCGGAGCATGAATATTCGCCCAAGACGACGTAGAAGCATGACCGGGTAGCACCCATGGCTTTCTTTTCTTTGGACTGCTGTCATTAATCCATTTTTCATCACCCGTTACAATATGATGAAGAAAACCCTGTCTTTTTGTCGCTGAAGCAGTTGTTCACAGGTGAAAAAATAACACTCAACGTCCCTTGGCTTCAACTTATAAGGAACCCAAGTTCCTCGCTTTTGACTCATTCCCAACGCATGCAATCGTTTGGAATGTCTTGGTGGGTAATTCCTAATACTGAATCAAGCTCTACCTGCGTTTGACACGGATCCCTAATGCCGTCAATTCAGTGTCCTCAAAGGTTTTTCGTCTTACAACACGCGAACGGTCGTCAACATCAAAATCACCATCTTTTAAGGGACGGAACCAATCTCGACACGTGTGTCACTTAAAGCAACATCTCTGTAACCCTTTTGAAGCTCTCGATGTGCTTCAGCCACCGTTTTCTTCGATTGAAAGAAAAAAATCAATACTTTCCGCATATGACGATTATTTTGCACAAAATCGTACATATTCACAAAGAATATGACGTCACAAGAAAACCATTATTGTGTGGAGACGGTATTTTTATCAAATGGCTAAGCTTGGCTCCTGACGTTTAGGTTATGGCAGAATCAACTAGCGCTTACAGTTGGCGCCATCTATTGCCAAACAACTGGAACGTAGTTGCGCACTTAACATATTTTTCAGGATATTTTTTCTCGAAGACTGTCAGTACTGATTCATCCATTTGTTTAATAACTCAGAATTCTGAGCTATATGAGACAGGTAAACCAACGTCTGCTGTAGTTGGACCTTTTTTTGATGAAAGTTGGCTTTATCTGTAGATCGCTTGTGGTTATCAACGTTCAACCAGAGCCTTATGTGAGTAGACTCTTTACTCGTTGAAACTTTGTTTTGTCCTCGCTTACTATCAGGTCTAATTTTGCTGATTCCTTTCCAGTGCAGAAAAAGGCTGCAAAAACATTTCACTGTTTTCTGCTAATAAAGCCTCTATTACCAGCATATGCATGTGGCATGTGGCTTCTGTTAACTGCAGCTTTCCCTAAATCAGCAGCATATTGAAGAGGTCGCATGACAGGGTGTCGCCATATCTAAATCCTCGTTCGATATAAAGAGACTCAGTAAAATTTTTGCTTATCTTTGCTGAAGAATTTGCGTCAGTCGGTATAATCCTGCAAAGATGTACAACCTCCGCACGATTTCCAAACTCGAACGTTTGCTCATACAATGTTTGTCTTATTAGACAGTCGGAGGCAACTTTATAATAGACCAGAAAATCCTAAGCGTCGATGTGTTTTTCTTTGGTCGTCCCTACAATTTGCCGTAATGTGAATATCTGATCAGTTGCTGACTTAAAACATTTAAAGCCACACTGATGAGCTTCAATCAAATCAGCTAGAATAGGCCTCAGTCTTTCACACATTCCACTCGATAGGGGCTGATAAGCGACGGCTAAAAAATTGATGCCGCTATAGTTTTTACACATAGTTGAATCGTCTTTTTTAAACAGAACATTTTACGTTCAAATTCAAATCATCGATCATGTATTCCTCGAGTCAACCCGTACTTTGCAGCTGTAGCATACTGTTCATCAGCCCGTCGCCACCGGTCTCAAACAGTTCTACCATCAGCAACCGCAGCTTTGTTGTTCAAGCCATATATATCTAACTTTACATCTTTCAAGCAGATGAATTGAATTTTATTAAACTTTCTACACGTGAGCGTTATAAGCTTAGTTCTGAGAATGAACAGAGGCTGTGTTTATATATCCTTTTTGGTACTTCGGCCATACAAATTGGTCGATTTATGCAAAATTAATTTTGCATTATAATCCATAATTCGTATTATCTGTATTGCACTTAATGCTTACCAAAATTTGAAAAAATTTTACTGATTTTAAAACAATCGAAAGAAAGATATGCCAGATGGTGTAATATCTATAAAAATTGCCTAGTTTAACCCATATATTTTTAGTTACATACCTTTCTTTCAATTGTGTTAAAATCAATAAAATTTACCTTCTTCTTTTTTGTAAAGTAGCACTTATACAAATTAGCCGATTTAGCAAAAATCTTTGGTACCCAAATAATTTCTAATGGAAAAAATTTCAATATGTTGTACCTTAACTTCTTTTATTTTATGTTAACTCGATTTTTTATAAAAACCTAGCGGATTGTCACTGCTTTTTTGGTGTCCGCACACTTTTGCATTAACGCCTAAGGACAGTGAGTGAAAGTATATGTAAGTCAGTCCTCCTGACTGAAATTTCTCTACTATTTTTGTGTTCCTTGAAGGATGATGGCCGAAGACATAAATCAGACTTTAACCCGTTTCCAAAAAAAAAACACCAATCTAAGAAAGCGCCAAACCCAAATTCTGTTCCAATTTTGAAACTTTCAACATAAATTTTAGTTATACTTCATATTTAGCGTTTTCTTAATTTATCGGTTTTGTATTTTACGGTTTTTTCTAAACAATTTTCGTAATGAAACATTAAAGTCGTTGTATAGTAAAAATCCCTAAATTAAGATGAAAAATATATTTTCTGATTTTTTAATCGTAGTTTTATTAAAAACCGAATAAATAAACTCAAATTTGCATCATATATTAAAATCGTTTATAGTAGTCGATAAATTGGTCTTTGCCTTTTAATTTTTAAAGATAATTTCATGTAAATGCTGTCCGCGGTTCCGTCTCAAAATGTCCATTCGGAAGGTCCAATTTGTCGTCACTTCTTCGAGCATTTCGGACTGTATTCCACGAATAACGCGTGTTATGTTATCCTGTAAGGCTTCAATAGTGTTCGGCTGGGCCACATAGACTAACGACTTGACATAACCCCACAAGAAATAATCAAGAGGCGTTAAATCGCAAGATCTTGGGGGCCAACTCACAGGGCCAAATCGAGAGATAAGCTGCTCACCAAATTCATCCCTCAACATATCCATTGTTTCACGAGCAGTGTGTCATGTTGCACCGTCCTGATGAAACCATATGTCAACCAAGTTCAACTCAGTCAATTGCGGCAAAAAAGAATCGCGTATCACAGCTCGGTCGCCTTTGGAGAAAAGTGGACCGATAATGCCACCAGCCCATAAACCACACCAGACTGTCGTTTTTTCGGGATGCATCGGTAATTCATGTATGGCTTGTGGCTGTTCATCTCTCCAGATGCGACAGTTTTGCTTGTGTGCGTATCCGCTCAGCAAGATTTAAACCTCATCGCTGAACACAATTTTTCGATAAAACAGCGGATTTTCATTGAGCTTTTGTAAGGCCCATTCACCAAAAATTAGACGTTATGGTAGGTCATTCGTCATGCCATGATGAAATGGCAGAGTATATGTACTGTACACTTTTCACTTTCACAGATGACGTTTGGACGTCATTACCAACCAGTGCTGCTAACCCGAAAAACTTAAATCTTAAAAAATCGTCCTATTTTATAAGCACATTTGCTTTTAAGCTTTTTTTTATTAACTTATCGGTTTTGCATTTTAAAGTTTTTTATAAATAATTTTTGTAATAAAATATAGAAGTCATTACATAGTAAAAGTCTCCAAATTATGGTGCAACATATAGTTTTTTACACATAGGAGAGTTTGTATAATATGTAGAGTTATCCATATAGTGGTTTCAAAAAATCTGGTTTGTCGATTTAACAGCTGTCAGCAGTTAAACACCTGTGAAAGATTTACCAAACGTGAACACTTTCCGTCCATTACGGGGTGGTTGTGGCCATCATAATCGACGTACTGTGCAAGGAATTGTCAAGATTATAAAGAAATTTAAGGACACTGGAAGCGTTACAGATGTGGTCAAACCAATGAATCATCGCAACGTACGCACTGCGGAAAATATTGCCTCTGTTACTTAGGAATCATTAGGAACCATATAACAACTAACTTTTTTTGGCCCCCAATTGAAGATTATGAATTGCACAACAAGTGGTTTCAATAAGATGATGCCATGAGCCGCACAACAAGACCGATTTTGAATTTATTGTATGAGAAGTTTTCTGAAAACGTAATATCACGTTTTGGCGGCGTCAATTGGCCACTAATATCATGCAATTTAACACCATTGGACATTTTTTGCGGGGCTACTTCAAAGACCGTGTTTACGTGGATAATCCCCAACCGCTGGAACATTTGAAATGTGCAAGAAAGGGTTCGGAAACTACCTCAAAAGTATCCACTATTGCAATCAATCCATAGGCGGTCGCTTAAATGACATCGTATTTCGTACATAATGACAAATATAATGAAATATAATATATATTGAAACCGATAAACGGATATCAAGGTATAATAAACACATTTTCCTTTCTAGCAATTGTTTTATGTAGGCGAACTTGGAACAATGTTTTTCTCAGGGTGAAGGGTGATACCTCACTTCGCTCCATTTAAAACTGACATTTTGAAACTGATTTCTGATTAAATTTTCCCTTTCCGAGATAGAGGGTTTTCCTATATTCCTATTTCGGCCATTGTCCGATCTGTTTGTATAAAATTTCTGTTTACAAGTTTTGCTAAGCAGTTTGCCGTTTTTTGCACTT
>JAHXMU010000035.1:3661256-3687896 GCA_019455685.1 Philornis downsi
AAACAGAAATGAGTGTCTATGTGGGAACAATTGAATTATGTGAAGCAAAAACGAGTGGCCCAGAATGTTATTTGTATAGGGCTCTTGTATATAAGCCTTGGTCATTTCGAATTTCTGCTCTGTCCACCTGTTAATCTTTATATCCTTCAGTTTTTTTAATGTACGAGTGTAATAAATGCCATTCGTTTCAGAACATTTTGATGTGGACAATCTTTAAATTGTGAATGTTGTGTTTTTACATCAAACGAGGATTTAGGCAGGGCGACCGTCTATCGTGCGACCTCTTCAACATACTGTTGGATATGATTATGAGGAAAGCTGCAGTTAACACGACTGGTACCATCTTTAATAAAAGCTATATGTTACTCGCGAAAACTGCGAGATGATACTGCAGCTTTCTCAAGCATCGAGAAGGAAACAGCGAAAAAGGGTCTGGTAGTAAATGAGGGCAGAACAAAGTTATTGGTTTCAACGAACAAAGAGTCTACTCGTTTGGATCGCTGTGTGAACGTTGACAGCTGTAATTTTGAAATGAAGTGAAGTGAAGGAAGAATTCATCTACCTCGGCTCCGCTGTAAACCAAACGAATGATGTCAGCATGGAGATAAAGAGAAGAGTATTGCTTGCTAACAGATGTTACTACGGGATAAGCAAGCGATTCAGTGATAAAGCCCCCTCTCGACAAACAAAAATCCGTCCCGTCTTGTTATATGGCGCAGAATGAATCAGTTCTGGCAGTTTCGGAGAGGAAAATACTCCGAAAGATATATGGACCCATCATCGTTGACGGAGAGTATCGGCGTCGCATGAACAATGAGCTGTATCAGCTATATGCCGACATCGACGTGGTCAAACGCAGTAACATACAGCGATTGCATTGGCTGCGTCATGTTGTGCGGATGGACCCAAATGCTCCGGCACGGAAAGTTTTCGACAATGAACTCGATGGACGGCACTGAAAAGAGCGACCAAAACTCCGTTGGAAGGACCAGGTTTTTGAAATACTATCGAAGCTTGGTGTGACGGAATGTGGGAGAAGCGCAGAAGATTGGAGCGCTTGAAATTATTTTGTACGGGCGGCGTATAATAGATAACTCTGCCTATTCCAGTCTCCACATAAGAAGAATAATGTTGTGTTACTGGCTTTCAAAATTATCCTTGTGCACTTTGTCAATTTCAGAGTTAACTCTCTTCAAATATTCAATCTTTTCCTTTCATTTTGTCCTTTATTCGTGTAATGAAAGATAAATCAGGTACAAGATCTGTAATTTAACGCTTCATAAAATAGCCAGGTTGCCCTTTTTTTCTTACAGTGTGAGCAGACGCTTTCTTGTTGCATTGAGGATCATCCTTTAAGATTCAAGACCAGTACATCAGCATTCATTACCTAGGTCAGTCTTGATTTTTCGTTAAATTTAGACCCCTCCAGCTTTAAAATCATATTATCGGACAATTAGTAGCATTCCTAAAATTCGTCTTCTACAGAATAAACGGGCAGTCTGAAATCACCGAAATCGCTTTAATATAATGACAAACAATGGTGCATGAGCGCCGTATTTTGCTTGTCACATATTCTTTCAAAAATGTTAAACTTTATGATGGACATATCAGTTAGCACCACCACCAGCTGAATCTTAATCCTTAAAAACTAAAAGTAGGCACAATTAAGTTGTAAACGTAAAAGTAATTAATCATTTCTCCATTGCAGTGGTAACCTATGTACTCGTAATATGACACTCTATCCGCATAACTGCAGTTGTGCCAGAGATCAGAGCATCCTATTTGCATAAATGCGCTACTTGCATAACGACAATGCCAGAGTATCAGAGTAACCTTTTTGCAAACGTAACTTCTCCACTGCATTAGCAGCATACATAGCGTTAAATGTAGCATAGGATATCTTCCATTTCGAAATTTATAACTTAGCACTTCAGAGACAAACCTTTAGGGTGCACACCCAAGAAAAATGTCGATTCAGAAATTGTGCTAAGAAAGTTTCTCGGTATTTTCCAGAAAAAAAAACAAAAATACAATGTGTATAAATAGCATTCAACAAAGTACCGGCCAAAGACTTATGGGGCCAAACAACCAACAAAATATACTACAGCAGGCAAAGCCCCATAAAGACTTTGGATAATGTAATGGTGAAAATACATTAATACATTTTGCTTCCATGACCTTACCAACTCTCAAATCTTTAAGCGCAATAAAAACGGTCATTTACATGAAAACACACAAGTTGTTTCCAGGCTCCTCTTTCACCTCTCTTTTTGTCCCTTTCTCTCTCTCTCTCTCTTCCTCGCACACAAGGATATAAGAATGTTGTGAAATCCTTTGATAACATTAATAAACGTTGGTTTCATTAGCAGGACTTGTCTTCCATAATTAGTATTTGCTATCAACGGGACAAACACTCATACACACAGATGCATATTTAAGAACTCAGTGTTAAACTTCCTTCATTTAGAACCACAAAACGGTAAAACGGCACTTGGCCGAACCCCAGAATATAACGCCATAAACACCTTCCATCTCATGGGCGGAGTTGAAATGAATAGAGCTATAAAATTTGTAACAGCCGTAAAGGCGGTAAATTTTATTGCAATTCTCGTTTTTCCACTCCCATTCGCAGTTAAGAACATCAACAAAACCGTTGTGGCAACATAAATGCAACAACGTTGCAAACAGTAACAGGAGTATCAACAACATTAACCATGTCCAAGGTTGACCCACCAAACGAAGTTTTAGCACAACAGAGTATTTGTACAAGGAGGATTCTCACAGGATGTTCATAACCAACAGGGCGGAGGAAATGCACGGACACCAGCAAATGAAGATAGTTAAAATGCGAAATGAATTTAACAAATGTACGAAATTAAATTACCGGGGAGAAAATAATCCAACAATTTTCAGCAATTTTACTTGTGATAACTTCCATTAAATTGCATTGAGGTAAAAAGTACAGTATAGGGTAAAATTGTGAATTGGGAAAACGGAGATGTTTTAAAAATTTTCCTCAAAAAAAAAAAAAAGTAAAAACAATCTACAAAAAAAAAAAAAAACTAGGCAACACTTTGATTTGGAAAACTGCTAAGTATTTCTTAAAGCATTTTCTGGCAAACATTGGCAGTCCATTTTACATGTTCATATATCCCTACACTGAAATTAAAATAATCTGTACAGTTCTAACGAAAAAACAAATAGACAGGCGGGAACAAATAGACGATAGACAAAAGTTCGGCCATGTCATAGCTTATAAAACCCCCCATCGTAGATCGAGGTAGCAATGTTGTTTGGCAGTAGACAACAAACGTTTTTGAAGGAATGTCTACTCTTGTGTTGACCTGCATAAGAAAGTGCCCAACCTATTTATTAAAGAAATACTCAAATATCTGCTAGTTTGAATAGAAGCGATAAAATACAAGTATGTGCCTACACAATCGATAAAAAAAAAACGAAACCCCAGGGCATGAAGCTGAATGTCCAATACCAACAATTATAAAATTTTCATAGTATATTTATGCCGCCAGGAAAGAATCATAGGCTATATTAGGTCTACCTTATAAAAGAAAGTGTGGCATCGCCCATACAAATAACAATTTTGAAGGACTTTCTCTAAAAACTATATGTGGAAGTGGTTTGCTGTTGTGAAAAGAAATTTGCTGCAACTAAAGTCGGGCAGAGGACCGCCCTTTTTTAAATTCTCATATGATTGACCAAAGTAATCAACCGATCCTCATAAAAAATTATCAATATGTTACTATCAATCACGAAATTGCCATGTCCAATATTAGGTTAAGATTTGGAAAAGGTACTTGGCACCAATTCCTCAAATTCACTTTCTGAATTGTCACATCTCATGAACTGTTAGGTGTACAAAGATGTGATTTGACGCGTATTCTACAGATATTGAAGAAACTATTAGGTGCGCCACTATGTTCTTTTTTTTATAAAAATACAACTTTATTATGGAAACATGGTTAAAAATACTTCATTGAAAGTATCGCCAGATATTACTTTTCCCATCTTTCTGGCAAAGCTCGAATTCTGTCACGGTAAAACTGTTCATCTTTTGAGGCAAACTACGAATGTAGCCATCCCTTGATGTCGTCATGTGAGTGGAAGTGCTGATCAGCCTGGCCGTGTGTCATCGAACGAAACAAGTGATAATCGAACGGCGCAATATCTGAACAAAGTGGCGGTTGAGGTGAGACTTTCCATTTTAGCATTTCCAGGTTGGTTTTAACGGCCTCGCCACTTTTAGTGCCTCTCCCCGCTTATTGTGGGCGTTTCTCGTGCAGAGTTCGGCTCAATCTCATTAATTGAAGTCAATACCGAAACCCAGTAGTGGTTTCGCTTGGTTTCAACAGTTCGTAATAAATAACACCGATCTGGTCCCACCAAATACAGAGCTTAACCTTCGCATTGTGAATATTCGGCCGAGGCGACGACGTAGAAGTAAGACCGGGCAGCCTCCATAACGAGATAGAGCATTTTTAGTTGCAAATGGTAGGTGGGAGTCTGTCTGAGGCTGTTATCAATCCAAACAGATGTGGCCTCGCCTAGATCTGAAGCGGTCACGCACATTGCTGTCGCTACCAAGACCCGACGTCTCATTGCTCGTATCCGTCATGACAGGCCACTGAGGGTTGCGACTATCGACTTCTGCAGGAGCTGTGGTGATGAAGAGGAAGTGGAGTCAATAGAACATCTTCTCTGCAATTGCCTCGCCCTGCCGAACAGTTTGGGATGAACACTGGGCTCTTATTTCTTTAGGGACCTAGGAGATCTGCCTGATATATATATTGTCCGACTTAAGAGCTCCTTGATTCACTCAGGACGGTTCAACGGGGGAAACTGGGGACATCCATATATCTAGTTTCCGTGGTATCACAATGGAATATATGGTCTAAGTGAGACTGTCTATTTAGACTGTCACACTGACCACTGTGCCCAATCACGAATTTAATTGTAGCTGATTGCGGCGAAAAAACGGGGCACAATTTTAACCACTCTGTATACTTCGCAAAGGCAGCTCAAAATGAAAAAGAAATATGAAGGGTAAAAATTTGTTTTTATGGAAGACAATTTGACCAGAAAACATTACAAAAAAGTTTGTGTAAACATTTGTTCACCATATTTTTTAATAGTGATTACTTTGCTAACAGAAAAGTTGATATCAATTGATAGACCCCCAGGCTATCGACAGATTTAAATAAAGTTTTTCCAAATACAAAAGGGCACTTCAGAAAAGTTTATTAATTTTCAATTTTCATATAGTAAGTTTATTTATAATTCTTTCTTATCTGATGCGAAAAGAGAAGTATGCATTGGCTCAATTTCTCTACCGCAATATAATGAAGTAAATATTTTTACTAGAGGAATTAAAATGAAAAGTATAGTTTTATGCAATTTCACCTCTTAATCTGGGTCAGAACTTCGAACTGATTAGGTTTCGTTTCTTGGCAGAGAAAAAAAAATCCTGGCGCTAAATTTTGAAGGGCTCTAAATAAATTATTTAAATACCATAAATGATTTAGTTTCTGAGTTTTAAAATTTTCACAGGTACTTAAAACTTTTGCCTATTTGAATTGAATTGGTAAATTCCAAATGTAATGCAAGCCAAACGTTTCATAAACTCAATCAAGATCAAAACTGGTTCTTTTGCCGCCTTGATTATATTAATGAAAATCAAAATTGTTTGTAATTTTATTTTGCATATTTAAAACTAAAAAAAAAAAAATATGCAATACAATTTCGATTCGGTTGAGGGATCAGAATTAAAATTGAATAGTGGAAACTGAAATAAAAATCAATACTATTTTCGTGTTTGGCTTCCTTTCGATGGCTGTTCCTAAAGAATAATGTGTAGTAAGTAAAAGCTCTTCCGAACAACAGTATTTAACAAAACCGATATCTTATTAACTTTTCCAATCAATTTTACTCCCTTGTTATCTTATCTATACAAACATTTATTTTTGTCTAACAAAATTCCTACTTTGCGTGATGATACACATTTTGTCCCACACTGTTGAATTCTTCGAAAATGCTTTAGGAACTTTTCGAATGGTTTCGCATCCTTTAAAGAAATGAATTTACTTTCAAATGATGAAACTACCTTCTTCCAGCTGTCGTATCTAAACCCGTAACATCTATGAGTTACACAAAATGTGTTCATCAAAACATTTAAAGAAATATCACTTTGTTAATGGGCATTCATTTGGCTTAAATAGACACGTAGATTCACACCAAGTCACCTCAACTCCCACAAATGTGGCAACTGGAAAAGGGGGGGAAAGAGTCAAGGAGTACCCAATGCATACAGATGTAAAAATGAAGTAAAAGTAAATGGAAACATTTTCTGGGATTCTTAATTATTTGCCATAGAATAATTAAATTCTGTAGCAATTACCTGGCTGTGTTCATCTCTTTAGCTGTTTGTTGCCACGACCAACATGTTACCTGAGTTCTGCAACAGCTAAAGCAGTTAATAAAAGTAAAAGGATTTCCCATCCACCAGCCACCAAGTTAGTGTTGTGGCATGCTTAATGGTAGTAGTGGCATTTCTAGTTATGTGCGTGGTTACCATGGTAATTTCGAGGATTTCTATTCACGCGCTTAACTATAGATAGCAATGGGAGAAAGTTCAAAAGGTTACCTGAACTACTCTTTACCAACTATGACATTTCCTTTGCTGTAGTAAGTGCTGACAGAAGCAATATCTCCTTTCGGCGTACGTGTTTGTGAATCATTTTGGGTAATGAAGGAATTGTATTACATAGTTGTAGTTGGTGTTTTATGGTGTTTTAAGGTTTACAAAGATGTCGTTGCTATTAGCACTTCAATAGTGTTAGAGGAGACCAGCTGTGAAAACTTTTTAAGTACTCCTCTTAAGTGCATTCAAAAATGTGTAATTGAGGAAAATATTCAAAACTATTTTGCTAGAAAGAATTTGCTCAAATCAAGGTTACTTTTACGGCAATGAACGGTAATGAGCTTATGATAACCGATTCAGAGACCGTTGCTTTACACCATTAAACTGAATGTTTCCTGAAATTTAAAATTAATTTCATTTGAATTTTATAATCTGCACAGCTTTTGTTAACCGATCCCAAGAAAAACAAATTGTTTGGCTTTCTCATTATGGGGCAAATTTTATACAGAAGACCGTAAACAGATCATGGATATTTTAAATTTATCGACGGTAATTTCAAATATTTGCTGTTAAATTTTGAAAGCTTTTGTATAACAACATAGAAACCTACAGAAGAAATTATTCACCCCATTATAATTTAAAACAAAAAGTCGCCAGACGTGGAAAAAATCTTTTGGTTTAACCTTTACCCAGAGGAATGAATTTATACATCAATTGATACGACAAAAATGCAACACTTAGAAAGCATCTTAGCTACAAACTATCTTTTGTTTTACGGGTTTTTAAGTGAGCGATGTCCCTCTGCCTGGTTGGCAAACATACAAATTTCTATGAAAATTCTTAAACCTTTATATGGCCTCCACACATCGTTTTGGAGACTACATCGATCCGTCCCTTCTAATAACTCCCACGCAAATTAAATGGTTTTCCTAAATTTAAGTTTTACTCTTTCTCTCCTGATTCGTTTGTTGCACTTCGTTTGTTGCACTTCGTTAGTCTTCACTTCGACCAATAATTTTTGGTAAAATCTGAAAAAATCTATGCCCCTTTTGGTAGCTTTTATACAAATGAACTGTTCAATGAACATATTCTTAGGTTGATATCTTCTACCTAGTTATTCTAACTTCAGTCAAATGTAGTTCACGTTAAGGGGTTGTATCTAAGCAGAATCTAGGGTTGGAAATAAATCGAATTGTTGCGCCGCTTCTGGTATTTTCCATGCAAATTTACCTAGTTTCCAAAAATCAATTATTATTCTATATCTGTAGACTTTAACAAACAAAAATTGTACTCAGTGTATTGTTTTATTGTATTTGGCAAAATATGGACCAAGTAATCATTTACCTTCCAATAACTCCCATAAAAATTACTAACTTAGCCCATATATTCTTAACTTCACATTCTTCAAGTGGTTGCATTGAACTCAACCATTTGTGACATAACTCACGCGTTTGATAAGCTTAGTGCTGAGAATGGATATGAACGACATTTTTGTGCCCATACAAATTGGCCGATTTAGCGATATATAATTTTCCCCATTCAACTTCTGCTTAGACTGCAGTAACTTAGGTTTCTACAAATAGAGTTCAGTGTTCAGTCCTCGTTTTCAGGGAATGGTTCCCACATCCCCCAATTGTGGATGTTGAATGTATTTCAACAATAAAAGTAATCACATAGAGAGATTCTCGGAACTAAGTTTCAGCTTTTTTTTTTATAAAATTGCAACTTTATTATGAAAACATACATATTTACAACTGATTCATTGAAAGTATTTCCCATCGCTACTACTATTACTTTTTCCCATATTTTTGACAAAGCTCGCATTTACAAAGCAATGTCTGAAATTGAAGATGAAAAACTTTGCCTTTCCACTTTATTGTATTCACATAAAATAACCGATATCTGCAAGCTTAATGATGTTATATTAAATACTCGTACATATTGTATGTATAAATGGTTGGTTGGTTTGTTAATTTTTCTAAAAAGGGAAAACCTTATTTATTTTCATCCCTTTTCGATAACACCAAATTGTGGGATGGTGACACTGATTAACAATATAAATTTCGACATCCGTTTTGTCTCTTTTTGTATCGCTGTGTGTAAATAAATAAATATCAAACAAGAACTTTTGCGTAGCTCTGGACGTCCACAAAATATTCGAAAACGGAGACCATAAATCTAGACATGGCATTAAATAAATTTTGAAAATAGTTGGGGTTTTCTGTACTTAAATAAACTTTGGAATTATGTGTAACTTCCTGTATGTACTGATGACTTAAATTCCATATAAAATACGTAAATAAAAATTGCATGATCTTATAATGATTACGATGTAAACAGTTGCACCGGTTGGTTTTGTATATTGCCACTTCTATTTTTTAAAATACTGAGAAATACCCAAATACTCAACAAAAAATGAGGCACAAGTAGGCGTTTTATCATACTAAGCTTTTAAATTAGATTTAAACATGGCTTAGCAAGGCAAGTAATAGAATGATAGTGCGGAAGATTATAATGAAACACAACACCAATTTGCTGTGCGATTTTGAATCAAAATGGTTTCGAATTAATTGTGATAAATTCTGAACTCTTAACACGTTTTTTTGATGATCTAGTAGTTAAGATATTAGCTTGGTTCCAATAGCTTTTTAATAAAAATAATAATGTAAAAAAATTCACTTTATTAAAAAATAATGTATTACATGATAGGAAGGCAAACGGGCAAATGAAGTAAACTTTTAACAAATTTCATGTAATTGAAAAAAAATTCCTTTATTTTTTTGATTTTTGTTATTTGTAATATCTTCACACGAAGCAATGAGGGCATCATACACTATGGGATAGAGCAAAAACACAACACCCAGAAGAAGGCGTCAAATAATGTCAAATACTATGTGCACAGCTAAGATCCCATTGTTTGCCAGTAGATGGCGCCAGCTGTAAGTGCCAGCCGATTCTGCCATAACCTAAACGTCATGAGCCAAGCTTAAGCTTATGGTAAACATACCGCCATGACAAAATAGTGATTTTGTTTTGACGTCATATTGTTTTGGTTTTTGGTAATCGTTATATGCGGGAAGTACTGATTTTCTACTTGCAGTCTGAGAAAATGGCGGTTGAAGCTCATCGGAAGCTTCAAAATGTCAACGGAGATGCTGTTTTGATTTTGATGTTGACGACTGTTCGTGTGGAGGCAGACGAAAAACATTCGGGGACATTGAATTGACGGCATGGGTTGATGGGGATCCATGTCAAACGCAGGTAGAGCTTGCTTCAGTATTAGAAGTTAACCACCAAGCCATTTCCACTTAAAACTTTTGAGCGAATGTGTTTCTCGGCTTTTGCGTGGCTGTCTTTTAGACATGGTATATACCGTAAGTTTTTGACTTTTAAACTTCGCACAGTTTAATATCTTGCAAGATATTCTAAATGCATTTGCCGAAGATTCTGAATGGATCTGCCTCTCTCATACACAATAACTGATATTTTTAAAAGTAATTAGGGATTTGCTAAATTATAATATAAGAGTGGATCACGACCTATTTGGTACCTCCGTTACAAATTGATCGATTTTCTGAAATTTCATCCCTTTCTTTAGCTCCTAAGTCGAAAACTACAGCAAACTAAATTTGTTTCGTTGTATTGATTTGTAATCTGTGGTAATATTAATAAATTAATAATAAAATAATAAAAATCGACCACGCAACCACACTCTCTTCTGGTTTCCTTTAATGAAAATGACCAGTTTAACTCATATATTCATAGTTTTTCATCTCCCAAGCCGTTACTTTGAATTCAGCTCAATTTAGCATATATTATGCTTCTCATATACTTAGTTAATTCAGTGCAAATTGACAGCATTGTCACATCCTTTTGGGTACCCTCTATACAACTTACCCGATTACTCGCTGTAAATTCTAATTCGGAGATTGCAGTTACTTACATTTTTGTCAGTTGTATTGCACTGCAATGTGCAGTAAATTTCGAAAAATTTGAAGTTTGGAACGTGGTATCTCCTACTACTTTTTTCCATTACTATTTTCATTTATTTCCGAAATATACTGCAATGAACTTTGGAAAACTAAGGCTTAATACACAATAACATTGAAACAAATACCAAATTTGCATACACAGCGCTATATTTACACTATAATACTTTTAGTGAAATATCGAAAAATTTTAAGAAATTTTACTGAATAATAATTTCTAAAATCTCCGTAAAAGAGTTTTGTGTGTTTTGCGTAAACATCACTTTGGCCTTTAACATTTTGTATGGCACGGAATCCACCTCCAATATAGTCTTATTTCCGAACGTTCGTTATGCGATATCTTTAAAAACTAAAACTAAATTTAAATTCAGTTGCAAAGCGTCTCTCACTATGTTTAAACTACCTTTAGTGAAAAAGTCTTATACATTTTTAAGAAATTTTACTAAATAATAATTTGTAATAACTCCTGAAAAATGCTTTGTGATATCTTTTAAATAAGAGTTTAAGCAGCTAATTGTAAAATCTGTTGAAATTAAAATTTTTTGTGACTCGGAATTTGCCTCCAATATGGTCTTATTATCCTACTTTCGTTATTTGATATTGATAATTGATAATCGATAATTGGCATTGCTATAGAAAATCTGTAATCTGTTTGTGACATGTTTTAGGAAGGAATAAACAGAGCTAATCTGAAAACTTTTTTGAAATAAAAAAAAAACTAAAAAATAATGCCAACTTTTTGAAACCCAAAAAGAAAGAGAAACAAAAAGTTTACATCATTTTAGTCTTTAAAATTTTGTGTGGCCTAAAATTCTTCTCCAACATAGTCTTATTTTCAAACTCTCGTTACTTGTTATCTCAATAACCGGCATCACAATAGAAAGCCTGTAATAAATTTTTGGAGATTTCGTAGTTAATTTGTTATTAAATTTTGCATTTTATTATGGAGTAACTGTAAATCCCAATTAAGGTTATAATTCCGTAAGTTAAGACGAAAAACATACAGAATGAAAAATTCTAATAAGTAAAGTAGACTGACATTGTAAATCATATTTTTCTGATATTTAGATACATAAAAGGTGTATAATATAGGGTGATTTTTTAATCGTAGTTTTTTTAAACTAATTAAGAAAACACTCAACTCGATAAATTAGTCTTTGCCATTTAATTTTGACAGATAAATGTTGTCCGCGGCTCCGTCTCAAAATGTCCATTCGGAAGGTCCAATTTTTCGTCACTTTTTCGAGCATTTCGTCCTGTATTCCACGAATAACGCGTGTTATGTTATCCTGAAAGGCTTCAATAGTGTTGAGCTTGTCCACATAGGCTAACGACTTGACATAACCCCACAAGAAATAATCAAGAGGCGTTAAATCGCAAGATCTTGGGGGTCAAATCATAGGTCCAAATCGAAAGATAAGCTGCTCCCCAAATTCATCAATGATCATACCCATTGTTTCACGAGCAGTGTGGCATGTTGCACCATCCTAATGAAACTACATGTCAACTAAATTCAACTCAGCCAATTGGGGCAAACAAAAAAATCGCGTATTATGGCTCGATATCGTTCGCCGTTGACGGTAACGTTTCTTCCGCGGTCGTCTTTGAAGAAAAAATGGACCGATGATGCCACCAGCCCATAAACCACACCAGACTGTCGTTTTTTCGGGATGCATCGGTAATTCATGAATGGATTGTGGCTGTTCATCACTCCAGATGCGAAAGTTTTGCTTGTTTACGTATCCGTTTAGCAAAAAATAAGCCTCATCGCTGTACACAATTTTTCGATAAAACAGAGGATTTTCATTAAGCTTTTGTAAGGCCCATTCACTAAAAAATTAGACGTTATGGTAGATCATTCGTCATTCCATGATGAAATGGCAAAGTATACTGTACACTTTTCACTTTGACAGATGACGTTTGGACGCCATTACCAACCAGTGCTGCCAACCTGAAAAACTTAAATCTTAAAAAATCACCCAATATTAGTATTGTAAAATTGTATACCTATAATGTGTTTGTTATTGAATTATGGAGAATATATGTTATAATATAGTAATTTAGTTAAATCAATCTGAATCTGAATACAAATAAATTAAATTAAACAAGAATGTTGCATTAACATTTCATCAACTGTTTTTCGTGTATTTTTCAGAAGAGAGACAAATAATATTTACCCATCCCCGTTGTACCAGACCTTAAAGCTGCTATTTTATCCGTTGATTATGAATAACTACCCATTAACATTTATTCATTCACTATCAATACACATACACTTTTCATGCCCTATTGCTTTTTTATGAATGGTGACAATTTTCAAATACATGGAAACCTTTGTGGTCATCCCAAAGGACATAAATACGTAGCGCATTGTAAATTTATCAAGTTGCCATAGAGATAACGTTTTCCTATTGCGCTCTCTAATGGCATAATCATTTCTGTTGCCATCTCAGCCGGAATTAACGAGGGTGAACTTTGGGTATCTATCTGAGAATTTGAAGGATCCTATAATGATGAATAGAGCATCAAACACGATTTCACAAAACTTATTCAGAGCTGATGACTTTTTCTATGAGAATGAAGGCAGCCAAATTGTTCTCTAATATAGGAATTCAATTTCAAGAAGAGAGGCAGTTAAGGGTGGCCAATACCGAATTAGAAAAAAGGACGAATTGTTTACATTGTTTTAATATCTTTCTATAATTCAAAATACATGAGTTTAGATGACAATTTGCCGTATCTGTCTATCATTTTCCACACTTAATTAATAAAATGGTAATTTGTTAAAAAGCGTCATTTTATAGTTAATACTGATATTGACTGATTCATTTGTATGGCGTAATATTTTCCTACTGGAGAGATTTTGCCCACTTGCGACTTCTGAGGTACACTCTGAAGGACTACATACGGGCTACTGCCAAGTAAATCTTAAGGCCATTATGAAAAAATATGTTTTTCGAAGAAAGTGATTTCAGCGATTTTTACAATTGCAATTTCGCCGAGTAGAGACACTTTATAGCATCTTATGTGGAATTTCTGCAGCCAGAGCAGCAGTTGAAGGGAAAAATTTCCTGGACAATCCCTAATCCCTATGAAAGCCATGTCGAACAAATCTATGATTTCTTACTTAAAAGCCATCGATTAACAGTTAGGAACCCCGCTGATGATGCTGATATGAAAACAACTCATGATGTAGAGACAACCGACCAACCCAGTTAATATCCTGCCGAAGGTGAAGCAAGTAAAACATCGCGTCAAAGCCGCCAAAAAACTAAAGTTCATGCTGACAGTCTTCTCCGTTTATCGTGGTATTATGCATTATGAGTTTGTGAGGGACACAATAATAGGTGGAGTAGGAAATAAGTTGTAACAACAAGTGCTAAAGTGTACTAGACGCCACAAATGGTATTATAAATCGCCGCATTCTTATCAAAAATGATCCGATTTAAAGGATGCAAAACTGAAGTCTTCAGCTTAGAAGTTATGGAAATAAATAGATGCACTTGTATGTGTGAGAGGCCGCAGTGCAGTCTATTTTCTTGGGCGAAATTGAATTTAATGAACGCCTGATGCTTGCAAAATTATATTTAATTTAGTGCAAATGGGTTAAAGTTATGAATTTAGGAATATATGGATTATACAAGGTAATTTTTATAGGAAGAATCGGAAAAGGCGTTGTTTTCCAATCGATATTTCCACATTTTATTAACATTTATTATATATTGCAATGCAATCGCTAAAAATTTAATTTGCTACAGTCCATGAACTAGAAGTTATATGGGAGCAATCAGCAAAGACATTTCAGTCAAGTGGAATGTGAATCTTAACCCAAGAGTCTTTTGCGTTGCCGCTAAAAGTACTGTGAATTAAATCGCAATAATAGAAGAAGTCTTCCGTTTCAGCTAATTTATATGTATATATGGTATCGTAAAGGGCGTGGCAGTGAAATTTATTTTCACTCACAACACTAAATGCTTGGTTCGATGATAAATAAGATAATTCGTATGGCAGCTACCAGAGAGGGCGTGATCATTCCGTCGATTTTCGTATGTAATCTGACAATATAATTGCTTGGTTCTTATTAATTTTAGTCTATGGATTATGGATAACAGAAAGAAATTAAATTTAGATAATTCGAGAAGTTTGTGCGCGTGGAAGCGCCGCTTATTTTCACTTTTAGAATTTAGATTATTAAACAGATGATATGTGGCAAACTTGGTCGAATTTGGTACAATCGATGGAAGACAAAATGGTAAGTTGGATATATTTATCTCCGATACTGTAAAAAGTTCTAGAACAATGTGTGAACAATGGATGAAAACGTAGAAGTTGCAGAGGATTGATTGAATGGCTCTCACAATGTGCTCTGTTTATATTTTGAGAAATACTACTTTGGAAAACGCTCTAAATTTGCCAAATTTGACTAAACGTAGTCAACGATTTGAAAGATATAAAGTCAAGAATATATATATATATATATATATATATATATATATATATATGTATATACATATACATTAATATATATTTTTTTACGTTGGTACGCTCGTCTAGAAGATATTTTGACGGTTTTGCCCATATAGTATGTTTAGTATGCTTGTGAGAGGCATACTCAAGGCAAGTGTTTTGCGTGTTCGGCGATTCGGTTCGATTGGGCTTTGGTTTCGATGTCATAACCATATGCCCATGATTTGTCTCTAATTATAACTCTTTTAAGCAAATATGGACCATCGTTGACGTCATTTTAACAATTCCTGAGCGATGCTCATGCGACGTTGTTTTTTGATTAAAATTCAACAATTTTGGAACGAACTTCGCTGCTACACGATTCATGCCTAAAATTTCCGAAAAGATTGCACGGCATGAGCCAATCGGATTGCCGACATCTTCAGCAACTTCTCTAAATGTAATTCGGCGATTCTCCATTACCATTTTCTTCACTTTCTCAACAGTTTCACCGGTTGTTGATGTACTGGGGCGTCCAGAGCGAGCGTCGTCATTCACATCATCTCGACCTTGTGTGAAAAGCTTGTACCACTTGTACAGAGCACTCTCACCGTATGCCACTGTCAACATTTCAAGTGTTTTTGAGCACTTAGTTCCATTTTATATACAAAATTTGATGCAAATTCTTTGATCCATTTTTTTTCGATAGTAGAAAATCCCCGAACACGCAAAACTCTTGTCTTATTTATGCTTCTCACAAACAAATTAAACATGCTATATGGACAAAACCGTCAACATACGAGTAGTTTCGAGACGAGTGTACCTACATAAAAAAAAATAATAATCGAAAGTCGAAAAATGGAGTCGAAAAGTAAAGAAATTTGAAAATTCATCTTATTTTTTGAACACACCTCGCACTTGGGACTTGTCATTATGTATGAAATAAAACGGCATTTAAATGATCGGATCTGGATTGGTTGCAGCAGTGGACCTTTTTGAGTTAGTTTTCGACTACTTTTTCGCACATTTCGGGCGGTATCTTAGCGATAACTTGACGTATGTTGATTTTCAAATGCTTGAACGTTTAGGGATTATCCGCGTAAACACGATCTTTGAAGTTGCCCCCCCCCAAAAAAAAAAAAAAAAAAACAAAGACGTCTAACGGCGATAAATCGCATGGGATTGATGGCCAATTAATGTCACCAAAACGTGAAATTACGCTTTCTAGACACTTCTCATGCAATAAAGCCAAAATTGGTCGTGCTGTATGGCTTGTGGCACTGTGTTGTTGAAACCATATATCGTCCAATTTATTATCTTTAGTCGCAAGCCAAAAAAGTCGATTATCATACGGCCATAGCACTCCGAATTGAAATTCATATTATCCGCCACAGTTTCACTAACAGAAGCGATATTTTCGGCTGTGCTTACATTGGGTTGATGCACAGGCCTAACCACATTTGTAATGCTTCCAGTCTCTTCAAATTTCTGCATGATGTTGCCAATTCCTTGCACAATAGGTCGAATATGACAACCATAAACACCCTAAAATACACGAAAAGTGCCCACGTCTAAGTAACTACTTTGTAGTAAGTTTAAACTATTTCTACGCGTTCTTCGGTTGTTGAATAATCTATGTTCGTAAATGGCAATTCTTTCACTAAATAACTCACACTTCAGATAACAGGTATTTAACAGCTGACAGCCTTGCCAGACCGGTAGTTTTAAAACCACTGAATGGAACTCTGTATCTTAATTTACTTTAGTGAATGTATAAAAATATCGCCTCGAATTAAAGCACAGTAAAAAACAAACTTGTAAAGTTTGCGGAATGTAGAGAGACCATAGATTTTTGCTAAATCGGCTAATTTGTATGTGCAGTACCCTTAGCGAGTGGCAGCTCAGTCTATTTTCATTCGCAATACTACTGCAGTTGAATAAAAGGTGCGAATGTGGGAATTTATTAGTTAAACCAAGTAATTCATATTGTAGATAACAGCCATGATTTGATTATTCGGCCAAATTTCTCATATTTTGCTTTGCATTGTAACGCAATATAATTGAGAAGAATTAAATTAATTTCAGGTTACCAATTAATCAACTTAATTTTGATAAATTGGTCAATTTGTAAGGGGATACCGCAATGGGCATGGCAATATCGCCCCTTATTAGTTATAGAACTTAGTTTACGATACTCAAGATACCTGCCAAGTTTGTGCTAGTTTGATACAAATGATTGAAAGTTATGTAATTAAAAATATTTTGGTTAAATCATTAATTTGTATGGGATGTACCAGAAGAAGCGTGGTCATATGATCAATCTTCATCAGTTTTATAGAGAACTACAAATCAACGTAATGAATAAAAATTTAGATTAGTATAGTCTACCAGTTACAAATCATAGAGGAATGATTGAATTCTAAAACCTGTCAAATTTGTATAGGAGGTACCAGAATGGATATCGCAATGTGCTTCGTTTTCACTCTGAGACACTGCCATACTAAAAGCTTAACAGGTACCAAAATTTGCTAAAGTGCAGCTACATAAAAGATATAAACCTAAGAATACATAGATTAAATCCGCCATTTCTAACCGGTGATTAACCATTTGATTTTTACAAATTTTTGGTAGGAATTATGGAGACAAAAATTTGGGTTGTTTCAGGTTGCCAGCTAGGCAGCTACCCAGCCAGATAGACGAATATCGCTTAATCGAATTAAAAATTCTTGAAATGCATTTGAGAGAAACACTTGGCTTTTTCGATGCTACTTTCTAAGTGTTAATTTTTTCTTATAATTTTAAAAAAATTGTATAAGTCTTCATTACCCGGAGTTGAAAGAAAAAAAATCGTATTCAACCCGAATATGCAGAAAGTAAGAGTGAAATCGTTGGATATATTACAGCAAACATTTTCAAATTCCTTTCGCTATGCCTCAAAATTTGGTGCTGACACTCAGAAATTCATATCACGCATACGAATTCTTCATACCTCAAACGCTATGTTCAAAATAGTCTTTGAATCGAATACAACTACTGTAGAATACTACATCAAAATGTTCATACATATCGACAAGTTCTGTTACTTTAATTCTTATAAGTATTAACAAACATGTAGAAAATGTTCAAGTTAAATATCACTGTAACTATGAAAACTATGACTTTCACTCATAGCTGATTACCTTTGACTTTGAAGTCTTTGTGCGGAATATAAAGCTTTCAGCCTTTAAATAAATATACAGCATCTGCAACCATTTAACACCATTATCCTTTGCAATTCCAATTGCATGCGCTTCTATACCCTCAGTATGACTGCTCTGTCATTTCCAACAAGATAAATTTCAACAAGGTTTTAACAAGATGTTCACAATTCTATTTATTGCCATCACGTGATTTTCATGAATTCCTACTTCGATAATCCAACTTCCAAATACTCCAGTAACAGTAACAACTCTAACTGCCATCACGGTCATTGGTGGCACTGCAACAGCAAGAAATAGTTCAACAGAATGTGCATGCCTGGTGGAGCATGCAGTAGAATAATGTTGCAGGAGCATTAGTCTATTCCAGAGCAAACGATTTATTGCCTGATCGCATTTTTTCCACAGCTACGAAAATGGTGTTAACGAAAATTCTTTATTTACTATGGAGTTGGGAACAGAAAAGCGATGGGACTCTTTTTTCACAGATACGATTCTTTAGACATGTCCTTGGTTGGGCATAAAAGCAACAGCAAAATACTCTCAATTGCAA
This sequence comes from Philornis downsi, assembly GCA_019455685.1. NCBI lineage: Eukaryota > Metazoa > Arthropoda > Insecta > Diptera > Muscidae > Philornis > Philornis downsi. The sequence continues at coordinate 3,680,097 of JAHXMU010000035.1, forward strand.
CATGTACCCGCAAACGTGTAGCGCCGACTAAAAGTTGTTACACGTCCCTGGAATACCTTAAAATTTAAGTTAAATCTTTGGAAAATTGCCTTAAATCACAATAATTTTCCTCTTCGATTCGACACAAAATCCTTCATATCTTTCAAAATTTACCACAGCATTGCAGGATATTCTATCAAGTCGAACTAGTTTCTCCATTTCATGAGACTTTGCTATATCTATGTTGACTTTTGAAACTTTTTATTTGTGCTCTTATGCTTGACTTGTGCACGCCCGAAAGTCACGTTGCAGCTTACCATGTTTTATGCGCCAGACAATGGCCTGTTTAAGCTCGAAATTGTTGCAATTTCTTTTTACAAAGTCACGGAGAATTTAGTGGATTTTCTAAATCAAAACTAATGGAGATGCATAAAAATTGCATGAGATTGTTGGGAACGATAAACATTCGTTTTTCTTAGTTGCCTCTGAGAAATGGTGGTATTTTGTTTAAACGTAATTCATGATTATTGTAAAGATATGAGAATGAGATATGTTTATTGTAGAGAATGAAAGCAGCAACACGGTTTTGGGCACTAGCGAAGATAACACTGCGTGAAGGTGCGACCATTTTCAAGATATTGCGCTTATTTGTGTAAAATAAAGTATCACATAATTGCGACTGTCTATCTATTCATTAGTACAGCATTAAGAATTTAGTCTGTACAATTTAAAGTTGCACGCAGACTGTTTGTTAGATTAATTTAAAAGACAATTTAGTAAAATCTTTCCAACTCTTTTGCTGCGTCCACAAGTAATGGCTATTTTGGTATTTTTACGGGGATAATATCAAAGACAACAGGCAAAAATATTTGTTAATTTGTGGGCCAAGTGCTGCGAAGTTTATAGAAGTTTAGCGTACCTAACTCCACCCAAGAATAAACAGAACGACTTAAGCTTGGGTTCGCTTAAACCAAAATGACTAGCTTTATTTTATTAAAAATATTATTGAACAGATGAATGCAAGTATGAACGGATGCTCTGCTGATGTAAACTGTACCGTCTTCATTTTAAAGCGAGGTCTGTTGTTAGCAAATCGTCCTCAATGTAAAAACCCGGTACATGTTGGTCCGTTTCATTCTGATGAAGATTTACAATACCGAACACCATTGACTGTTTGCGCTTGACATGCCTCATTTTCATAAAAAAAGGTCCAATGTTTCCTCCAGCACAAAATCCACACCACACAGTGACACGTTGAGGATGCATTTGCTTCTCGTGAATCACTCGAGGATTTTCCTCACCCCAAATTCTACAATTCTGCCTATTGACGAAGCCATCAAGATGGAAATGGGCCTCGTCACTGAAGATGATTTTATCAGCAAAATCAACATTTTCATGTTGTCTCTCCAGTACCCAATTAACGAACTCCCTTCGCTGTCCATGTTCAGCTGGCTTCAGTTCCTGAGTCAATTGAACTTTGTATGCATGAAGATGTAAATCTTTCGTCAAAATTCGCAATTCGTCAAATTTCGTCAAAATTGCATTTTGGATTTGGAGACACCAATTTGCTGAGCTCGGTTGAGGTGGATGGAGTTTGAGCGACATCGTCACGTACAGCTGCGACATTTTCAGTCGATCGACCTGGTCGAAGGCGCGTTGTTGTCTTTACATCACTAACAGACCCAGTTTTGGCAAATTTATCCATTAATCTCTTTACAGTTGACTCTTTTGGAGCATTATTGTGACCCCAAATTGATCACAATTTGCGGACTGTAGTCGCAAAACTTCCACCATTTTGGTAAAACAATTTCACAATGAGAATGCGTTGTTCATTCGTGTAGCGCTTCATTTTTACTAACCTCGTACCTTCTACTAGCAAACGATAACAATTGTTCAAATGTCAAACAATGGCACTTCGAATGGCGCCAAATTTAAATCTTGCGTTCTTATTGGAACACCCGGTATTTCAGTGTTTCTTGATTTGCACAACAATGATAGTGGACACCATTATATGGTTATTCGATTATCAAACGTGTAATCGTCACAAAGGTATCATATCGTATGAACTCGTAGCCTGTGCCTTTCTGTGGGTTTCTTAAAAGTGATTTTATTGAAATGACTTGTGTATCATTTATAGTGTTTTAGGCCATATATATGTGACATACAGAAGTTCCTAATAATTCTAACATACCTTGCCAAATGCAAAAAGGTTATAAAACGTTTAGAACTTCATTTTAGTGAGATGTTCATTATCAATAACTGAACACCGACTGAACGCGATAAAATTGCTCAGCTGTGCATCCAAAACTTTTTTCAATAATTTTTTTTTTCTTTTTTGTTCAAGTAATGAATTTTAATCCACAATAATCAAGCCTCATCAATCGTTGACAGGACATCTATTATGTTTTAAATTCTTGGAACAGTCTAAAATAAACTTCTTTCTTCTTTCGAATGACATCGCCGTATAGAATCCATTTTCCATTGCCAGTGATAATTTGTTTCACAAGGGACCATTTTTGTTGCGTTCATGAAATAAATCGCAAATGCTTATCCGTTTTGTTAACTTAATTCCCTTTAATTTATCCGGAAACCACATGGTTTTCAATAGCCACATTTTCAACATTTAGCGACGTTTTCAGCTTTTCTGTAGCTTCTCGATAACTTTTTGATTACATACTTCTAAACTTCATATTTGAGTACGGAATTTCCATGGTGGAATTTCATGAACTAGTTTTTGCAAGTGCGTTCTGTTAAGGCAACCAACCCATGCACGGCAGAATATCCGGCTTTGCTTTTCTAGGGCGTCCGTCAGGAAGGTATACTATTTTGTTTACTTATAATTTTTGATTAAATGAAAGAGAATGGATCTTATATTGAAAAATGTTTTATTTAATGTCGGCAATTATGTATGGAATACAATATCAAATAAATGGCCGCCTCTGTTAGCCTCACAAATGCAGCCCTTTTGAGCACAGTTTTCATTACATTCTCACACATTTCACGCAGTATTTCATTAATTTCATCACGAATATTTTGTTTGAGTTGCTTAAGTGTTTCTGATTTGTTTGCACAAGCCCTGCTTTTCAGATATCCCCTCAAAAATAAGTCCGGAGCAGTCAAGTCAGGCGACCGTGGAGGCCAATCAACATCACCATTTCTTGAAGTAATTTGTTGTGGAAAGAGGTTTCGCAATAATTCTATTGTTATCCTGGCTGTATGCGATGTGGCATTGTCTTGTTGATACCACATGTTAATCAAGCCCAAATCATGCAGTTGTGGCGTTAAAAAGTTGTCAATCATATCACGATGTCGCTCCCATTGACAGTTACCGTTATGTTGTTTTCAGTTTCAAAGAAGTCAGGTCCAATGATTCCTCCTGACCAAATTGCACACCAGACTGCCACTTTTAATGGATGCAAAGGTGACTGATGAATAATTTGAGGGTTTTCCATTGCCCAGAACCGACTATTCTGTTTATTCACATATCCATTCAAATGAAAATGTGCCTCGTCACTCATTATGATTTTTTCATGAAAATCGGGGCTGTCATAGGCGAGCTGTAACACCCTATTGGCATATGGCGGCGTAAATGGTCTTGTGGAAGAAGTTATTGTGTCAACTGAATCTTAAATGGAAACAAATGCAAACCTTTATGCGAAATTGTCGCCAAAGTTGTTCTTTGAAAACCAAGCTCCTGAGCACGGCGTCGAATTGAGGTTGATGGCTTGTTTTGAACACGTTCTTGAGCAGCAGTAATGTTTTCGGTCGATCATGCAGTACGTTGTGGTCCAAGCTTGGCCCTACCAGGTACAGACCCTCTTTCTTCAAAACCATTCACTACACGATAAATAGTGCGTCTTGTTGGCACGTTGTTTCTGCCAAAAATTTCACGTAATTTTCTCATCGTCACAGTAATCGATGGTTTATCGAATATTTTTCCATAATAAATTAGCCACGTCTCTACTTCACGACTGCCAAATGTGAACTGTCAAGGATAGGGTTTACCAAAATGGGGGCAAAACAAAGTAGTATATCTTCCTGGCGGGCACCCGTTACATTTTTTGTCTCTTCTGAAATAAAAAAAAAAACAAAACATTTGAGAAAAATTACCCTTTTCTCCCCAAAATTTGAGAAAAATTACCCTTTTCCCCCCAAATTCGCAACGCGGCTTGAATTTGAAGTGTAAAATGTGAGTAGCGAAATTACTTTCTTGCTAACCCAACTTCTGTCCAAAAACAACAAATTTTGAATTGTCTTTTCCCTACATTTTTGTTTCAGAAACAAACTGGTCGCATGTGGTGCAAATTTCTGCAGCAATATTAATTTCATAACTTCATACGAAAATGAACCTTTTGAAAAATGGCCTATTTTCAAAATTATTAAAATTAATATTTTTATCATTTATTCGGTAACTAAAATCAATTTGTAGCAATAATTGGAAAGTCATTCCAAACCTTATAATTTTATATCGAACCAAACTGATTGATGTCGTGGTCAATACAAAATACTGCAAAATACAGGATTATCCATTTAGTGGTTTCAAAACTGCCGATCTGACAAGAATGTCAGTTAAATACCTGTCATCTGAATTGTCATTTATTTAGGGAAAGGTTTGCCATTTACGAATATGGATCGTTTAACAACAACAAGAACACGTAAAAATAAGTAAAACTTACTAAAAAAAAGTGGTGGATCATATATAGGGTGATTATGGTCGTCATATGTGGCGGATAATCCAAATTTCAATTCAAAGCGCATAGTCGTATAATAAGCGATTTTTTTGGTCTGCAATTGAAGATTATTAACTGACCGATATGTGAACAAAACGATGCCACGAGGTACACCATACGACCGATTTTGGCTTTATTACATGAGAAGTTTCCGAAAAGCGTAAATTCATGTTCTGACCACATCAATTGGCCAACGAGATCATGCAATTTGACGCCGTTAGACTCTTTGGTAAGGCAACGTCCCCAAATGTTGGAGAATTTGAAAACCAACATTCGTCAAGTTATCGCCGAGATACAGTCCCAAATGTGCAAACAAGTGGTCGAAAACTACCTCAAAAGGATCCACTGCTACAACCAATTCAGAGGCGGCCATTTCAATGACATTTTATTTCATACATAATGACAAGGCAAAAGCATTATAATGAAATAAAAATTTCAGCTAAATCATAGCTTTATGTATGTTTTATTTATCCTTGCTTTTGAAACCGAAAAATGGATAACCCTTTTGTTAGGAAAACGCTAGAAATTTTAGTTCACAGAACTACTTATAAAAAAGAATTAAGTATATTTAATCAAAGAATAAAGCATGTAGATATTTATCAAAATAAAAAATACCCAAATACATGATCAATATTAGGAATTTACAACATTTTCCAGAACTATTCCTTCTTCTTCTTTTAACTTTTAACAAAATTGTTTAACTTTTAATAAAAAATTTATGTAAATAGCCAATATAAAGCAAAGAATTTTTGCATTTTTGCAGTAGAATTTTTAATATTTCTTTTTCGAAATGTTAGAGACTTTGAATTGAATATTTGTTAAGCACAATAATATGAAATACTGACCAGTCATTTGAACAGCAGATGTTTAAAAACTACCTCTTCAAATCCCTTAAAATTGTTGATAAATTGAAAGATGCTGATATAAAATCTTTGCTATGAAAATACATATGATTTAAAGCTATGAAAATGCATTTCAGTTTTTTATTTATTATTTAATTATACCTAATTCAATTTGTTAATTGTGATCAATATATGTTTTCAATGATGATGTCCTTTTAATTTTTTTTCGATTTTATGTCATTTCCTTTCACTATACGTTTTGGCAGATTTCGTTTTGTCTTAAGCGACACAGTCCGGTCTGGCTATGTGTGCAGTTGCTCCATTTTGGTGGAACTAAATGCTGTTGAAACGGATACGTCTTCAAACTCCTTCAACATCTTTAAATAACAGTCTCTATTGTAAATTGACAGTTGAGCGTAGCATGTTTCGTGCGCCACCCTGTGTTTCATTTATTGATTATACAAAAGCATTATTGCCGTATGTTTACCGGATATCTGTAAACCGTTTCAAAAACTGTATTCATATCGAAAATGTCCCATACTTGATGTACAATTGCTATAAATGCCATGGAAAAAATAGATTTTGAATTAGCTCCAAACAATTTTTGAAGTAATGACTTCAAATCTGGTTTCCTAAAGAAAATTTATGACGATAGTGAAATAAATCAAAATTTATAACGTTTGACTATTCATATCTCTATCATAAGACTTCTTTGAGTAGTATTTTATATTTAGAAGAACGAACTTCATATTAAAAGTGAATTCGAAACATCTATTCACTAAGTCACATTTTAAACTTATTATTTCTTTGGTATTGAATTTTTAATATACTGGCCTTTTCCTGAGAATAGTCTTTCAAAACTAACAACAAATTTGATTATAATAATCTGATTTGATAATTTGATTTATATTGAAATATTTTTCATGTCTGGTACCCGTTTGCCTTTATACTAGAAGTATAAAAACTAAATCATAGACTGCTGTTTTTCGTACAAATTACCTAATTTAAGTCATAAATTCTACATAGTTTAATTCAGGGTGGCGCAATAGAACGTGCATATTGCATCATCTTTTTTTGCGGGGTAGAAAAGGCGCGGGAGGGAGCGATTACATCATTGAGTTCGCGGGTTCATGGAGTTTTAGTCGCTATGAATCACTTCGACGGGAAGCGTCGCGCATTTTGCGTGCACGCATTTTACGAGAACTCTCGTTCATATATTGCTACTAGGCGACTATATTGTGCTGAATATGGACTACGGCAAATTAGTGAAGCTCCGAGTGCTAATTTAACATTACCCATAAAATATGGGTAAAGCGTTCTGAAGAGACCGGTTGAACATTTAAAACACAAGCAAATGGTCGCCCAAGAACATCTAGGACCGAAGACAATGTTGAGAGAGTTATAGAGTCAGTACGAGGAAATCGACAAATGTCGACTCGCAAGAGATCGTCTGCCTTACAATTGTCGCGACGAAGTTTGCAACGAATTTTAACATTGGATCTTAAACTGCATTCATATAAGCTGCAATTAACACAAGAATTGAAAGAGTCTGACTTCATAGCAAGGCTCGCATTTGCTAATGAAATGCTTAATCGATTTTCCAATTTTAACAATATCCTTTTCTCTGACGAGGCACATTTCCTTATGAATGGGTTCGTAAACCGTCAAAATTGTCAAAATTGTTGTTACTGGAACAGTGAAAATTCCAAAATCAAACACCAGAAACCATTGCTTAGTCCTAAAGTGACAGTATGGGCAGCAATCTCTGGCAGAGGAATAATTGGTCCTTTTTTCTTCGAAAATGGGCGGGGCCAAAACGTCACGGTTAATACGGAACGCTATGTTGAGATGTTGGACGAATTTTTGGCTCCAGAAATTGAAAGTTCAAGAATAGTGAATTCCAGAACTTGGTTCCAACAAGGTGGAGCTACCTGTCACACATCAAATGACTCCATGGCGGTGGTGAAGCAGATGTTCCCTGGCAGACTGATTTTGAAAAGAGGTGATATCCCATGGCCCCCACGTAGTCCAGACTTGACGCCTCTTGACTTTTTTTGTGAGGATACCTCAAACACAAAGTCTACAGTAATAATCCAAGAAACATTGTTCAGCTCAAGGAGAATATCCGTGGTGAAATGGCAGCCATTACACCAGTATTACTGAAGAAAGTTTTCAATAATTTTCGTTTGCGATTAGAGAAGCGCCGTCGTAGAGAGGGTCACCATTTAGATGATGTTATTTTTAAAAAA
>JAHXMU010000035.1:3688296-3701909 GCA_019455685.1 Philornis downsi
TTTAAATAGTTTATTTTTGTTTTTTATTAATAAAAACAATCTAAAGGTACATAAGAAAATTATACAAAAATAAATATAAAGTTAGTTTAGAACGATACTGTTATTAACTTCTAAATTGGAAGTTTCTGGCTCTGATTCAGAGGTCGATTCGTTTCCAGAAATTTGAGTTTCCGAAAGGCAAAGATTTGATTTAATAAACACAAGCTTCTCAATCCTTTGCTTCTGAAGGCGGTTGCGCCGTAGCGTATGCGTGTTACTGAAGAGGCTCCAGTTACGTTCACTTGATGCGGACGACGGTGGAACACTAAGGAGACGTGCAGCGATAGGTGCTACGTCCTGCGAAGGCGCAAACGTTTGCCACCAAATTCGGGGTTCAATTAACTTGATGGCAGTCCATATGGAATCTGACTCACCATAGTAGCCAGTTTTACTTTTAAATTGAGCGATATTTGCCTTAACCGCTTCACCGGGAATGTTCATGTATATTGCTGCCTGATATATGAATTCCATTGTAGATGGCACCTCACTGCCAAGAAGCCCTTCGCCTCGGTAACGTGGATCCAAAATATTTGCTGCTAAATGAATGGGCTTGATGCAGAATTTTTTTCTCGTTCTGTGCTTCCAACAGCCAAATTTGACTCGATTTCTTGCGATAGTGTATCATAAAGTTTGCTAAATATTTCCGGGACATCAGACATAAGACATTTGTCAGATTCAGAGGTTTCCAACTGTCTGATTTTTGATTTGTTTTTTGTTTGATTTTGTTTTTTAAAACAAAAGCAGCACACGTTGGTCATAAGTTGGCAAAGGTTGATTTGATTGTAAAATGATTGTGTAGAATATATCAAATGAAATTAAATAAATTTCAGGAATCGAAAATTCAGTTTTTTTTGCCAAATAAACATCAAAATAGGCCCAAATACATTCACAAATTTTTTTTTATTATATTTTGAAAGTGACTGAAAATGACTGAATCTGACTGAATCTGACCGGAAAATGACCGTTTCTGACCGATTATGACCAATCTGACTGAAAGTCATTTTCGGTCAGATTGGTCATTTTCATCTCTAAACAGCAATGAAATCCAGCTTTAAGAAATCGAAGGAATCACTATAATTTATTAGCTTAGAACCTAGAGCTTTAATCTTAACAACTTTATTTTACTTTTTTATATTTTCAGTTTTGGGCCGCCTATGTACCCTGTGAGGCGCAACATCGAGATGCAGTACAGCTGACGTTAGAACAAATCGATGTTATAAAAAGATTAACTGATCGATATTCGCCGCAACTGACAACGTGTACCTCAGCCCAAGGTAAGTGAAAGGGAATAGTAAAGTACTTTTCAAATGCCTCATATAAAACAAAGACATAAATCATAAATTCATATACATTAAAGTGCCCACCATCACCAGTAGAAGTTTGACTATTCTGTTTGACATTAAAATCTCACTCCCTCCCCCTTCACAGATATTTCTGCACAAGTGGCGAAAAGACTTTTAGGCAAAAATGAAAATCAACAATATTTTATAACATTTACGAAATGTACACAAAGTGTCAACATATTTTACATAGTAATACCGTAAAAAACACAACCCAAAAAAAAAAAAAAAAATGGCAGCAATAAATCAAATGCTGTAACTTCCTTTTCCTCAGCGCGGTTCCATTTTCTTCTTAGCATACTATTTTTTGTTAGCATTTTTTACGCAGGCGAAAGTTTTGTTCACTGAATGCAGCAGCAGCCGCATGCTGAGTTTTTCTATCGGCTCTTGATAGCACTTGAAGCCATAATGTCATTCTTCTGGCATACCTTTTTCATCGCTTTTCCATTATGTTCGTCCCAAGCTTAGCAGTTTTTGCTGCATAAAAAAAGTCAGAACAAAAAAATAAAACTGGAACTGGAACTAGAACTACTGCAGAATTTCCCCGAAAAACACTTAACTAAGCTGCTAGAGAAGTAAAATAACAAAACTAAAAAAAAAGAATAAAAAATTCAGAGAAATGTTTATATTTCGCTTGTTTTGTGTATGAAATATGAGTTCCATAAATGTAGGCAAACTTGCAGCGCAATTCGAGCCATCGGATATGAAAAAAAAAACACACCAACAAAATCCAGAGTATTTCCCTCAGTATCCATTTGCACATACTCCAAATATCAAATAAAGCTGAAGCTGTGGCTGATTGGGATGTTGCTGCTGCTTGCTGCAGCGTCACGTTTACCGTTTGAAATCCATATTTCTACGGTGCCCCAAGTTGCAAGTTTTGAAAGTCAGATTATGAAACCGAAAGAAGTACTGTTGCCTGCTTGCTTGTTATTATTGTGTAAAAGAAAAACTTATGAAACTTTTTGCCAAAGAAAAATACTGCAGAAAAGTTTTGTACTACATCGACAGCATAACTGCTGGCACAAAAGAACAAAATACATACTCGTATATATATATATATATATATATATATATGTATATACATATATGTATATAAGAAAAGAAACGTAAAGAAAATACGATAGAAACTGTTGAAGAATTCTGGAAAATTATTTACAATTCACTTAAGACAATTTTGCTATGCAAACAGCAATTAAAAAGAAAATTCTCGTCGACTTTGAGGCACTCTACACTAATAATTATCGCAAATGTTGTAGTTCTTGTTTTTACATTTACTCCGTTAAAGCCGGCAAATGTCACGAAGGTCAGTGACAGGGATGTATAGGAATGCTTAGATTTACTTAGATCTGAATGCATATTCATATAACCCAAACAAACACTTTTAAAATCCTTGACATGTTAATTTAACTAATATTATGATTGGCAAGCAAAGGAAAGTGAAGCCAAATTTATTTCAGTTACGTTTATTGGACTCAAACAACTTTACGAGAAGAAATCTTCGAAATATATCTTGATAAACATATATTGCTAATGAATTTGGGCTGTCCTTCGTAGAAGTTTACTATGGAAAATTCAGCAGTAAATCGAAGAAACTTAACGAATGGTCATGGTCGTCCACAAATAATTTTGATTTTTTATACATTTAGCGCTTGTAAGAATAAGTTTTTCCTACTTGACTAGTACATCCAATTTGAGGCACTTGCGGGTCATAACCGTACGTATTCAACACCAGATAAGTAGCATGCAAAAATACCCTCTTCACTTATATAATACAAAGGCGATTTTAAAACTAGCCAACCTAACAAAGAAGACACAAAAAAGTTGGAAACAATTTTCTTTACTTTTCAACATAATTTCCTATTAGCTCGATACAATTCTTCCAGCGATATTCAATAGCTTCAATACCCTATTTGTAGTAAGACCAGTCAAACTCCTTGAAGCAGCCAACAACCACAGACTCCATCTTTTCATTGTTGGCAAATCTTTCACCACCGAGCCATTTTTTCAAATTTGGAAATAGAAAATAGTCCGAAGGAGCTAAATCTGCCAAATAAGGTGCGTGATGAAGCAATTCGAAATTTAATTCATAAATTTTAGCCATAGCAATAGTGGATGTGTGAACTGGAGCATTGCCTTGATGAAACAAGGCTTTCTTTTTCGCAAAATGCAGCCTTTTTTCTATAATTTCATCTCCTAAACAAATTAGCATAATATTCACCATTGATGGTTTTTCCTTTCTGGAGGTAATCAATAAAAATAATCCTATGTGCAGACCAAAAAAGCAGATGCCTTTACTTTACCTGCAGATGGAAACGTCTTCGCCTTCTTTGCATACAATTCTCCTATTCCAGTCTACTTCTTTCCATCTTTCGAACTTCTTCTTTGACTGTTCCTTTGTCTCAGGTGTAAAGTGGTGGATGGTTATGAATCGCTTTATCGCGGAGAAACATTAAACCGCCAAACACTCTATTAAAACATCTTCATAGCGCTGTTTTTGTTCTATTGAAAGCAAACGCGGCACCCGTCTTGCACACAGCTTTCTCATCTTAAAATCTTTGGTCAAGATACGATGTATAGCAGTTTCTGAAATGACTATCATTTCAGCTAGCTCATGCACCTTCAGCCGACGGTCATCCAATACCACTCTGTGGATTTTCTTAACCATGTCTGGCGTGGACACCTCAATTGGTCGACCATTACGGTATTCGTCTTGGCAGCTCGTACGGCCTCGTTTAAACTCTGCTAACCAATATTTTACAGTCGTAAATGGCGAAGGAGCAGACTCCCTCAGAGTAGAATCTAGCTTGACTTTAATAGAGCTTGGACTGAAACCTTTTAAATGGTAATATTGAATTACATAACGATCACAAATTTTTTTCCATTTTTACAAATTCACGGGAAGTGTTTACTTGTGATGGCCCAAATAAAAATACTAAACAACGAGACACCTTAAAACTTGAAAGATATGTTGAGACTGCCACTTTTCACCAAAATAATGTCTTTGAAGCTACTGGCACCATCTAAACGTCAGGTCGGCTAGTTTTGGGACCGCTGTCATATGTAGACTTTGCTAGATTTCTAATGAAAATTTGAATTTTTCGTAAAATTTTAATAACTATGCCCACAATTTGGAAGTCCACTTATAAAACTAATAATTTGCGATGGATGGAGGTGCAAATCCAAAATGCAAAATACGCCATAATGAGCCGTAAGATAAGCCCATTTACTGACCCATTTACTCTTTCACTAACAACAATTTCTTGCATACCATGCCGATTATGATAACCATAATCTCCTCTTATTTTTACGCGTTCTTCGATTGTTAAAAAAATCGATATTCGTAAATGGCAAACCTTTCATTAAAAACATAACACATCACATGACTGGTATTTAACAGCTGACAGCCTTCACATACCAGCAGTTTTGAAATCACTGTACCTATAACCCTGTTAATCTGCTGGACTTTCTATACTAGTTATTGTTTTAAAAGATATGTGTAACTTCTACCATAAACGTTTTCAAGAACGGAACAGTTTACTGTTTCTCTCGAAAAACTGACAAATATATGCTGTAATTGTCTGTCACCATGAGTGCAGAGTGTACACTTCCTCCAGAAGTATAGTCTTTATGGAGCCAGAACCACCTGGCCAGTTCTTAAGTATATAGAAACTCGGCTTTTATAGAAATTTTGAATAAATAATTGACCAACCCCATTACTTATAAACAGATTATTATAAACTTTAAATAATACATAGCAAACATTCAATAATGTATAACTGAAAAGAGTGTTTGAAAGAAAATTGGATGGACAGCATTGTAACCATTTCTGAACGGCAACAATTAGGCGTCATTGAGCTGTTCGTGAACCTGTCACTACAGTGATATGCGGCATTCATACATTCACACCTATATTTTTATTTTTTTCAAATGTAAAACAATTCATAAATTTCTTTCAGCTGAACTGACTTACACATATTTTCATTCATCAACCTTGGGCAATGATGTAAAAGCAAGCAAACATGGTTCTTACAAACTATAATTCTGATTTAGCACAAAATAAAAAATATGACAAGTTATAACTTACTGAAGCCGTACGCTAACAAATTATAGAGCAACCATTGATTTTTGTTCATTAAAATTGTTTTCTGCCAATTCAGTGTACTTCAACGTTTAGAACTAAATTTACTTATTGCTTGATATGATTTAATAAAATACATTAGCTTAAAAAAATTACAAATTGCTCGTACATCCACAACTTTCAAGTTTGAACATCTGAAACATGATCCAAAATTATTTAAACATACAAACCAAATTTTTTTTTTAAATAATGCTTTTATTATACATGTTTGCAACAAAAAAATCAATTCAATTCAACTTTGGTACACAAAAAACTAACGAAAATAGAACTAAGTCCAAATTGTACGCAAAAAAAAAAAAAAATGTTCGTACATTAAAAATTTTTAATACAGGAAAGAAGAAGCCGACGAATATTATATTCTATACTTTGTTGAACCTCCTTTAGCCTTAATAACTGCTTGCAAACGTCGACGCATACTTTTTACTAGGTTGTTAATGTCATTTGAAGACATTTTCTCCCACTCAATATTTATGGCTGTGGTCAGGGTTTCCTTCGATCTTACTTTGTGCTTCCGAATGCGTCTTTCCAACAACTCGCAAATATGTTCAATTGGATTTAAATTTGGTGACTGAAGAGAAGTTTTCAGCTGCTTACAGTGATACATTCGCCGTGCGGCGGACTACATATGACGTATTTTTATGATCATTATCTTGCTGAAACAAAAAATTTATGGTGTTTAGCCCAATCTTCGTAGCATTTTCATGTAAATTTTTTTTTTTAAATATCCAAATATTTGTAAATGTGCTTGTCCATTTTCTCATTAATAAATGTCATCAGTCCAGCTCTAGATGCTGTCATACACCCTCAAACCATTACATTATCACGGCCTTCTGTAACAGTTGAAATAAGATTACGCTCTTGCGTCTCTTCATTCGACTTTCGTCAAACTTTTTGATTCGTCGTTGAAATTGGCATTTTTTCAAAAAGAATCCGGTTCATTTAAGTAGAGTTCGGCAAATTCCAGGCGCTTTTTTTGTGTCGCAAATGTAAGATTTGCGCCGTGCAACTCTATTCTGGTATTCAGATCAATTAAGTAGAGTTCGGCGAATTCCAAGCGCTTTTTTTTGTTGATGTTGGAAATGTAAGGTTTGCGTCGTGCAACTCTATTCCGATATCTAGTTTAATTAGGTAGAGTTCGCAAATTCCAGGCGCTTTTTTTACTTGATGTCGGAAATGTAAGGTTTGCGTCGTACAACTCTATTCCGGTATTCAGTTCATTTAGGTAGAGTTCAGCGAATTCCAAGCGCATTTTTTTAAGTTGATGTCGGAAATGTAAGATTTGTGCCGTGCAACTCTATTCCGATATCTAGTTCAATTAGGTAGAGTTCGGCAAATTCCAGGCGCTTTTTTTACTTGATGTCGGAAGTGTAAGGTATGCGTCGTACAACTCTATTCCGGTGTTCAGTTCATTTAGGTAGATTTCAGCGAATTCCAAGCGCATTTGTTTAAGTTGATGTCGGAAATGTAAGGTTTGCGCCGTGCAAATCTATTCAGGTATCCAGTTCATTTAGGTAGAGTTCGTGGAATTTCAAGCGCTTTTTTTTTTTTTGTTGATGTCGGAAATGTAAGGTTTGCGTCGTGCAACTCTGTTCCGGTATTCAGTTCAGTTAAGGGCCCGTCACATAAGATACGTCGCGTCCGTTGCGGCAACGTGTTTGACTGACAGCTGAGTTTATTGCATATATTTTAATGAAGATCGTCACATTCACGACGTATGCGTTGCCGTAACGGATTAAAGTTGGTTAACTCTCAACTTTTGACGTACGGCAAGTCCGTCACAGAAATCAGCTGATTTTGTTTTTCTTTGTTTGTTTGTTTTTCTGCTTATTGGTTGCAGCTTTTTCTTTTGCCTTTTTTTTTAATTAATTTGTTGTTTCATTTATATTTAAATGGAATATATGCTTATAGAAGCGGTGCAGATGCACCCTTGTCTTTTTGATAAGACAATTAAAACATATCGCGACAAGGTTGCGAGAGAAAAATCGTGGAGGACTGTGGCGGCTGCCACAAACGCAACTGGTGAGTTAATTTTTAAATAAATTATTTGAATGTTGATATTGACCATGTATTTTATATTATATTGCAGTAGAGCAATGCCAGAGTCGCTGGAGGTCTCTTCGCGACAGGTATGTGAAGGAGGTCAATGCAGCCAAGGCTCCGTCGGAAAGTGGTGTCAAAGACGGGAGTGGTTGGCGCTACATGGACGCGATGTCCTTTTTGCAACGCCACGTTGCTCCGAGTAGGTAATTTCAAAGCTTTGCCATTATGTTTTTGGACATTTCTAATCAAATTTATTTTCCAGAACATGTTGGTTTGTTTGCTGTGAGCTGCCACCTCCTCTCGGGCAATCAACACCACATACACTCGAACCAGAAGGTAGGAAATGGAGTGATAAGAGGAAAATGCAGGAGGATAGGTTCGAGACCCTTTGTGGCTCTGTGTCTGACTGGATTAAAAACCAGCCAGCACAGAGTCATCCTCCACAGCCGGTGTCTCGCAACCAGGATTTTTTAAAAGTGCTAGACGGCTACCTGCAGAAGGGCTCTGAGGACGACCAAGATAGGCTAAAGGTCCAATTGCTGAACATGGTTGTGAATTTTGAAAAGTGATGTGATGTATTAATGTGAATTTTCAGTTTTTAGTTTTATATATATATGATCTCTTCGAATTTTTTGATGACCAGTGATCAATTATGTCGATTTATATATTTAGCGAGCTTTGTGGTCCTTTTTTGTGATGCAAATAAAACAACTTTTAACAACATTTAAATATTATTTTATACGTATTTTTATTATTAAACAAATATGAAGCTACTGCGGGGAATATTGCTTAATCGGGTGTGAAACGACATAGTTCATAAGTTCATCCCTTAATTTGAATGCGCATTTTGATGCATTATTTGACGCTGTTCTCCTGGCTCTTTGCAAAGGGACAGATATTTCACTACGCCACAGCCCATTGATCTGAATTGTGCCATCGTCACGGTCGACATATTCTGGCGGACAATAACTGCCATCATGCATTTTGAGGAAATTGTGAAGAAGCACTGTGGCTTTAATAACTTTCTCTGCGGATTCGGGTTCGGGTTCCTTATGGTTTGGTGGAATTCGTCTGGGAAGCAAAAAGTGGTTGCGAAAACCCCATGCGAGTCGCGATTTCGCAGTAGTGGTTGCACCAAATATCTTCGTTGCCCGTACAATTTTCTCAAACACTCGCGGGCTTCGAACAACATAAGCATTATTAATACTACGTTCATTAATTGGACAGTGTCCATATTGAATTTATTTGGCAGTCTATTTTGCAAATTTGCGATAAAATTTTGTGTGCGCTAAAAACTACTAATCAGCTGTTTTCTCATATACGGCAACGGATTTGTTGTGACGACTCTAGACTCTTCATACGTCATGTCAGTCAAATACGTTGCCGCAACGTATTCAACGGATTCTATGTGTCAGAGCCTTTAGGTAGAGTTCGGCAAATTCCAGGCGCTTTTTTTACTTGATGTCGGAAGTGTAAGGTATGCGTCGTACAACTCTATTCCGGTATTCAGTTCATTTAGGTAGAGTTCGGCGAATTCCAAGCGCTTTTTTTGTTGTTGTTGGAATTGTAAGGTTTGCGCTGTATAATTCTATTCCTATAAAGAGCTCTATGCAGACATTTTCGTATTGTTTGGGAGCAAATTTATTTTTTTTTAACAGATTCCAGATTATTTTGGCATAATTGTGTGGTCCTTATTTTTGGATTTTAGACCATAGAAGCTACTATTCTTCGCTCTTCTCGAGGAGTTAAACATTTCGGCCTTCCAAGTTGTTGGTGACTTGAAGTCAATTGCACTGTTTTTACATAATTACTAATAATACTTTGTACTGTGAAATGCGATTTTCCAATAATACCTATACTTCCGATTTCTCGAAGAGATTTATTTTCTAAATATAATTTTAGAATTAATTTCCGGACGTCTAGGGATAAATCGACACTTCGTCCCATTTTGTCGAACTGCAAGGAATGTCAATGCGAAAATAACATATTTTTTAGTCGATTATATGTTAGTTTCGCATTGACATTCTTTGCAGTTGGACAAAATGGGACGAAGTCCCAAGATGTGATTTTTTACTGTTTTTTTTTTTACGAAATTACTTGAAGCAAACTCAAAGATTACACTTATGTGGAGCCATATAATATCGTAACTAGAAAGTGTACGAATAATATTTTTGCGTAAATTTGCTTATTTTTTGTGTTTCTACCCAATTCCCTTTGTAGAAGTAAGATAACGATATATTTTGTTGTGCATTTCGTAAAGAATCTTCCATTCTTTTGGTCTGCAAAGTATACGTCTATAATATACTGAATATTAAGTGCATTTTTGTCTTTTGTAGTATAATACAGGATGTACGAATACATATTGTGACCACTGCATATTTCTGATTAAGTAATTTGTGTGGGAGGTACTAAATTTCTCGATTTTCTTAATTCAACTTTTTCTGCATAACTTTTAATTAGATGCAATATCCTAGATCTTTGTCCATGGTATTGGTTTTGTAACACTTGGCAGTCTTCTCAAGACTCTAATTTTCGTAACACAGCTAAATAACATGTAGGCGCTGTGTAGGGCTATGCAGCATTTCCCTAATAATATGTCGAACAATACTGAACATAAATGCCATGATTGATTGTCATTTTAATATACCCTAAATAGTCAGATATACAGGAAAAGAGCTATTTTTTCTTTTTCATTTTATATCACCCATTATAAAGTAAAATTTATTTCAGTAAATCAATTGAATCAATCTCTAAGTATCATGAAATTCATCTAATGCTGTCGAGGTTTCGATTCCACGCCATTTGCATCTTCACCACGTGAATAAATACATATCTATATATTTTACAATTGAAGTAGGCTTGAGCCAAACAATAACGCAATTTAAGCTAATCCATCACAGTGTGTTGTGCTGAATTCATAACGTTTTGTAGTAATAACTGTTGTTATCCTTCACAACAACTTCTTGAAAACTATTTATTTGTCGGTTTAGAAACTCATAAGAAAAATTAAAACTTAAAAAATGAAGTTCTTCCATTAACGCAAATTGTGCAAGTATTTAGGATGAAAATGCTCAAACTAACTTGAAACTATTTCTAATATTTACTTAAACGCTGCCGGAGTGCTCTAAACATTGGCAAACTTGCATGTTGTTGGTGCTTAAGTTGCATCTTCATCATCTGTTCTTTGCTTTTATATTCTAATTCTATATGATCAAACAATGTGCAAAGTCCTTATAGTTTCACAAATTTTAAGCCGCATAAAAAACTTACGAAGAATAAGAAAATATGCAATTGAAAAAGCAAATGCTGGGAAAAATATAAACTTTTAGTTATATTTTCTATGCAAACTTTTGATTTACTGCAGCGTTATATTTTCTGGGAAACTCATACATATGTTGGGTTGCCCTACTGCAAGTCTTCACGAAAATCGATGATAAAGAAAATTGCTATTACAGCACTAAAATAATTTCTGTTGGGCTGAAATAGAAATTTTATTCGCATAACTATAAACATCCCGAGGGTATAATTAAAAGAAAAGACAAACGATTGTTTCTGTAAAGTACCAATACTATATATATTCGTTCGGCCCTTTTAACAGCAAATAATAAATTCACTAACAGGACGTATCATAACCCTATCCTTATTCATTGATTACTGAACTTTCGGCAGCAATTGCTAATATATTGCTGTAGGATATTAGACATGTGATTCAAACCGCCACTTTTCCTGCAAATAGTTTGTCTTCATTGTTGTGTATCTCAAAATATTCTCTATCTCTTTTTTTATTTCGGTTTGCTATGCCTCTTAACCTTTTTTATATCTATTTGATTTTCTTATAGGTCGAAAGTCTTTTTTACTTACGCCATAAGTGTATACAACTTGAGTTTTTGTTTTAGCCTTTCTTTCCACTTTCATCCCTTTATTTGACCAACTTTTGGTGAATTTTTATTCGAAATTGTTTAAAGTCGCAAAGGTGCAAAGGCAAACTTTGCCACTAACCAACCAAGTCAGAAAGAGTGAATTATTATACGATTGCTTTTAAAAATGCGATGCTTCCGTTGGTTTCTTTTTACATTTTGTTATATCACAGTGGACTTAATGATTTAAAAGTTTTTGCGAAGTATACTCGTAATTCCCCAGCAAAGTCTCTTAGAGACGAAATCAGCGTAAAGAGATTGAGCAACATTTTGAGGTATTCACAAAGCCTTAAATTTATATGCGACAATGTTGTAGGGTATTTGATATGATTCAAATTTAATGTTATTAACAGTTAACGCAGAATAGAATATGACATCAGTTATATAAGAATAGACATCAGTTATAGGGAATATGACATCAGTTATATAATAGTGAAATTATAATAAGTGATACCATCTCCGAAATTTCGTTATCAAATTTGAGTGCTCAATTTATCAAAATATAACTCACTTCAGTTTTAAAGCCTCCTGTGGTAAGTTGAAGAACCCCCTATGCAACTTCAACGTTACTCCTTGTAATGCACATTTAACTCTCGTATCATAATCAGTCAATGTTTCCGTCACGAATGATAAAGGGTGTTTTTTTAATCATAGTTTTTATAAAAATCGAATAAAACACTCAAATTTAAATAACACTCGTATATTAAAATTTTTTATGGGAATCGATAAATTGGTCTTTGCCATTTAATTTTTAAAGATAATTTCATGTAAATGTTGTCCGCGACTCCGTCCCAAAATGCCCATTGGGAAGCTCCAATTTTTCCTTACTTTTTCAAGCATTTCGGTCTGTATTGCACGAATAACACGTATTATGTTAGCCTGCAAGACTTCAATAGTGTTCGGCTTGACCACATAGACTAACGACTTGACATAACCCCACAAGAAATAATCAAGAGGCCTTAAATCGCAAGATCTTGGGGGCCAAATCGAGAGATAAGCTGCTCACCAAATTCGTCCTTACACCCTGTAACGCACGAAAAGTGTCCACGTTTGAGTCAGCACTTTTGTAGTAAGTTTTAACTGTTTTTGCGCTTTCTTTGTTTGTTAATCGATCCATCCATATTCGTAAATGCCAAACCTTTCACTAAATAAATAACACTTTAAATGACGGGTATTTAATAGGACGGGTATTTAATTGTGCTGAATATGGACTACGGCGAATTAGTGAAGCTCCGAGTGCTAATTTAGTTAAAATATGGGTAAAGCGTTTTGAAGAGACCGGTTCAACATTTAAACCACAAGCAAATGGTCGCCCAAGAACATCTAGAACCGAAGACAATGTTGAGAGAGTCATGGAGTCAGTACGAGGAAATCCACAAATGTCGACTCGCAAAAAATCGTCTGTCTTACAATTATCGCGACGAAGTTTGCAACGAATTTTAACATTGGACCTTAAACTGCATCCATATAAGCTGCAATGAACACAAGAATTGAAAGAGTCTGACTTCATAGCAAGGCTCGCATTTGCTAATGAAATGCTTAATCGATTTTCCAATCTTGACAATATCCTTTTTTCTGATGAGGCTCATTTCCTTATGAATGGGTTCGTAAACCGTCAAAATTGTCGTTACCGGAACATCGAAAATCCCAAAATCAAATACCAGAAACCATTGCATAGTCCTAAAGTGACAGTATGGGCAGCAATCTCTGGCAGAGGAATAATTAATCCTTTTTTCTTCGAAAATATGCGGGGCCAAAACGTCACGGTTAATATGGAACGCTGTGTTGAGATGTTGGACGGATTTTTGGCTCCAGAAATTGAAAGTTCAAGAATAGTGAATTCCAGAACTTGGTTCCAACAAGATGGAGCTACCTGTCACACATCAAATGACTCCATGGCGGTGGGAAAGCAGATGTTCCCTGGCAGACTGATTTCGAAAAGAGGTGATTTCCCATGGCCCCCACGTAGTCCAGACTTGACTCCTCTTGACTTCTTTTGTGGGGATACCTCAGACACAACACTACAGTAATAATCCAAGAAACATCGTTCAGCTAAAGGAGAATATCCGTGGTGAAATGGCAGCCATTACACCAGTATTACTGAAGAAAGTTTTCAATAATTTTCGTTTGCTGTTA
>JAHXMU010000035.1:3702309-3734522 GCA_019455685.1 Philornis downsi
ATTTAGATGATGTTATTTTTAAAAAATAAACTCCATTTATTACTCTACAATGCCTTAGATTTATTTTAACCATACCTTTTGTATTTATTTTTTAATCTATTTTTTAAATATGCACGTTCTATTGCGCCACCCTGTATTTGATTTATTTTGTCGATATCCGACTAAGCTACAAAAAAAAACCTGAAAGAACTGCTGCTGACAGTAAAAAATACCGCCGTCACTCATACATCGCCCAGCTTTGAGATCATTGAAATTTAATTATTATACCTTCGCCAGAAGTAATTAAAGCATTTGTCATTTGACATGGCAAACGTGGCACCTAGTAATCGTTTAAAATACCAATTATCTGTTGACCAAATGTGGTTTATGGTTTTTAAGTCGATTAAGCGATGTCTGTCCGGCTGGCTGGACGATTTGCTGACTGGCTGATTAATAGACACGGCAAATATCGTAAATTTTTATGAAACTTATTAAAATTTAGACCAGTCAAAGACTTGGCTGAATTGAAGCCTGCGATTGTAATTTCATGTAATGCATCGGTCCGCTCCTTCTTTCATCTCCCATACAAATTGACCTATTTGCTGAAGTCTAATTTTTTCCCTTAAATTTTACACTGCAGCGATCTAAATTTGTATCCATTATTTTGCTCTCCAAATTTCGTTTTTTGTACTTTAAAAAGTCTGTCAGAATTTTAAATGAACCGATCCAGTAACCACACCCTTTCTGGTATCTCTCATGGCACTACCAATATATTTTAATCTTCATAGTGGCAGTGGCATTGTATCAATACACCTTTTGGTACCTCCTGCACAAATTGATTGATTTATCGAAATATAGATTTCTCACTGTAATCTGCAACTCGTAGATAGCATTTACTTAATTTTGTTTGTTTTCTAATTAAATTGTATTATTATTCTTAGTATTTGGAATTTCAAATCACCGAATAACTCTGCCCTTTCTCATCACTCACATCCGATGTAATAATTTAAACCTCAGATTCAAATCTTTCATTCATATACCCCAAAATCAATGTCCTTTAACACATCAGGTATTTCGTAATCATGGTTATACAAATGAAACGGGAGTGAATTGCCAGAACCTTTAGGATGCCGTACATGCAAATTGGCAAATTTAGAAAAATGAATGGAGGACTTTAGTTTTCATTTAGAGATTTTATTGATAAGAATCTCGGGAGACAGTGTAAGAAAGGCAGTCCACCTGACTGAAATTTCTGTAGCATTTAATTGTTATCAACGTAAAAGCTTTTAATCAAATCAGAAATGTTTATCTTTCCTGCAAATATTTGTTCTTTCATTTCCCCTTTTTAGTAATGAATAAAAAATTTGCTTAAAAACAATTAGAAAAACAAATTAAATCGAGTTCCGTTGTAGAAAGGAATACTGGCATCTTTGTAAGAGAAATCGTTAAAAATACGGTAGCTTGAACTGAATTAATGTGTTCAAATGCAGTCGTTTGGAGTAAAGTATTGAAAAATTCTGTCTGCGTAAATGTAAAGAAGAAAAGTTTGTTGTCGTGACCGAAATCACGTTTAGATGGGAACATTTCAATGGCGAAAACTTCGTATGGAACCAATACCGTTGTGAAAGCAGTCACAGAAATTTGTTGGCGCTTCTGCCTGTCATTAACAATAAATTTTCTTTAGGATGCCTTTAATCATATTTAAATTTAACGCATTTTACCTGTAAAAACTGTAATAGTTTTTATCACAGTTTGTCTTATCTTTTGAAAGAAATTCTGTCTCTAAGCTTAATACTTCACCGTAGGCTTACAACGCAACGCATCAATGCCGTTTTCCGTCTTAGGTAAAAACTAATTTTGTTTAGTTCTTATTAAAGCAGTTTGGTTTTATTGATTGAACTACATTTGTTCAACTTAATTCTTATACCTTAAATTGCATCAATTAATCTTTACCAGAAATTGCTTGAAAATATATTGCAATCAATTCGTACTAAACAAATATAAATATTTTACACAAAATAAATATTGACCGAACTAATAACCAAAGCAACAGCATAAGAAGTAGGGAAAAAATAAATAAAAACATACAAACTATATATACGAGTATGTACAGTCTTACCCCATGTTATTCTTCCTTGTTGGAAACTAGTTCGAGTTCTCCCTACTTGTTTGCCAATGCTAACACTGAACATAGAAAGAAGTAAAAGTAAAACATTGCAAAAAGGTAGGAAAAGTCACACAAAAAAAAAAAAAACAAGAGCAAAAGACTGCTGGGAAAAATCAACATCAAATGAATTTCACTTCTTCGGTATCGATGCAGAAAATTACGTATTGTTCGGGAAGAGTGAAAGAGTGAAACATTCCCATTTCATTGGAAGCAGAGGCGAAAGCTAAGCCACCATCCCGAACCTCACAAAAAATCAATTCGATAACCTGTCAGCCAACCGTTGAGAGAAGTGGAACTGCAACAGCTTCGATAAATATAGAATACGGAAAATTCGTTTTGGAGGAAAAAGGAAATGTTGCACGTACACTCTCTTACGTGCATAATGTTTCACAATTCATTTCATTTCCAAGTAAATGCCATTGTTTTTTTTTTTTTTTCTTATTTGGTGCAATATTTGTTTTTTTTGCTGTATTCTAGAATCGCTCGATTCCGATCAAAATGAACATTTATTTCATTTCCCCATAAACATTCTAATTCAGGCACTCAAATACGACTATGCACGAAGCTAACTAAGTAAGAAGGTAACAAAACCAATCTCTACCCAAAACGGAAACTTGTACGGGAGCAATGGCATAACGGCACGGAGATATTCCTGAAAATTTCTTACTAAGAAAATTGTTTTGTTAGCGCAAAGGTATGACTAGAAGGGCTAACATTTTACAGATAGTCAATGAAATGTGCTATATTGAGGTATTTACAACTTTTGCTTACTGCACTCTACAGTGAGTAACGGTGACTTATAGAATTTGGTTTTAAATAAATTTGTCTGGGCTAGACTGAGCAAAGCTCTCTGTCATGATAAATGGGACGACAGAGAACAGGACGTTCTCGCGATGTGCATTTTGATCACATGTTGTAAATGTACAGCAGAATGATAGACGGCCATCTATATATCAAAAAAGGAAGTAAGTTCAGTAAAATTTTGCCTCAATCAGACTTGCCTCCAGGGACTTGATCTGTAAGATCTGTAAACCCTCCCAACAGATTGCATTAAAAATTTTGTCCAAAATTTCAAACTCTAAACATTGCGACGACTTTGATAATCAAAAGTCGAGTATTTAAAACGAAACAATTCTTACTTATGTAAAAGACAACGAGAATAGAGAATTTTATCTACAGAGTGGCGCAGGAATTGTACTACAATAAGAAATTCAAATAACTTCCTTTTATCAGTGTATTTCATTTTTTTATTGTATAAAAAATGCAATTTTGTTTTATAAACCTATTTGATTTTGTAGATAATAGACCGTAAATGACGCATATGCGACACATGATCAGATTTTTTATTGAGGGATCGCCTCAATTATTGTTTTAATAAACTGATTTAATTCCGTCAAATTCCTTGGTTTCGTTTTGCACACCTCTTGCTTGGCATAACCCCATAAAGGGCCCAGCGGAAAGTGTAGTTACTGAATATTAATTTGTTTGGGAACGTTCGTTGGAGCTCCATCATAACCTGTCTGGCTATGTGTGCGGTTATTACATCTTACTGGAATCCAATGCTGTTCTGGTTAAAAAAATCCTTCAAATAACAAATAATAGCCCCCGTTGACAGTTGAGAGTAGCGCGGTTTGTGAACCACCCTGTATTAACGCAAGTAGAAAACAATTATAAGCAACAATTCGGTCTTCCGAGTTCTTTCTCCAGTTCGTCTCTCCACAATTTGAGAGCGTCCCCAAAGTGCGGTCCTTCCGATAAAGTTTTGGCCATTCACTTCTACATCGGTCATGGGGATCGTTATCGAAGACTTGCAGTATTGGAGCACTTGCGAATCAGCCGAAGAAGTTGCGTTATTTTGATGTGGTTGACATTTCGGCTCATAGAATTCATGATTCGTGCAAAGCCGTTAACGATAATGGGTCCCTGTATTTTACAGAACATTTTTTCTGAGAGACTCGAAGAACTCATTCATTAGGATTAGTGTCTAAGACAATTGGATTTTTATTCGTCAAAACTGGAATTTGTCAATAAATCGTTTGCCAAGCCTATAACAGCATCTGTTTGCAAACGAAACTCTCCTCTTGATTTCAGGGCTAAAATCAGCGGCTTCATTGACGGTGGAGCCAAAATATATCATCTTATTTATTATCCAAAACAATAGTTGTCAACGTTTAGGCAGAGGCCCAAATGGGCAAATTCTTTGTTTGACGAAACCAATAGTTTGGTTTTGTGCTCGTTTACAGGGAAAACCACTTTTGTTGACTCGTTCCCAATACTTGGGCGGGCTGCAGTAACATCTTGTAATTTCTTACTATTGCTGTCTATATCACAAGTATACGCAAGTAATATATGATATTCATTAAATAGAATAACAATCGTCTTTACTGCAACTTTCCTCATAATCACATTTAAAACTACGATACAGATGTCTGACGATTAGCCATGGTTTGGTGTAAATTTGCTCACTAAAATGTTTGTCCATTTTTGCTAAAAATTTAGAGCCAGTCAATGTCATCGTACAGGTTAGCTTAGGTTGGGTCAGTGTGGCAGTCTGAATAGACAGTCTCATTTAGATTGTATAGTCCATTGTCCATGTCATCGTACAAGAACGTGTAATCTTTGCAGCAATACCATACTTGGCCATGGCCTCACACAATTTTTGTCGTATCGGACTATCGTAAATAGCTTTATACTCGATAAAAAGGTGGTATATTGCAATCTGCTTTTCCTAAATCTTCTCCACAATTTATTGCAGCAGGAATACGGCACGAATATGGCTTTAGAGTACTTGTAGAAACCAATTCGATCATATTTAAAGGAGTTCAGTATTTTGTTAAAAGACTTGGACTGTCCTTGTTTTAATCCAAGGCATAATAAACCTTACCTCCAAGTATTGGATATGCATTCAGCAAACTTTTAAGAGCCAATGGATGTTCGCCATCCTCTCATCGCAACTGTCTTCAGCAGTTTTACCGACAGTCTGCCAGGACCCGTAACTTCCTTGTTCTTAATGTGTAATATTACTATTCTGATCTCTTTCGCAGCGCTGCAGTACAACCTATGCCGCATCGTTAATTAACGTGATATATTTCCTTTTATTGTCAAAAATAAATGATATCTTATAGAAATGTTCTCGCCATATCTTCATCACACTCTATGTATCAGTGGATTGATTTTCACCATTGTACTTACAGGAGCAGATACCGGTACCATAGCTTTTTGCTTTTTGCTTTTTGGTAGAAATTTCAGATTTGACCTCCACATCTGTCTGTACCTTTCTATATCCAGGCTATCTCACTCTTTCCACAGTCCATTGTTTTATTTCACTTGAACAGACGGTTGCATTCTCTTTTCATACAAGAATTCTCAAACAGAAAGCGTTACATTTGAATGCAGTATTGCCATGTATACAGCGATATTCTCCGTAGCACCAAAACTTATCGTGGCCTTTTATACCCATGTACGGGTATCAGGATTAGTGGTGTTTTGTTGTAGTAACTGCTGGCATTTGTTGTGGTAATTTGAGGCTATTTGGATGGTATTTAAATTAACAATATCTTCCTTGCTTTGCACTTATTTACATACGTTTTTCGCTCTGCTTAATTTCATGGATGTCTTAGCTGACCAAATGGCGGTGTGAGTCTATGTCAGCACCATAAATCACATGCGCATCCATGATGCCAGATACGTGCTTCCCATCTGCTAACACGTTGTCGAATTGATTTTTCGGATTGTGGTCCGGAGATAGACAAGTTACTCATATAGAAATCTGGTTTCGCTTACTATAATGTTTTGCGTTGTTCCCAACCTGCTTTGGCATTCAAATCTTCGTGGTTAGGGCACTGGTCGTATGATTCCTACACATGGACACTTATAAAATTTATCTTCGATGTCCCCGTATTTGTTTTCCGTCAACGAAGCGCACAAACCAAGGTGTCAAAATTCTTCAAATCCAAATAGCAACTCATACCTCTCTGCTTATCGCACGGAGCTTATAAGTATAGCAGGTAAATCGCGCCTTGAGAGAGATAAGTAAAGGCCCTCACTGGTAAGTCACAGGCGTGAGAAGTGACCCAATTCCGTTAATCATATATAATAGAAACAAGAGAAGTGAGAAAGAAATAAGAGGAATTACTCATGGGAAGTGACAACTACCCTTACCCAAGGACGCTACTCATATGATAGTTATGAGTAATTCACAAACATTAAAAATTTAAAAATTATCGGGTTGTTCGGAAAGATCGTTCGGTTTCTAAAAGAAATTTATTTACAAATTTATATGCAAGAAAACAATTATTTTAATCTATTATATAACCTCCTCCTTTTTAATAACTTCTTCCCACCTCTCTGGGAGCTTTCCAATTCCTCTCTTATAAAACTCGCGTGATTTTTCTAAAAAGAACGTTCAATTCGATTTTTCACTTCCTCATCGTTATGGAAATTCAAATCTTTCAAGTGGTTGCTCAAAGTACGAAATAGGTGTTAGTCGGACGGAGCGAGGTCTGGAGAGTACGGCGGGTGAGGTAAAACTTCCCATCCAGGCTCTGAAGCAAGGCAGTGTGAGGGCGAGCGTTGTCGATGGAAGATGACGTCTCAATTGATGAGTCTCGACCATTTATCTTCTACTGCCGCCTTTAATTAATCTAATTGCGATGTAGTAGTCCGCATTAATCATTTGATTTGTTCGGATAAGCTCAAAAAAGACTACTCCTTTGTCATCCCACCAAGTCCATAACATTTCCTTGCTGGGGTGAGGGCCCGCTTTAGAGATGAATTAATTGGGTTCATTTGGTTTCTCCCTTGATTCTTTCCGCGTTACGTTGTTGTAGACTATCCATTTTTCATCCCCTGTGATAACGTTCTTTAAAAAATACTGGCTTGTTATTTCTTCGCAGACGTCAACGCTATTCAGGCGGTTGGTCTCGGTGAGAGAGTGAGGTATCCATACATCGAGGTTGCTCACAAATCCGAGCTCTTGTATGACCCCGTGAACGGTTCAGACTGATCTTTTGATTATTTCTGCTATTTCTCGAATTGCAGCATGGGGATTAACAATAATTAAATCTCTCATCTTCTCTGAAACAATTTATTTTTGTCGTCCTGATCTGGGATCTTTTAAACCATTTCTGGAAAGTTATTTCATTAGGTACATTTTGTTCATAAATATAACCGCTTTTTAGCTCATTTTTTCCACTTCTTAAAACTTATTTTTTAAAACGCTATAACCACTCACGACTAGAACGAGAATACAAGCAAACACTAGTAAACAGTTCAGAATGGGGTGGCAGGAAGTTTTGATAGTGTTTGAAGGAACTCTACGTCATGAGAAGTGACGTATGGTGAACTAAGGAATTAAGCGAATTAACTTTCCGAACAGCCTGATATTTGAAAATAGCAAAATATTTATAAGGGTAATATTTAGAAGGGTATAAGTAAATTAAAAAAAGTCTTGTGAGAATATTTTTCAGTAAAGCAATGGGTTTTAATTGGTAGCACAAGCTCATTTTTCTTCCAAAATATACAGGATTATCCGTTTATTGGTTCCAAAATCGCCGGTCTGACAAGGTTGTCAGCTGTTAAGTACCTGTCATCTGAAGTGTTATTTATTTAGTAAAAGGTTTGCCATTTACGATTATTAATCGTTTAACAACCGAAGAACGCGTAAAAATAGTTAAAACTTACTACAAAAGTGGTTCTTCAAACGTGGGCTTTCAATCAAACAATATTTTTTTCAACGATGAAGCTCGTCTCCCATTCGGTGGTTATGTCAACAAGCAAAATTGCCGCATATGGGACTCGGAGAATCCAGACAAAATTGTAGAAAAGTCATTGCATCCAGAAAAAGTGACTTTTTGGCTCTTTATTATGGTCTGGAGGTATCATTGGGCTGTATTTTTTTCCAAAATGATGCTGAAGTAAGCTCAAAAGGAAACACTGCAGCAACCAATCCGGAGAGGGTCTTTTAAATGACATTATATTTCGTACATAATGACAAAGTACAATTATTATAATGAAATAAAAGTTTCATCGAAATCATAGCTTTATGTGCGTTGCATTTAACTATACTTTTGAAACCGAAAAATGGATAATCCTATATTAAAAAATCAATCATACAATCGCGAAAATAATCTAATTTTTGCGAGCTGAAGTGGAAAAAAATTTAAGCATTTACAAACAAAATGTAAGCGATTTTCAAAAAATTGCTAAAATATAAATACGCTTCCAACTAAGAAATGAAGCATCCTGTCGTAAAACTAACAGAATTTGAGACCTCCGCAAGAGGTTTGCACTAAGAAATACACATTTTCAAAAAATAGCTAAAATTAGAAAAATCCTAAAACTGAAATATGATCCACTAACAGAGGATCATCCAAATGCGCAAATAAAACAATTTTGCAAGTTCGTAAAGAAATGACCAAATAATGAAAAAACTTCGCTAATTCGAAGAATATCTACGATAGAAATATGAAAATTTTTCGGAAATGGAGCGCCCCAAATATAAGGATGTCACTTCCAGAGGAGTCTTTACCAAGTTATAACATTCAAATGGCATTAAATTTTTTCAATGAAATCACTGATTTACGATTTCGTAAGTTATATCCATATTTGTGTTAAAGAAATTTTTGAAACTGGAAATTTTCTTCCACTATTTCATTTCCATTTATCCAGGATTACTTATCCATAGATACGAAATCATGGTGTTTGAAATTTATACTTTCCCCAATAGCAAATTGAGCAGAACAATTTTTGTTCTGATATGAAATTCGTTGTATGTGTAGTTGTCGTAATTTTCTTTTCCATATAAAGTACCCGAAATAACCTCCTCTTTCTATTTTGCTTGTTTGCACTCTTGCACCAACAATAAGACCCCACGTGCAGTTGACGCATTTTGGCTTTCATCACAATTTATTCCGCTTGTTTGTTTCTTGTGTCCGATGAGATTCGAATCAACGTACGGCAACCTCAACGCGTTTCACCATCTGAAGTTAAGTTGGAAGGGACTCAAATTGTTTTTGAAATTTCTATACATTTGATGTACTTAACAGAGCATAACAGAGGCAAATAAGTGGAAATTTCAATTTATAAAATGTGAATAGAATCGAATAAAATTAACTGGCATCTAGCAATGGCTAATCAATACCAGTAACTGCATCTTTAGCAAATAATCTACTATCCAATGCATTCATTAATACTGTTTGCAATGTACCAGTGCATACATAAAGAGTTAAATGGTTAAAATGAATAGAGTAATTTGTTGCCGGATTGCATCTAAAAATGATCGCATTATTCTGGTTTATTCATAAAGTGCAAAGAAAATATGATCGATTAGAAGATTATTCATTAGCTGAAAACTTTAGATAACATTTCTGTCATGAGCAGTGTTACCACAAGTAGGTAATGAAGACAACTAAAGATTTTGCGAAAAAAAAAAAACATGAAGCAAGCTGAAAAAATCCACAAAAAGCTAAGTTTTTTGAGAAAATTAATGTAATTTCAGTTGAAGTACATTAACTCATATTGCGTTTTATAAGCTGAAACTGAAAATATGAGATTTATATAGTCGTACCCATTTAAACCTCTTGGTGGATAAACCACATATTTAAAATTCAATTTGATTTACGAATTCACAAATATAATGGAGAAAAGTGTAATCTTCTTCAAATGTACATCATTTTCTTAAATTTTTGATATTAGATCCAATTTCTTTGGTCTACAATTTTGAAACTGATTAATTATTTTTAAAGTATCCACCGTATAAAACTTTTTATAAAATTTAATTTTTGGTTAACGACTTGTTCACCTCGGTTATTCTGTTTGAAAGTCAGAATAATGTTCTAACATTTGTGAAACAATATTATTTTTAAAATGATCAAAACAACAAAAGTTATATCGAATATTTTCTACTCGCCATTAAGTCACAACAAACAGCAATATAATAAAAATACTTGTTTTAATTATAATAAAAATCCAAAATATACAATTATTTGAACTTTTTATTCTACAGATTTGTCCATGTTTGGCATGATGAGTTGAAATTTTTGAGTTTTTCTTTTTATACATTACAATGAACTTTAGGAAGTTGTGCTCCCGAGAATGATGAAAATATTTTAATTTGTCTGATATTATTGGTAATATTTTTATTACGAACTACTTAACACAATTTGAAATGCATATTTCTGCTGATGAATTTTGTCTAATCAGACTTTGCAAACGATTTGGATTCAAAATGGAGTCAAGGGGTGAAATTGATATTTTCTAATAAAGAATGCATTCGAAACTCGATTATAAAATCAAATTTTATTCGGCAATTAGATTTCAGTAATGCTCTTAAAATATTAGAGTAAGTCTTTTTAAATTTTTTGATATGTTTGTCTTTGCTTAATAACAAAGCTGAAATGCAGGGTTATCCATTTAGTGATTTCGAAACTACCGGTCTGGCAAGACTATCAGCTGTTAAATATCAGTCATTTGAAGTGTAATTTATTTAGTGAAAGGTTTGCCATTTACGAATATGGATCGTTTAACAACTGAAGAATGCATAAAATTAGTTAAAGTTTACAATACTACAAAAGTGATCATTCAAACGTGGCCACTTCTCGTGCCTACCTACTATGCAAAGAATCGGCCAGATTATAAACAAATTTGAAGAGACTGGAAGCGTTACAGATGTGGTCAGGCATGTGCATCTTCGCAACGTCCGCACTGACGAAAATATCACTTCTGTTAATGAAAGTGTGGCGAATAATACTAATTTCCATTCAGCACTATAGTCTTATGATGATCTACTTTTTTAGCCTAGAATTGGAGATTATAAACTAGATGATTTGCGATTTCAACAAGGTGGTTAGACGAGCCACAAAAACATTTAAAAATTATAAAAATTGTAATATTTCGCTATATTTTGACGGAAATATGAAAATATTCCATAATATAAGATTTAAAGCAAACGAGTTTTATATATTTTTGTGCGCTTTTTGATCTCCTAACCGGATTAATGCGTCCTCCAATTTTCGTAATTTTTTGCTCGGTTTTTGATTTCCTAAAAGAATGAATTTGTCCTCCTATTGCCGTAATTCATAAAATACCGCTTTATTCAAATGCAATCCTAAAAATCCATTCCAGACTAATCGCTGTCTGTATAAGAACACATTTTTAGAATCTCTTAATTCAATCATATAGGAATATACCGAATAAGACTTAGGTCAAAGTCTATGGCTTACAACCAAATAATTAACTATTAACATTGTTTAATCCAACCCTAAAAATAATCAGTTATGTGTTATATTTCAGTTTCGAGTTTTGTTCCCAAATATTTTAAAATTTGAAGCTTCATTTTCGCCACCCACTGTATGATTCCAATTTCTATTTATAGTCGCGAAAAAAAGAGTTCCGCTCTTTCCAAAATTGTTGACGACAGCTATTTATAGATTGGACCACCGCTAAAAGTTAAATCGCCTTAACTGATTTTAAACCTGCGCTGTCACTTCCAATAGTTTTGTACATTTCCCATTCGACCACGCGTGGTTGCACAACGTCTGCGTCGAAAACCTTAAATAACTCCTAAAGCATTGCTTGCCCTTCCTATTCTGTCGACACAGTTTTATAGCAAACGAAGCGGAAAAAGAAACGACTTGTAGTCTCTCTATCTCTGTATTGTTTTCCAATTCAACAGCCAAATACAATGATAAAATGTGCCAAATATTAAATAAATCAAAATTGAAACAAACCATTAAACATAAATAAAGGCGAGTGACTGTTCATGGACGCTGCAACAAAACAATAAATAAATGAAATCGACAAAACAAAAAAAAAAAGGAATAAATGAAATCTGTATAAAAAGAGTAAAAAGAATGAAATTGGAAAAAGTCAATACACTGAACAAAGATATCCACGCTATGTTTGTATACACAAACATTTCCACAGAACGGCATAAATATTATAGTTTATATAAACTATTTTTATCTCAATCTTTAAGCAATTTATGTATTTATGGTATGAATTCCACTACAACACCTCCATCATCGCCAACACAAACAACTCCAATACAATTTCCGGTATTTCCCTTTTAACCGATTTTTCTCTGTCTCGTTTTCTTTCGTTTACTCCTTCCTATCCCTGCCATAGAAATCATCGAGGCCCACAAGAATCATCAGTTATGCTCTCTGACGGGCGTAGAAGGTGGTCACTCGTTGGGTGGTTCTTTGGCTGTACTCCGGACTCTGTATGCAATCGGCGTGCGGTATATGACACTGACATCGACGTGCCACACCCCTTGGGCGGACTCCAGCTATGCGGATGCACCCACATTCAACGTTAAACACGGTGGTCTAACGATATTTGGCAAGGTAAGTACAAATGCTTGTCTCCATGCAGTGAAACGAATAAATGGAAGGATTCTTGTACTCTCGAAGTATTTATGGAATTATGATGAATTTTATCAACCGATGCGCTGCTTGCTATAGTGCAGCTACGCAGCTATTATTCGGTTAAACGTTGAAGCATTGATGCCACATCACTTTCGTGCGACATGCTGCAAGGAAGTGCATCACAATGCACTATTATCACGTTTTATATTGGATGTGTCACCCTGCTGTTACGAGTATATCAAATCGTTAATTATAATGGAGATACGTGAAACGTGTGATATATTAAAGTCAGAATAAATTGTAGCTGCCTGGTGCAGTATATAGACTGATATATAAAATAATACGGTACGATGTGACTGCATACAATTAAGAGGGATATGAAGTAGATTTAAAATGTTAGGTGCCAGAAGAAATTCGTAAAATAAACAAGCAAATTCTAAAACTATTTGATTACTAACTCAGGATTCTGATGCTTATTATTCTACATAAGTTAAGTGAATTTGTGGCATATTTGCAATCACTTCACTATCATATCATAATTCTGCCTAAGATTGGGTATATCTTTTAGTGAAAAAACAAGAAATTTAATATTTTATACCATATTCTTAGATATTGATATAAATTTATGGATATTTAAGAAACAAATTATACAAAATTAACCTCAGCGATGAATCGGAGCTGCAACACTACCGAAAATGTTTTACTTATGATTAGATTTGTCCTCTGCGGTATTGCGACGATCTCCCGACCTGTCATTTTCCAATATTTCCAACAATTTTATACTTTTCATATCATTGACTGCGGCAAAAGTTAAAAACCCGGAAGGAAGCGTTTAGATAGCAAGTCCAAATATGCTACAGAACTTTTTATGTTTGAGCGATGTTTGTTTATCCAGCTGATTGGCTAACTGGTTGGCTGGTAAACACGGGCTATGGGATCCAATGCTTGTAGTATCTCTCATACAAATTAAGTGATATTTCGAAATGCATTTTCTTCCCTGTAGCTCGTAAATCGTTAATCGCCATAACCTATATCTTTATTCATTGTACTAGTTTGAAATTTTCACGAATAATAGGCCTGAGAATCTTATATTTGAAATTGAAATTGGACGGCATTGACCAGCTTTTTGTGATACCTTCCATACAAATAACCCATTTAACCCGCATATTCTTATGTTCATATCTTTCAAGTCGTTGTATAGAATTCAAATAAAGTTGACACGCATTATGTGTTTGACAAACTTAGTCCTGAGAACGAACTTGGCCATCATAACATTACGCTTGTTTCATCCCGCAACGCCAGTTCCACTTATTACTAGGCACATTATATCACAATCACAACTTTTGTACCAAAAAAGGAGGTTCTCACCCATTTAATGTTTAAGAATACGTAAAAGTCGTTTCGACCCTAAGGCCTCTAATCATTCGCTCTGTCAAATAAATTTATTTTACATTATTTTTAAACGCACCAGCCATTCTGAGGGAAATTTCCGGTACCTCCCATAAAATTTTTCGATTTAAACCATGTATTCCCAGATTCATATCATTCAATTGCACTAAATTCAGTATAACTTAATAAGCAATATTAAACTTAATTCTATGGATAGAAAGGAACTGCATCGCCACTGCTCTTGAACTATCAAATATACAAATGAATCGACTACCCCACAATCAGTGATTCCTCCCTCTACGGTTCCTTACTCCTCCATTTGTTGATAAGAACCTTGTGATATATTATTCATTTAGTGGTTTCAAAACCATCGGTCTCGCAAGACTGTCATTTAAATCACTTCGTATTTCGTACATAATTACAAAATCCAAGCATTATAATGAAATACAAGTTTCATCGAAATCATAGCTTTAGGCGCGTTTAATTTAACTTTACTTTTGAAACCGAAAAATGGAAATAATCTAATTTTTACAAGCTGTAAAGGAGTTGAATAGAATGTAAGCTTTTACAACCAAAATGCAAGCGATTTTCAGAAAACTGATAAAATATAAATACGCCTCCAACTAAGAAACGGGGCGTCCAATCGTTAAAATAACAGAATTCAAGACCTCCGCAAGAGATTTGTACTAATTTTCAAAAAAATAGCTAAAATTAAAAAAAAATCCTAAATCTGAAATATGGCTAAATCCCACGTTAGTGGATCATCCAAATGCGCTAATGAAACAATTTTGCAAATTCGAAGGGAAATGATCAAATAATGAGAAAATATCACTAATTCGTTTCATTTTAATTTCATTTATTTATGTCTTTGGAACAAAATTTCCTTACAGACTAACAATGGCAAAACAGTAATAATTGTATATTATACAGGGTGGGCCAAATAAGACCTACTAATGTTAAACACAAATGACTCTTGCAATAAACACTTATTTTGGTTAATTGTTTTTATACATTGAATATATTTTATGGAATTTATGTATAAAATATTACATCAGACAAATGTCCACCATTTTTCTCGATACAAAGATTGGCTCTTTTTAACGCGTTTTCCATTACACTACATAATGTTTCTGGTTGAAGACTCGGTATTTCGTCTCGAATATTTTGCTTCAGCTGTCTAATAGTCTCCGGTTTATTAAGATACACTTTGTCTTTTAAATATCCCCATAAAAAAAGTCGGGCGCAGTCAAATCTGGCAAACGAGGTGGCCAAGGGAAATCTGAATTTTTGGAAATCAGACGTTCGCCAAAAATTTCACGCAGCAGGTCTATAGTTGTCCTAGCAGTATGCGCAGTTGCTCCATCTTGTTGAAACCACAAATTAGGATACTGTTCCGCCATTGGCCGCAAAAATTTTTCAATCAATGTTCTGTAAGAAGCTCCTGAAATCGATTCCGGCGTTTCATCCTTATTTTCGAAGAAATATGGACCGATAACTCTAGTGGCCATAACACCGCACCAAACAGTACATTTAGATGGGTGCAA
This sequence comes from Philornis downsi, assembly GCA_019455685.1. Taxonomy (NCBI): domain Eukaryota; kingdom Metazoa; phylum Arthropoda; class Insecta; order Diptera; family Muscidae; genus Philornis; species Philornis downsi. The sequence continues at coordinate 3,717,756 of JAHXMU010000035.1, forward strand.
CTGGTGTTGGTGGTTGCCCTCGGATTTTCAGAGCCCCACAATCTGTAGTTTTGTTTGTTGACATAACCATTTAAATGGAAATGCGCCTCATCCGACATCAAAACATTATTTAAAAAATTAATTTGTAATTTGAATTTTGTATGGGTACATCTTAAGATCCAACTTTAAAATTCTACGCAATGTCGTTCTGGAAATGCCCAATTGGCTGGAACGACGGTGACTTGAGACAGATGGATCATCTGCAACACTTTGCCGCACAGTTTCCATGTTGTCTTCAGTGCGAATATTTCGATGGGCACCTCGTCCAGGACGGTCGGCCACTGAACCCAGTTCCTCAAAATCATGAAGGCTGTGGGAGCTGATCTGGAATTAAAATATTGCCGATATTTACGCTGCGTTAAAACAATTGATCGTTGACAAGAATAGAAAAACTCGATAATTTTAACGCGTTGTGTTGTACTGTAGCGTTCCATAATAAATTTCCAACAATTCAATTAGAACATACAAAAATAAAATAAATAATAAAAAAAAATAAATTATGTCAAAAAATAAAAAAGTTATTTGTGCTTAACATTAGTAGGTCTTATTTGGCCCAGTCAGTATGTATTATTTATAAACAATTTAAAATAGAATTATTATCTTAGAAATCGGTTAAGATATAGTCGAAACAAATATTGAGATGAGATTTCAAGGCATATTCATTAATTTCATTAAGAATATAAAATCCACGATTCAGAGTACTGTTTTTTGCCTAAGAAATAAAGTGCCGAAGTATATCAAAAATATGTGTTCGCCGGAGAGACCTAGGAGGAGCGTAAAATTTAAATCTGTGCCAAAAAATTAGAACAGTCGATGTAATCACCGATTATATTAAAAGCAAATAGCGCTGTCTGGAAGTTTGGACTATATTCTAATGTCTGTAGCCCAAGTAATAAGCATTTTGAATTGTAGGTTGGTAGAGGTTCTTCAAATCTAAATGAAGAAAGAGCAAACTTTACAAACACACGCTGCACCCGTTCGATATGTGCAACATGAATGCTGGAATGAGGACACCAAATAATAGCAGCATATTCCAACTTAGACCTAACATATGATGTAAAAATGATTTTATATATATTGTGGTCAGAAAATTCTGAACAATTCCTTTTAATGTACGCAAGAACTTCATACGCCTTAGTAATAAGATAATTGACGTGCGGAATAAATGTCAAACCGGAATCGAATAGAACACCCAGATCCAGTATCGAACAAGCCGAATTTAGAGTAAAATTACCTATTTTCAACACTGCATGAATCGTATTTCTGCAACGCGAAAAAGAAACATGAATACACTTATCCGTGTTCAATGAAAGTTTATTTCAAAGGCACCAATTATTAAGACTGTCTATGTCTTTTTGAAAAGCTAAGACATAATTAAATGTAGAAACTTTTAAAAATACTTTTAGATCATCCGCATAAAGCAAAAATGTTGACTTATAAAAACAAGTTGATATGTCGTTAATAAATAGTGTGAATAACAACGGCCCAAGTATACTACGTTGTGGCACACCTGAAGTTTGAATATATGAAAAAGATCAATCCTTTCAATAACAACTTTGCACTGCCTATTGGTTAAATATGATCTTATCCACCTTAAAAATGTTGAGTGAAATCCCATAAACTTTAATTTCAAATACAGTATATGATGCGATGTCTTATTAAAAGACTCAAAATTCAAAGAATAGGTACGATAGAAATATGAAAATTTTTTGGAAATGGAGCGCCCCAAACAAGGGGATGTCACTTCCAGAGGAGTCTTTATTTAACGAGCGATAACATTTAAATGGCATTCAATTTTTTTTCAATAATATCACTGATTTACAATTTTCATGTCATACCCATATTTGGTATCGTGGGGCGTATTTCCACATCAGCGTCAACTTTATTAATTCCCTAAAAACGTACAAAGTTGCTCTATTTATACTAAAATTACTTATTCTAGAAAATGCTCCAATATTTCAGAAAGAATACATATTTACATAATGGGTGCAACAATGACAAACATATTTACAGAATAGTGTTGTATATCATAGACTTAATTCTAGAATGTTCTTATTTACATAATAGGTGAAAAGGAGATAATAATAAACTATATGGTATGAGTGAGAGAACAAACATAATTTATTGTCGTAAACGTAATTCTAGGAAAGTCCCACCCACAGATAAAGAGGGAAAGAGATTACATATATCATACTTGAATGTTCTAGGCGCGGTTTTGATGATCTTTCTACAGTATATACTTAGACAAATTACACTCATATACTACACATATTTGTGTTAAAACAACTTTTGAAATTGGAAGTTTTCTATAGAATTTATTCGTTCCCCAATAATAAATTGAGCAGAACAATTTTTGTTTTGATATGAAATCTATCGTATGGATTTGTTCTGATATGAAAATCCGCTATATGGAATATTTCTAAGACGCCATAATTTGCTTTTCCATATAAATTATCCGTCAAACAACCTCCTCCTTCTACTTTGCTTGTTTGCACTCTTGCATCAACAATTAGACCCCACGCGCAGTTGACGCATCTTTGACTTCCATCGCAATTTATTCTACTTGTTTGTTTCTTGTGTCCGATGAGATTCGAATTAGCGTACAGTAATCTCAATGTGTTTCACCATCTGAAGTTAAGTTGGAAAGGACTCAAATTGTTCGAAATTTCTATACATTTGATGTACTTAACAGAGCATAACAGAAGCAAATAAGAGGAAATTTCAATTTATAAAATGTGAATTGAATTGAAGAAAATGAACTGGCATCTAGCAATGGCTAATCAGTATGCAGTAGCTGCAGCTTTAGAATAGAATCTATTATCCAATGAATTCATTAATACTGTTTGCAAAGTACCAGTGCATAAATAGAAAGTTAAATGGTTAAAATAAATAGAATAGTTTGTTGCCGCAATTCATCTAAAAATGGTCGCATTATTCTGGTTTATTCATAAAGTGCAATGAAAATATGATCGATTAGGAGATTACTGATTTTCTGTTATGAGCAGTGTTAACAGAACTAGATAATGAAAACAACTACAACTGAATAAAATCCATAAAAGGCTAACTTTCCTAAGAAAATTTAATTTTAGTTAATCAGAACTGGAACCAAATGTAGAAACAGGTCCGACGCCAAGCTACAAAAAAGTAAAAATGGTTGTAATAACTTATTTTCTGAATTTATGATGTCAGGCCCTTAAAAGTTTTCAAAGCTACTCAAAAATTTTGTTAATTTTTTTTTTAAATTGAAAAATTTCAAGTGCAATTTCAACAAGACCTTTTATAAACTGAATCAGGATCAAAATTGTTCCTAATTTCTTTTCGGGTGTAAGAATCAAAATCAATATTGTTTATAATTTCGTTTTGGATTTATGAAGCAAAATTCAAAAAAAAAATTTTTAATTCGGCTGCCGGAAACATAACAAAAATTGTGTATATTTTTAATTTGCTTTGCAGAAACTAAAACTAATCAAAACTACTTTCGGATTTAATTGTTTTCGATATCGGTCCCTGCTTTTTAATGATATTTTAATTGAAGGTGTCGTTATTGAAAGATACTTCAATTGACACTTCACTCACTCCACGGCACCGTGGACTACATTCTATGATGGCGGAAATACAAGCTTTGCCCGTCTAAGCTTTGGTCCGTCCAAGCTATTGGCTCATATGCACATGTTACTCAGCGTGAGGATGTACTATGTGATCCAATTCGTAATATCTAGAAATGTATACAAGTGAAAATATATGGAGTTGTACGAGTGTATTCTTGATCGCATGTCTAAACGTCTGTTAAAATTTTGCGATTTTGGACATCTTTTGGTATTTATTAACTTGATATCTTCTTAATTTATTGATGTGGCTCCCCTAGATTTTGTAATTTCATAATTTTATTCCTTTTATTCAAGTCGTAGAACTTATAAAATTTATATAATCCTGTCAAATTCAAATCGTCCAATCTTGGAATTTCCATAACCAAATTTGGTGGTTTATGTGCAGTTATAAAGAACCCTTGACTATACTTGAGCGTTACTTGGAAAGAGTTTGAGCAAAAAAAAAAAAACATAACCTCCTTTTAGCCCGATATGCTTTTCCAGGCGATATTCAATACCTTCTATACCCTGTTAATAGTAAGACCTGTCAAACTCCTTAAAATAGACATCAACCGCAGACTTAACCTCGTCATTGTTAACAAATCTTTTACCACTGAGCCATTTTTTCAAATTTGGAAATAGAAAACAGTCCGAGGGAGCTGAATCTGGCGAATAATGATGAAGCGGTTCAAACTATAACTCATTAATTTTGGACATCGCAGTAGTGGATATGAGAACTGATGCATTGCCTTGACAAGACAACATCTTTTTTCGTGAAATGCGGCCTTTTTTCCATGATTTCATCACTTAAACGCTGCAATAAGTTAACATAATATTCGCCGTTGATGGTTTTTCCTTTCTGAAGATAATTAATAAAAATAATCGCATGCGCATCCCAAAAAATAAACGTCTTAAGTGCAGATGGAGCCGTCTTTGACTTTTTTAGACACGACTCTCCCATTTCAGTCCACTGCTTTGATTGTTGCTTTGTCTCAGGTGTGAAGTAGTGGTCCCATATATCATCAATGGTTATAAATCGACACAAAAATTCGGCTTAATTGCGGCGAAATATCGCCAAACACCTTTCTAAAACATTTTCACGACCCTGTTTTTGCTCTACTGAAAGCAATCGCGGCATTCATCATGCGCACAGCTTTCTCATCTTCACATCTTCGATCAATATAGGATATATATCACTTTTTGAAATGCCTATCATTTCAACTCGCTCAAGAACCTTCAGCAGGTGGTCATCCAATATCATTTCGTGGATTTTTTTAACCACGACCACTACGGCGTTCGTCTTGGCAGCTTATACGGCCTCGATTAAACTCTTCTACCTAATATTTTACGGTCGTAAATGAAGGAGCAGACTTCCTCAGAGTAGAATCTAGTCGACTTCAATATTGGTTGTGCTGAGACCTTTCAAATGGAAATATTGAATTACATAATCGTAAACTTAAAAAATATATTTTGTAAGGTTGCCACTTTTTACCAAAATAATATTTTTCAAATTACTGCACGTCATATCGGCTAGTTTTGAGACCGCCCTCGTAATATAATGCCATAGAATTGTGACAATTTTTATATTGGTTCAAATTTGTAGGGAACAAATCTAGCTACTGCGTTTTATTCAGCATTCTTAACGTATATTCCCAAATGGTTTGAATAATTGAGATTTAAATACTTATATATACAAACAAATATTTTACGAATTCTCTATCACGATATGAAAATAATTTTACAAAAACAATATTCCCAGAAGTTTTCAGATCAATAGAAACCAGGGATATTTTTAGTTGTTGTTCGGTTTGTTGTGGAATAATATTTTTAACATCATAAAATTCCGCAAATAATCCGAGCTAAATATTAAATAAATTTTTGCCATCAGTTATCACGGTTTTGCGCCTGCATATGGCATTTTCTGAATCCATATGTATGTTTGAGGCATAGATGCCTTGGTTAAGTTAGTTTAGTTCAGTGTGACAGTTCGAACAGACAGACCCATTTAGACTGTATAGTCCATTGTGATACCACGGAAGCTAGAGATATGGATGGCCCTAGTTTTCCCCGTTGAACCATCCCGAGCGCCTCAAGAAGCTCTTAAGTTGTTCGTCAGGGCGGGGCAATTGCAGAAAAGATGCTTTATGGACTCCTCGTCCTTAAGGAATGCCGGGTCTTGATAGCGACAGCAGTTTGTGTGAACGCTTAAGATCTAGGCAAGGCCACATCTGTCTGCATTGATTACAGCCTCGGACAGACACCCACCCACCATTTATTGCTAAATATGCTCTATCTCGCAATAGGAGACTGCAAGTGCCTAGAGGCATACCCACGGACTCCAACTTGGCTGGAGTCTGTAAGTTTGTCCCTAGTCTTGCTAGCTCGTCTGCTCTGCAGTTTCCTGGTACGCCCCTTTGGCCCGGCACCCACATAAGGTAAATGTTGAAATGCTGAGCCATCTGATGTTGAGTTCAGAAATACATAATCCAGGGATTTAATGGCAGATTGACAATTAGAGAATATGTTAATCCACACCGTGGTGAGGACGTTATATCTCACATTCTGCCACTTCCTTAATGGCCAAGATTTTGGCCTGAAACACATTACAGTGATCAGATAGTCTTCTTGCTACACTTAGCCCTAAGTCTTTGGAGTAGACCTCGAAACCTACCTGACTATTTAATTTTGAGCCTTCAGTGTAGAAGTCGACATACAGTTTTGTACCAGGAGTTGTCTTGTACCTGTCATGTCAGGCACCATGCTGGGAACTACATTGTGGCCGTAAGCACTGTTTGACCACTAGGATAGCTTTTTTAGTCTTACTAACGCAGCTGCGGCAGTCTGTATACTAATTGTGTCCAGGGGTAGTAAATGCAAAATTACATTTAGTGCATCGGATGGGGTGGTGCGGAGCGCACCAGTGATGCACAGACTAGCAATCCTTTGGGTCTTATCCAGAATCTTACAGTATGTGAACTTCTCAAGAGCCTTCCACCAGACGATAACTCCATACAACATTATCGGTCTTACTACTGCAGTATATAACTAGTGAACAATACGAGGCCTTGATCCCCATTGTTTCGTTATTGCCCTCTTGCACGCATATAGCGCCACTGTGGCCTTTTCCACCCTGTCCAGAATGTTGAGTTTAAAATTCAGCTTTTTGTCTAATAATACACCAAGGTATTTTACACAATACGAGAGGAATTTCAGTACCCCTCAGGGAGATAGAATCCACAGGTATAACCTTTTATCCAAACAAAACCACTTCGGTCTTGTTTGGATTTACTACGAGATCTTTTTCCCCGCCCACTTCTTTACAGTGAGAAGGGCTCTTTGAAAGATGTCTCTGAGTGTTCATAAAAACTTTCCCCCAACTGATATTGCCACATCGGCTGTGTATGCGACAACCTTGACTTCAGCCTCCTCTAAAGAGAACAGAACAATGTTTAGAGCGACGTTCCATAGTAGAGGGCATAGAACACTACCTTGGGAGGTTCCCCACTGACAAATCTGTCAGACGACCGTAATTTAGCCCTGATACATCTCTTTGTAAGAAGATCGTACACTAGCCTCCTAATACCGACGTTTACTCCCAGGTTTGATAGTGCTGGCTACCTAGGCATACTCCTCGATGGCGAGTGAACCTTCGATGAATCCTACGAAGTCATTTAGGGCAGTCTCAGTGGATTTACCCTTGCAGTAAGCATGTTGTCTTTCTGAACCTTCGATGAATCCGACTAAGCCGTGCAGGGCAGTCTCAGTGGACTTACCCTTGCGGTAAGCATGTTGTCTATCTGACAACTATTTTTATTCTAAGGTAGCTGTCAATGAGTCTCTCCAGTGTTTTGAGGAGAAACGATGACAGCCTGAAAGGTCTAAAATATTTTGATCCCATACGGGAGGTTTTCCTGGCTTTGGGAATAAAGACCACCTTAGTCCTCTTCTACATAGCAGCGATATATGTTGAGTCAATATAGCCGATATGGACCTCCTCAAGCAATGGAATCATGGAATCAGGTGAAATCATGTCTAGTCTGGGTGACTTGAAGAGTTCAAAGCTTTTAATTGCCCGCGCTATTTTGGGTTTGGTTACGATTTCCCTGGCAACAGCCGATAGTTGACTTGACGCAGTATTGTCCGCTACAGTTCCGTTTCGGGAATTACCAGGAAAATGAGTATCCAGGAGAAACTCCATTGATTCTTCGCTGGGTGTTGTCCGGTTTTTATAGATGCCTAGATCAATTAAATTTTCTATATTTAAAAATCGCATCATCTCAACTTTATATATTGTCTTTTGATCTGGCAGGTAGGCAGTAGGCACTTTTTCTGGGAATGGACGCCGTATGCCAGCCTTTTTTTAAATACACACTCTTTGTTAAGCACATAATCAATTTGCAATTTAAAGAAGTTATTTCAAGGATCCGTAAAGCTCGACGACATCGAAGAATCTTTGCCGTAATTTGGTAGTTATTTGTGCCAAAAAGTGTGCTGGTCATGTTTTATCAGATGCTGGAAAACTATTTCCGCGAAAAACACGTCACATTCTTGAAATTGAAGTGAAACCAACATGTGGTGAGAGCATGAAGTGTAAGAATTCATGACTGGCTGACCTACCTCATCTACACTCGCTCTACCACCACCCAGCGTGCATCATCGCTCATTACACTCATCGCGTTGATACACAAGAGCATTACAGGCAGGCGGCTCAGTAGATGTTGATTATTCGCATAAAGAAAACGCACATCATGACAGAACCTCATCGGCCCCATCAGTTCTCTTTATCTCTCACCGCAAATGCGATAGAGCGTACAGCCGACAGTGATGACGACACTGCTTCTGATGCTTCTCACAGCTGTTGGTTGGAATACTTGGCGAGACGTTTTAAGGGAATTTAATTGAGGTTATCGATCTTTCATATATTCGCTGGGGTTTGGTAATTTTGTCAAGTTAATATTCAAATATTTCAGTATTTGAATGTATGAGTATTTGAATATTTGAAAATCTAAAAACGACTGCAATTACTCGATTGTTTAAGTACAGGAGTCCATGCTGGTAATGTTACCAATTAAAAATGTTGAAGTCTTGTCAACTTTTTATTACAATATATTGTGGAATTATTTCAAATTTTAAGAAAAATATGTAATTTTTTATACAGCCATGTAATTTTTTATACGTCTTTAGCATGGATAATAGCAATGAATCTGTCCGGGAAGGCTTCACACACCGCACGAAGAGACCTTGTAATATTTTGCCTCTTTCTCGGCAAATTTTTTTTTAGTTGATTCTTTCACCATCCACTGGGTTTATGTCCGTAGAATATGTTCGAATAAAACTGGGAATGTTTTCTTGTGAATAACTTTGACTTTTACTGGCATCATGGGATGGCGACGGATTTTGCTGGAATATTCATTGATTTCCACCGAATTGTTTATGAGTTCAAGATTTATTTATTTATCTTTACATTCTATTCAATGACAACGATTGGTGGGCGTTCTGTGGTAGTTACTGCGGGTCAAACTTTCTCTGATGCCAGCGCTTACTGAGCACAAATAAATTCGCTGATCTAAATTATCTTTTGACTTGCACTCTAACCACACACAATTGTTTTGTGGGTCTACATATTATATTACTGAAAGTTAAACATTTTTCCTTCAGACAAGACCAAATTCACAAATTCGACACCAACATGGAAGTATTTTGCTGTTACTAGGTGAACTACCTTTACTGCAAGTGTTAAATCCTGCACATTTTTTAATATGCGTCCCATGCTGCGAGCAAACACATTGAAAATGTTCGCCCATTGGACACGATTTGTCGTGAATTTCGTTAGCGTTGCTGTTTTGGATGTCCCCCTTCAGACTGTTTTTTTTTTATCCTACCAGTATCATTCTAACCTGTAACGGCCCAATACACAAATATTTTGTTCACTCGCAAATGTGGTAGCTCGTTAACAGTGGCTGTTTGCAGCTTTCCAGCCAAATACAAATCAATATAACTTTTGCGTTTGAATTTCATTTGGATAAGTCTCTTGTGACATAAAACGCTATGCTTCCTTACGTTAGTAAACAACATAACAAACTGACGCTTGTCAAGATGTTAATACGCTGTCATTAGCCATTTGGTTGCCACGGCAGCGCCTCTTCAAGCTCCTATTCTTCTATTTTTACGTATAAATTTTCTTCATTCTAAAGTCTATTAAAGCGGCTCAAATTAACGCTATGCTTCCATGGCCTTGTAAACAATTTAACAAATTGACGCCTGTCAAAAAATGAGCACACTGTTATTAGCCAGTTGGGTGCTATGGCAGCATCGAGCGCCTATTCTTCCATTTCGATGTATACATTTTTCCCTTTCTAAAGTCTGGCCAATATTAACGCTATGCCTCCATAGGCTTGTAAACAGCATAACAGACTGACGCTATCATTATCCACTTGAATGCTTTGAGCACCTATTCCTCTTTTTTGATGTATGAATTTTCCTCTTCTTAAGTCTTCTATTCCGGTCCCTACTAATGTCGTTATCCCGCAAACATTCTCATTTACAAGTGCACTATTCACATGACCTCATGTATGTATAGGTATATTCACATGATACATGGAAAACTTTGAATCAGTGTGTGTGTTTACACACTCTGAAATGTTTCCCACGTATTGATATACTTTAATGATATGTGGACAGGTATTTACTTAAAGCTATTTTTACTGCCTGGTGCAAATTGCAGAGCTGTGCATAATTTGTGAACCGTGCCGGCTATTAAAGGAAGTTAATTGGACATTTCGTATTCTATTTCATTTGTTGTGGAGCGATGAACAGTTTGGGTGGACACATTCGCTTACGCCTACACAAATAAACGACCAAATGCAATTTTAGCCTCACTAATTAGCTTTTCCCTTTTCAGAAGATGCTGAGGCCATACAAATTACACCGCGTCTTCTGATTCCACCCACATAATGAGGAAGGATAAATTAAACATTCACACAAATAGAATTGAAGCTTTGTTGGCTCAAGGTAACGGAATGGTCAACAATGGATTTTGCATATAGAATTAGAAAACCCTAAAGCTTTATTTGGATTTAGGGAAACAAATAGACTTAATCATTATAAAAAGACAATTACGTTGTAGGCTAGTATGGGTGAAAGTTATTGAACATTTGGTTTTACACTTTAATTTCATAGCATTTTAATCTAAATAATCACAATAAGAAAACACGTTTAGACATGAAGCATAAATAATGCGCGACTTCAATGCGTTGCCAGAAATTATAATAGCAGCAAAATACAGGGTGGCACAATAGAACGTGCATATTTAAAAAATAGATTACAAAATAAATACAAAAGGTATGGTTAAAATAAATCTAAGGCATTGTAGAGTAATAAATGGAGTTTATTTTTTAAAACAACATCATCTAAATGGTGACCCTCTCTACGACGGCACTCCTCTAACCGCAAACGAAAATTATTGAAAATTTTCTTCAGTAATACTGGTGTAATGGCTGCCATTTCACCACGGATATTCTCCTTGAGCTGAACGACGTTTCTTGGATTATTACTGTAGACTTTGCGTTTGAGGTATCCCCACAAAAAAAAGTGAAGAGGCGTCCAGTCTGGACTACGTGGGGGTCATGGGATATCACCTCTTTTCGAAATCAGTCTGCCAGGGAACATCTGCCATATAGTCATTTGATGTGTGACAGGTAGCTTCATCTTGTTGGAACCAAGTTCTGGAATTCACTATTCTTGACCTTTCAATTTCTGGAGCCAAAAATCCGTCCAATATCTCAACATAGCGTTCCGTATTAACCGTGACGTTTTGGCCCCGCGCATTTTCGAAGAAAAAAGGACCAATTATTCCTCTGCCAGAGATTGCTGCCCATACTGTCACTTTAGGACTATGCAATGGTTTCTGGTGTTTGATTTTGGGATTTTCACTGTTCCAGTAACGACAATTTGGACGGTTTACGAACCCATTCATAAGGAAATGAGCCTCGTCAGAGAAAAGGATATTGTAAAAATTAGAAAATCGATTAAGCATTTCATTAGCAAATGCGAGCCTTGCTATGAAGTCAGACTATTTCAATTCTTGTGTTAATTGCAGCTTACATGGATGCAGTCTAAGATCCAATGTTAAAATTCGTTGCAAACTTCGTCGCGATAATTGTAAGACAGACGATCTCTTGCGAGTCGACATTTGTAGATTTCCTCGTACTGACTCCATAACTCTCTCAACATTGTCTTCGGTTATAGATGTTCTTGGGCGACCGTTTGCTTGTGGTTTAAATTTTGAACCGGTCTCTTCAAAACGCTTTACCCACATTTTAATTAAATTAGCACTCTGAGCTTCACTAATTCGCCGTAGTCCATATTCAGCACAATATAGTCGCCTAGTAGCAAAAATGCGCGACGCTTCCCGTCGAAGTGATTCATAGCGACTAAAACTCCGTGAGCCCGCCAACCCAACGATGTAGGCGCCCCCAGCCCGCGGCTTTTCTAACCCGCAGAAACAGATGGTGCTATATGCACGTTCTGTTGCTCCACCCTGTATAACACAATGAAACCTCTCTCAAGGGATGTCTCTGTTAGCCTCACGTTTCTCTTAGCCAAGCAATTTTCCTAAAATAAGTTTCCTAACATATAATTCTATATACCTTCCTTTTGGACGGAAATTGTAAAAATAACCTTTTTTCCGGATAAGTAACCTTTAATCCAGACCTTGATAAAAAAAAAATCATGACACATAAAATGTTTCTAGTAACACACAGAAGTACACCGGAACATCTCCAAGTTTTACGTCTGTGTTTCTGTTTCGATAGCATATCTAAGTGATTGGAAAGCGGCACGCAAATCAACATTAAAATCCTGCCAATAAATATGCAGTTCAGTAAAAAAAGGTTAATGGAATTCGATCGAATATAGTCAGGGAACTGACTTGCAAATAACTTCACTGAACGTCCAGTGAATAGCCCAGTTCTTACCAAATATTGCTCTGAATTAATTCATAATTAAAAGAATCAAAATTTTAATTTTCAAATGTTTTCCACCTTTAAATTGTAGAGGAACCAAAGGATTTGTTAATTCAGGCAATTTGAATAAAATGTATTCCAAGGGGCGTAACAAAGAAGTTAATTTCTCTCAGATTCTCAGTTATGAATTAACTAATGAATTAAGAGTAATTCGGTGAAATATATAAATCTAGGAATATATTTATCAAATTACGTAATTTGCATTGGAGGCACTAGAACAACGTCCGGCTTTTTCGAATTTTGGCAATCATTATAAAGCAATAAAATGTATAAAATGGCGTCGTTGCTGCAAAGTGACAATTGGAAATTTTAGAGTAAAGTTTAATTCTCGAAACAAAGATTAGTAAATTTTTATTGGAGATACTGGAAGCCCATTTTCATTTTTAGAATGAACCAAACGTCTGACCTGTGTTCAATTTAATTGCTTTCAATCCTGCCTGATAAAATATTTAAAACTAAAAATATATGGTCCAAAAAGATTAATTAATTCTTCATCAATGCAATGAATCTAAATTTGGGTTACTGTCGCCTAGAATTCAGAAATTGTAGAGGAAAATTCAATTGCAGAAATGTATAATATTAAATCGGCCATTTATGCGAGTGGCCCAGAAGGGACATAATTAATCTACGGATACAAAATCAGAAGTTACAAATCAGAAATTACAGGAGAAAGGTTACATTTCGATCAAAAGGGGATGGACGATAAGGAACAATGTAAACCTAGAAATATATAAATGCAATTTAATGATTTAAGTAGAAGGTAACAGAAAGGTCATGCTTATTCGATTGATTTCTTTAGATTTTAATTTTTTTTAATTACGAAGCAATACATTGGTTAAAAATTTCAGTTAACGCAGCCTACCAATTAGAATTCATTGAAGAAAAGTGGGACTTCACAAATGTGCCAAATTTATATGAGAAACGCCATAAGAAGAGTGACAATTCAATCAATTTCCATTCCCAATAACAAGTTTACCAAAAGTTCGACGCTTGGCAAAGCTGACTGAGCCCATTGCTGCTTAATTACAGTTATAAACCTAATATCATATGAATTAAGTCAGTCATTCGTTTGAGAGGTATCAGAAACGCCATAGTTATCCTACACATTTTCTCAAAATACGTCAAATATTATACAAATAATGCAATGGACAAAAATATGTGTTACTGCAGTCTATCAATAAATAATTATGAAAAATTATTTGCCGATAGTTTTACTTCTTTAGTATGTTATTTGACTAAAAAATGGATGTTATTTCATTACGAATTATACCGAAGATTATATACTCCTAAATTTTGATTTTGCTCTTGTGAATCGAAAGGTCCAAAAATCTATTTTTTATTGCGGTCCTGTTAGAGAAACATATCATTTCAGTGGACACTTTCAGGGGTAGGTGATATCATCATTGAATATTCTTCATCATATTTAAAATGTCCTTCGGCCGAGTTAAATAAAACACACATAAAGCTATGATTTCGATGACATTCATGATGATTCATTACAAAGCTTGGACCTTGCCATTATGTACGAAATACAATGTCATTTAAATGACCGCCTTTGGACTGGTTGCACCAGTGAATCCTAAAGAGGTAGTTTTCGACCACTTTTCCCCACATTTCGTTCGATAACTCGGCGATAACCTGAGGAATGTAGGTTTTCAAATGCTTCAACGTTTAGGGATGCAGTTTTTGACGTAGCCCCACAAAAAAAGTCTAACTCCGTCAAATCGCAATGTCGCCAAAATGTAAAATTATAAAATTATCATTCGGCCATAGAGCTCTAAATTGGCGCCGCTCTAAATAGTAATAGTTCCTCCAACGTCATTTTCGAAAAAGACGGTCCAATGACACCTCCAGACTATAATGCAGATGGAATGGCTTTTCCACAATCACTTCTCCAAGCCTCATATGACAATTTTGCTTGTTGACGCAACCACTTCATCGCTGAAGAAAATTTTGTTCGAAAAATCTACATTGAAAGCTTGTTGCTGTAGCATCCAATCAGCACATCTACGGCGTTACGAATGACCAGTTTGCTTTAATTGTCGCATGAGTTGAACCCTGTATGGATGGAGGTGCAAATCCAAATGCAAAATATGCTAAAATTTTGCACATATCGACCGAGTAATCATGCCTGTTCCTGGATATCCAAATTATTGATTTGGCCCGTACAGTTTTAGATCTATACTATTAATTTAGTTGCGATTTAATTCTGTAATATTTGGTATGAGTCTAACTATTGAGGTAGAGAGTGCATATAGGATATATTGACACATTCTTCTGCACATGCAATACAAATTACCGATTTTTCGAAATTCAATTCTTCTTCCGCAGTGAAAGTGATCTACGTAGTTGTCCCATTTTTTGTTTTGTAATGCCTGGCAAAGTCTGGTGTCTCCTACATGGGTTTATATCTTCCATTTAAAGTTACTACATTCATTGCATTGCATTACTCTTTAGAGTACTTCTAATGTACAGGGGTAGGAGTTCGAAATATTATCAAATTCACGTTATATGCTATAGCAACCAAAATGTTAATGACCGCGCGCTCACTTTTTGACCATCAGTGTGTCATTCAATGGAGTTTTTCATATGGCCCGTCTTGAAGGCCAAAGTATCAACGAAAAAATGGTACTGTCAACGCCATATAGATTGATCTTCGCAATACGTAAAGCCTTTTCGGACAGACGCGGTACTATTATTATCGCTAATTCTGGCTACATCGAACAGAGACATAGTTCTCTTTAAGCTTGAAATATTTCCACTACGTACTTAAGTCTTTAAATAAAAACTTTAAATCCACAAAATTACAATGTTTTCAATAAGTAACACCACTAGCGCCGACCTCGAATGTTTAAACAAAAAAAATCTCTAAGTGGAAGGCTTCCATTGGACCTAACCTCACAATCTTTTTGTGCGTTAATTTAATATGTGGTAAAAACAAAACAATTCAATACGCTTCTCTGACATTCTGCTTACTTTTATGCCAATGCAAGAGGAAGTTAAGTGAAAGTGTGTTTTATCAGTGCTTTACCTGACTGAAGTTTCTGTAATTATTCGTCATATATATTAGCAAACAATAACACACTGAAATAACTGTTTTGCTACTGCGGATTGATCCCACCTCCTTCGCAATAGTGAACCAAAAAAATGTTAGAGTGTATAACTACTAATATGCTAATTTGATTATGATAAACTCGATAAATTATTCTCTAAAACAAAGTCTGCATAGTTTGAAAAAGGCTAAATAATTACATTCAGTTTTTTCCCTGTAACGACACATTCGCTGACTGGAGTAACGCAAAATGAGGTTCATTGCCTTGAAAAATCGACCGACTTACTACGCTCCTTCTGATGCCTTTCCCACAAATAGTCCATTCAGCCCATATATATATATATATATATATACGTATATATTCCTAACTTCATATGTTTTGCAAGGTTGCCATAAGCTTAGACACATTTAGTACACTTTAAGTGCTTGCATAAATTAAGTCTCAAACTCAAAACGGGGCACATTATCACAACCACTCTGGTACGTTCAACACAAATTGATCGGTTTTTCGAAATTCAAGCATTCTCCTGCAATTTTTAATTGTTAAGCTGTAGCAGTATAGATTTTTGTTCTATAAAACTGTATAAAATAGATCAATTCTGGCAAATTTGGTACATGCGAAGGCGGTCCCAAAACTAGCCGACCTAACAAAGAAGACACAAAAAGTTGGGAAAAATTTTCTTTACTTTTCAACATAATTTCATATTAGCTCGATCCAGTCTCTCCAGCGATATTCAACAGCTTTTATACCCTGTTTATATAGGTAGTAAACACTGTCAAACTACTGAAAATATTCATCAACCACAGTCTCCACCTCTTTCTTATCATCGAGCCATTTTTGAAGAAAATAAAATGAAAAATAAAAAATAAACAATGAACAATAAAAAACAAAAAAATAAAAAATAAAAAATAAAAACTAAAACCTAAAAACTAAAAAATAAAAAATTAAAAATTAAAAAATAAAAAATAAAAAATAAAAAATAAAAAATAAAAAATAAAAAATAAAAAATAAAAAATAAAAAATAAAAAATAAAAAATAAAAAATAAAAAATAAAAAATAAAAAAA
>JAHXMU010000035.1:3737532-3757913 GCA_019455685.1 Philornis downsi
ACAAAATTCAGTACAATCTTGATTCGGAACCAGAATCAGAATTGTTTACAATTTCGTTTTGGATGTATGAAACAGAAACAAAAACAAATTTCAATACAATCTTGATTCGGAACCAGAATCAGAATTATTTGTAATTTCGTTTTGGATGTATGAAACAGAAACACAAACGGGAATAAAATTCAGTACAATCCTGATTCGGAACCGGAATCAAAATTGTTCGTAATTTCGTTTTGGATGTATGAAACAGAAACAAAAACGGAAACAAAATTCTGTACTCACACAATCTTGATTTGGAACCAGAATCCAAATTGTTTGTAATTTCGTTTTGGATGTATGAAACAGAAACGGAAAAAAAATTCAGTACAATCTAGATTCGGAACCAGAAACAAAAATGTTCGTAATTTCGTTTTAGATGTATGAAACAGATACGTAAACAAAATTCTATACAATCTTGATGTGGAATCAGAATCCAAATTGTTTGTAATTTGGTTTTGGATATATTATACACAAACATAAACAATATTTAATACAAACTTGATTCGATTGTCGAAATCAGAATAAAAACCTTGCGTCTTTTTTAAACAAATCAAAATTATTTCCGAATTTTAATTTATTTTTTTTTTTAATTTAATTTCGTTTCGATTACTGTCCATGAATAAATACAATTAAAATGTCTTAAATCGTGTCTCAAAATATTTTAATTAAAACTCATATGCAATAGATATTCAGAAATGAGTGGCATAAAAAGTGCTGGAAATAATAGAAAAGTCCCCTCTATATATATATATTCTCGGAACTTTGTTCCACTGTTTGGTCACAAAAGCAACCTTGTTGCCGCCATGAACACCTTTCCAACAAACCATTCGCACGCAATTGTTTACATTCTAAAACGTCAAAAGAAAAGAATTCGAAATTTAACACAAAACGAAGCAGAATTTCGAAAATACTTGTGAGGTGAACAAATGCCATACCAAAAGGGAATCCAAAAGATATGTAGAGGATAAAAACTGAAAAATTCATTCATTCCCCAACTCGCCATAGCGATTTTGACAGAGCAAGTGGCAGTGCGAAAAACGACGACATAAAGAAAACAACGACACCAGTGAAAGAGCTCAAGTGAAATTTAAATTTAGTGCATAAATAGTCAAAGATCTGAAAAAAATGTATGGTTAATGAAGAAAAAATTTTCAAAATATATACATTTTGCTCTACAAATTCCCAGAAAATCGATGGCAACGTGAAAAGTGTTGTCCTAAAATCAAATAGAGAAAAGTAAAAGTTCAATATGGTTGTTGTAAACAAACAATCGATTGATTTTGAGCCAATTCGATAGAACAGAAAAAAATTCAATAAAATTCCTCTTGCTAACGTATGATGATGCATGGAATTTTCGATTACACATTTCGAGGCTGCTGCCGTCCGTGGCTGGTGAATGAAAAATAGACCCGAGGAGACGTATTCAACGCCAAGTGGTCATTGCGTCGGCGCGCTGAGAATGTGTGTGTGAGAGCGAGTGAAAGTGGAAATGAGCAAAAACTGTGAAATTCGAAATAAACAAAAAAGTGGGTGAACAAAATAAACTGAAATAAACGTCGAAGAAAACACGAAACGAAACAAAATTTGAAAATGAAAACATACTCAAAGGAATTGTTTGTATAAAAAGACATAAAAGAAATTTAAGTTGTTAACACCGGAAATAATTTCAAAAGAAATTCTTAACAAGAAAAACAACAACGATTTAATTCAAATGAAAATTGAAAAATGCAGAAAAATTTAGTGTTTAATAACACATTTTCACGAAAACCTAATTAAAATGTTAACAAGTGCGTAAATAAAAATTAATTTACAAATCGAATACACAGACAGACATGATATACAAAACATGCTCAATCAACGTTGTTTCCAAAGATATTATTAATAGAATATTTAATCTGTACAATAAATTAAAATTCCAAAAATGCTAATAAATAATGAAAACAACAACAACAACAAAATTATAAGACACCAACAGAAGAATCAGTGGAAACTATTATAGGGGCAAACATAGAGTTGTTTTTAGTGCGGTGCCGCGGAATCGTCAAAGGAATTTTGTTTAATCAATCATAAGGAATAAAAAAATATTCCGTATTTACCCAATTTAAAATTTTTAATTTACTCCGATACTACTTAATCGAGCAAATTTAAATCTGATTTTAATATTTGTCCAGCCGAATTGGAGTCCGTGAGCATGCTTCTAGTCGCTTGCAAGCTCTTACTGCTGGATAAAGCATATTTAGCAGTAAATGTAACAAATCCAGATAGAAGTGGTCTCACCTAGATCTGAAGCGTTAACACAAACTACTGTCGCTATCATGACCCGACGTCTCATTACTTGTATCCGTCATGACGGGATACTGTCCGATTGGAAGACATGCAATGAGACTGAAGGTTGCAACTAGTGACTTCTGCAGGAGCTGCAGGGATGAAAAGGATGAAGAGTCCATAGAACATCTTCTTTGCAATTGCACCGCCCTGGCGAACAGGCGGAGATCAACACTGGGCTCTTATTTCTTTAGAGACCTAGGAAATATGGACGATACAAATATTGTCCGACTTAAGAGCTTCTTGAGGCCCTCAAGATAGTTCAACATCGGAAACTAGGGACATCCATATCTCTAGTTTTCGTGGTATCACAATGGACTATACAGTCTGAGTGAGTCTGTCTATTCAGACTGCCACACTGAATTAACCTAGCCTTGATATTTTACACGTGTTAATTTTGTTCACTTCTACCTGTAGTTATGATACTAAAAAGCAAAAGTTTAGATTGAATATACATTGCATGTGGTGCCTCTAATGCTACATTTAGTTTTCTTTGAGCTCTAGTAGATTTTGTGAAACTAAACATTTGAAAAAGACCCAATTCCGAAGAGTAACCGCTAAAGTTCCAAATTCTGCTAATTTTCCAATTTAAGTACTTCGATCTGAAAAGTAGAAAAACATTCATTCAATATGATCATATGGTATTAAGTAGCACAAGATATTTTCAAAAAATAGTTTCATCTTAAATTTCTTATGGGAACCAGATAGATGGCTGCATGGCTGGAGACACTTTTGCATAGCACACAGCATTTTTCAGAAAATTACAATAGAAGCTACGAAAAACGCTATTTTGAAATGCTTTCCGAAGATATCGAAAAGCAATTCGAAGCCATTTTATACAAATTTTATATGAAGAATTCAAAAATTACATTATATTTTCCAAAATAGTTATGAATGGCAAACAGACCGATGCAAAGTTGAAGAGATGCTGTAGATTATGAAGGGTCGAATTTTATACTATAGTACACCAATATCCTATACTATAGTACACCATATGTCTTTCTTGTTTGTTGAACGATGACGAACACTTGGAGTAGCCCAATATTTTGAAAATTAGCCAACTATTATTAAGTAGTAAAATGAGTAGAAATTTGCATTGGTGAAGTGTGCTAAGAGGTATTATTAGTGGAAAAATCGGATAATTTGTATTAGAAGTATCAGAAGTTAGGAATCAATATAGTCATTTTGCAGCTCTTGGCTGTAGTGTGACGATTCTAGCAAATTTTAAGACGCTAGCCTTAGCAAATTTTAAGACGCTTCTTGAAGATTCTTGATAACTATCCTGTCTTCAAGCCAGCTATTCACCTACATAGACAAGTGGTTACTGTCCAACTAACGTAATAAGCCATGAAACACGTCTAATTAAAGATACTTGGAATTTTAAATGTGTCTTTATATGTTTTACATTAACTAAATTTAACAAAAAAGTTAAATACCTTAACAAAAACTTAAAAAAATTGCACAAAATATTACTTAAATATGCCATTTTTTTAAGGGAACATAATTCTTGATGGCTTTTCTATATTCTACATAATAATATCGCATCACAGTATGTTTAAATAACATAAAAAAATTATTACATTTGGAGACAAAAAAAAAATGCAGCTGTTTTTTTAAGGAAACTTTGATTTGACGTCCGCAAAATTCAAAAGTGTATGAAGTTAAAAACGTGTACGAGTATAACTAAATAGCAAAGATAAATATCAATCAACGCAAACTTACTCTATTGTAAATGAATACTTGCAATAAATTTTGAGGCATTTTTGGAAATATTGCCTTTTCCAGGGCCTTGATCGATAGAGTTCTTTCAATTTCACAACAATATTAGACTACAAAATGTTCAATCTATGACTATTAAAATAAGTTAATAAACAAATCTGCAAAACAGAAAATGTGGCGTCCTTTTCCAGAATACCACCGATAACGCAGAATACGGACATCAAGTCCGCAATTGTGTTGGCTTGTGATGAAAACATATAACCCTATTCAATAATCGTATTTGAACAAACCGAGTGCACCGTTGGACATGGCGGCTCCTTACCAACCTCCAATATTCCAGTTATGAACGCCACCCTTTCCGTTTTCTAGATATGCCTACTCATCCTCAGCAGGTTTCATCATACTCGAAACGCAATTTTTGGCGTGTGTATACGCCTACTTAGTAATAGTATCTGACCAAACTGGGTACAGCGTTGAACAGGGCGGCGCCTGAATTTCTTTAGGTATTCTACACGTGGATGCCACCCTTTCCGTTTTCTAGATATGCCCACTCATCCTCACCAGGTTTCATTATACTCCGAACACGATTTTTGGTGTGCATGTACGCCTATTGAGTAATCGTATCTGACCAAACTAGGCACACCGTTGAACAGAGCGGCTCCTATTTTACTTCCAGTATTACAGCTATAGGTGCTGCCTTCTTCGTTTTCCAGATATGCCCACTCATCCTAATCAGCTTTCATCACACTCGAAACACAATTTTGTGACATGCAAATACGCTCACTCAGAAATCGTATCTGACCAAACTGGGTACACCGCTGGACAGGACGGTGCCTGGACTTCTTCAAGTATTCCACACATGGACACCACCCTCTCCGTTTTCCATATGTGCTCATTCATCCCCATCAGGTTTCATCACACTCGAAACACATTTTTTGACGTGCATATATGCCTACTCAGAAATCACATCTGACCAAATCGGGTGAGCTATTGGATAGGGTGGCTTCTCAGCTATTTTTAGTATTGCAGCTATGAACGCCATCCTCTCCGTTTTTCAAATGTGCCCACTGATACTTTCCTGCTTTCATCACGGTCGAAGACCATTTTTCTTGACGTGTATGTGCACCTATTCAGAAATCGTATCTGAATGAAATCAAATTGTGTTTTTGATGTCCGTATCTTGATGTCCGTATCTTTTCTGTTTCAAAGATTCGTTCATTAACTTATTTTAATAGTCACAGCTCCGAATTTATGTTCTGGTACTATTTTGTGGTCTAATATTGTTATGAAATTGGAAGATTTCTGTCGATCGGGGCCCTGAAACAAGGCAATATTTCCAAAAATACTTCAAAATGTATGGAAGGATCCATTCACGATTGAGTAAATCTGTTTTTGCTGGTTTGTGTCTGCGTTAGATATACACACACACTTCAAACTCAAACCAAATATTTAAAATTTGCTACCGCCTTGTTTCTTTAATTTTCCGCCTAATAATAGTTCTTAAGAGAATTTTTTTCTTTATAACGGCTTTGTCAATTCCAAAAGTAAAAAAAATTATTTATAAATTTATTTAATTTTGAAGCTGTAATGTATATAATATTGATTTTCACGAATTCTTTTGTTAGACTTATTCAAGACATCCTTAAAAAGTTGAAAATAATGCAAATTTGTTAATATTGACACAAATTGACTCTTCCTCTACGAATCCTTCACGCATTCTGTACGTTGCGTATTTTACATGCTGCATATCGCCTTGTTCGTCTCTGTTTGTAAAGGGTGATTTTTTAATCGTAGTTTTTTTTTTTTAATCGAATAAAACACTCAAATTTGCATCATATATTCAATTTTTTTAATTGGAATCGATAAATTGGTCTTTGCCATTTAATTTTCAAAGATAATTTCATGTAAATGTTGTCCGCGGCTCCGTCTCAAAATGTCCATTCGGAAGGTCCAATTTTTCGTCACTTTTTCGAGCATTTTGGCCTCTATTCCGGGAATAACGCGTGTTATGTTATCCTGTAAGGCTTCAATAATGTTCGGCTTGTCCACATAGACTAACGACTTGACATAACCCCACAAGAAATAATCAAGAGGCGTTAAATCGCAAGATGTTGGGGGCCAACTCACAGGGCCAAATCGAGAGATAAGCTGCTGTGTGGCATGTTGCATCGTCCTGATGAAACCACATGTCAACCAAGTTCAACTCAGCCTTTTGGGGCAAAAAAATCGCGTATCATGGCGATGTCGTTCGCAGTTGACGGTAACGTTTTTTCCACGGTCGCCTTTGAAGAAAAATGGACCGATGATGCCACCAGCCCATAAACCACACCAGACTGCCGTTTTTTCGGGATGCATCGGTAATTCATGTATGGCATGTGGCTATTCATCACTACAGATGCAACAGTTCTGCTTGTTTACGTATCCATTCAACAAGAAATTAGCCTCATCGCTGACCACAATTTTTCGATATAACTGCGGATTTTCGTTGAGCTTTTGTAATGCCCATTCACCAAAAATTAGACGTTGTGGTAGGTCATTCGGCTTCAATTCTTGTATGAGTTTAATTCTATAGGCTTTCAAGCCCAAATCGACGTGTAAAATTTTCCTTGTGGTTGAGTAACGCCTGCTCAATCGCTGAGAATGGCGACGAATTAACATTTCACGAATTTCACGATCGTCACTAACACTAGTCGCTACGGCTGCAATATTTTCTTCGGTATGTCCAGCAAAGTAAACAGCACGAATTGTTAATTCAACAGGTCGATTATCATGACCGTATAATGTTCGTATCAAACGATTTGTCACATTACACGTCACAGAGCACGAATTGTGGTAATAAATTTCAACGATTTGCAATCGTTGCTCGTCTGTTAGTCTTTCCATGATAAAATGGCAGAGTATACTGTACACTTTTCACTTTGACAGATGACGTATGGACGCCATTACCGGCCAGTGCTGCCATCCTGAAAAACTTAAATCTTAAAAAATCAGCTTGTGCATCCGCAAAGTCATCTAAAAGAAAAATATAACAACCAGCAGAAATCATTCAGGGTGTAGATCAGTTTCATATGTTTTTAAGACAGTCCATCTTTATAAGGCCCGATAACTCTGTGAATTTAAGGATTATACACAAATTGACCGATTTATCAAAATCTTTTAAGCTAAATTTGTTCGCATTTTATTGCTTTATAAAAAATTAAAAGAATCAATTTGAAAATGTGCTGCATTGTCGTGGACTGCATACATGCAACCAGTTCATAAGATTCATTCGTACAGTCATGTCCTCCACTCTCGTGCTCGAATTCAATCAGATTTTGTAAACGTCAAGTATCTGGTCATCTTAGGTGTGATAGAATGGAAATTGATTGCTGCGTCAAGCCCATCGATCCACCAAAATTGATCGATTTGGGACAGATCAGTAGTTTCTCCATAGTTTTTAGGCGGGAAGCTTTAATACGTTGTAATTTTGCTTATTTCAATGTACGTTTATTTCAATTCCGGTGGATTCATGACGTCCCTAAGGGCACCTCATATACTTTTAACCATAGCAAAGGATTGGATTTTTCAAATCATTACCTTATAGATCGAAATATCTGATTTACTTGATGGTCTGGTGGATGGAAAATATGTTAAGATTTTGCAGAAAATTTGTAGCAGATTAAATTTTTTCGAACTTAATGAAATTTGTCATACGATAGTCGTGTAGACATTGCATGAAAGAATACAAATTATCCGCACTCTTCCTTAAAACAACGAATTTGTAAAAACGAAAACGTATAACAAACGTATAAAAATAATGAACTTCAAGTGCCCAAACTAACGAACTTTCAAATAAATCTGCAATAAAGTGAAAAACGAACATTTTCTTCAATAAAGTCAAATGAACAACTATCGAAAAGTTAATCATTAACACAGCATAAGTTCATCTACACGCTGCGTTGACTGAATAATTCAAAGATGAAATTCATTTTTCTTTTAGAAATTTCCGCAATTAAGAGTACTTACTAAATCTATTAACGAAAAATAAAATCACAATAAACTATCAGAAATAATAATATTACTCGAGAACAACACAAAACATATGTTTTTGCCCAAACCGGACATGGTGAAGGCATTTTTTGCAAGAGAACAGCAAATGCTAGAAGAGAAGAAACTTGAAGAGAACTGATGAAAAAAGAGAAACAAGAAAACATTTGATATTGGTGCAACAACAAAAACATCAATTACAATACTAGGGCCTGTTCGGAGTCCGGGGGATCACATCTAGGGAGAAAAGCCCAGACGTCATCAAATCTCCACCCGTTCATTGTTAACTGAGGGCGGCTGCTGCTAATGACAAAAGCAACAAAAGGCCAAAACCAAAAATTGTGTCAGTTTTTTCAGTTTTTTTTTTCTTTTTTTTTTTTTTTGTAACACCAAAGTGCTTGCACGAGAAATAAAATTTGCAAAAAAATAAACCCTAAAAACAGAAACGATATTGAACAGAAACAACTACTAGAAGCGAAAGAATCCGTTTGATACTTTTGAAGATACACCGATAAACACTTACACCCCCATCACGCATACACTCACAAAAACTCTTTTGAACTGGCCGTCAAACATCAGACCAAACGTAGAATCTATAAGAAATTTACCAAATTCCTTCACTTGCGCCATGGCAAAATAAAACGCTTCTCCCCCTCCCACTCAACTGCAACAGATTCTACAACCACAACAATACTAACTACAATAACAACAGCAACGCCCCATCATAGTCCTGCCGAACGAACATCCGAACACATTATGTCCGAGCCCGAGGAGAATCCACAAGCATCCACCTCAAGAGATGCAGCGGCGGCACTGGCCAATGGCACCTCCACAACGCTGCCAAAATCACCACAAAAACACCGCCGCTCGAAATCATCACCGCGCCATGGTGAGGCCGAGGCAAAGCATCGCAAGCGGGCCCTGCTCTCCATACCCAGCACCATAAAGCTGAGTATGCTCAATAGCGGTCTGCTGTCGTTCGAGAAGATCAAATTGGAAGCTCGCGATGAGAAAAACTCACTGTCGAAGACCATGCCCAGCACTCCCATTACCACGCAGGAATTCCTTAAGATGTGCGAGTTGAGGCGCAAGTATCCCGTGCTCTACAAGTTGGAATTTCAAACAGCCGCCAAGGTGGAAACGAACACCTGCCGTCACGCCATGAAGAAGAGCAATCACGAAAAGAATCAAAATCCCAAGTGCATTCCCTATGACTACAACCGTGTCGTGCTCAAGAAAATGGACGATGTGCCCGACTCGGATTACGTCAATGCCTCCTATGTGGACAGCTTGTTAAAACCCAATGCCTATATTGTGACCCAGGGTCCAGTTGAACCAACAGTTACTGCCTTTTGGCGTATGGTATGGCAGGAAAATGTGAGTGCCATCATCATGCTCACCAAGACCTTTGATTTTGCCAAAGTCATGTGTGTCCAGTACTGGCCGCCAAACAAGGAAGTCCATGAAACCTATGGCGACATCAATATCAATATTGTTAAGGAGGAACAGTTGGCAAATTTCCATATACGCACCTTCCGTCTCTACAAGGTTAATCCGAATAACCCGGACGAAATTGTCGAGGAACGATTCATTTTGCAATTTCACTACACTGAATGGTACTCCTATTGCTGCCCCTTCTCAAACGCTCTTCTCGAATTCCGTCGAAGAATCCGCCTGGTTGTGGGCAGTATTATTAAGGACAACGACACGCGTGGACCTATGCTGGTGCATTGTGGCGATGGCGGCGGCCGCTCCGGTGTTTATGTGTCTATTGATGCCAACCTGGAATTACATGAAGAGGAGGAATGTTTCAACGTCTATGGTTTCCAGAAAAAGTTACGCCAATCCCGCAAAGGTCTAGTGGAGAATGTAGACCAATACAAGTTCATCTACGATACTCTGGAAGAGCACTTGGTTTGTGGTAAAACCTGGTTCCCAGTCTCCGAACTCTCCGATCGCTTGAAAGCAAAAGCTCGCCGCAACTCCCAGACTAAAATGAATGATTACCAAATGGAATATGATAAAATCTGCAAACAAACTCCGCGTTTCTCCATCGGCGATTGCGCCGGTGGCCACCGCGCCGACAATCGCGAAAAGAACCGTGATGTACTTTGTGTGCCGCCCGATAATTTCCGTCCTTACCTCACCTCTTTTCAAGGCAACGCTTTCACCGACTACATCAACTCTGTCTTCGTCGACGGCTACACCAAACCCAGGGAATACATCGTTACAGAGTGGCCGATGAAACATACACTGGGCGAGTTTTGGTCTCTGGTCTATGATACGGAATGTTCGGCTGTAGTGGTTCTGTGTCAGCCCCCCTCTAATTCCCAAACCTTTCCCCAATTCTGGCCAATGAAATCGAAACTAGAGAAGTACGGCCCAGTCTTCTCCGTCCACTATTCGGCCTCCCGTAGCTATACGAACATCAAGCAATGGGAGTTTAAGATCAATAAGAAAATCGTCTCACTGACAGAAATGATGGCCGGTGTAAAGGCACCCACACGCACAGTGCAACTGTTCCAGCTAACGTGTTGGCCCATGGGTCACAAAGTGCCCACCTCGACGAATTCATTGGTCTACCTAATGAATATGGTCGAGTTGTGGCGCGCCAAAACGGATTATGGACCCGTATGTGTTGTATCGCCCGATGGTCGAAGCCGTAGCGGTGTCTATTGTGCCGCAAATGCTTGTATCGAACAGGTTATACAACATGGAGAAGTGGATGTATTTCAAGCGGTCAAAACGGTGAGACGCAATCGCCCCCATTTGGTTGAAAACATGACAGAATACAAATATTGTTACGACCTGGTATTGCATTATGTTTTACACTTTTTAAACAAAAACGATTAAACTGCACAGATATTTTTCCCGGGAATTAATTTGGAGGATTTCAGGAGATATTGAATTAAGAATGAAATGTTTAAGTCAAAGGCCCGGGAGAAATTACAAGAATATATATGTGTACATATGGTATTTTGTTTTGCGGTTGCAAGTGAAGAATTTAATTGCAAATATTTAAAGGAATTATTTTGCTCTTTTCCAAGGTTATAGGAAGTTTTGAAATGCATTCTTTTTTTATTTTCTATTTTTTTTTTATTTATTTTTTTTTTTTTTTTTTAGAGGGAGATAAATTTTTGGATGCCCTATGACATTAACCGAATTATAATTATATCAACACCAAATCAGAGTGATCTTTACTAAGGTCCTGTTGTCATTGGTGTTGCCTTCGAATATGCAGAGTTTTGATACTTAAAAGTTTCTATAAATTTTGGCAGAAGAATATGCCAATTTTAAAATGATGCATGTTAACACATAAAAAAGAGCCATGTGATTATATCTTTTAAATTTTATATACAATTCAAGCAAGGCATGAAATAGGCCGTTACAGTCCACCTTTGTGGTATGGCTGGCATATCCTTTGCATTTCCTTTAATAAATTCGATTATATAATGGACATTTTGTTTAATTTTTCATTTATAAATAAAGTGATGCTGTCATTTAATAATTTATAGTCCATTAATTGAGTGAAAAATGCATTGGTTTCACAGTTAAGGTTTTGTTACCCGTAACTCAGACAACTCCTTCGTTCTATATTGATGTGCTTGACCACGACAATGTCGATATTAGATCATGATTCATATGATGCCGATGCTCCACGTCAACGATGTTGATTACATATATTTTTCCAAGCATTTTTCTCTCGAAAGTTCCGAAAACTGATCCTACTACGTTTTATGTCATATCTCAGGATTCTGCGCAGTGCAGCAAGGTAGATAGGACTAGATTAGATTGTTGTACGTCGAAAACTGACTTTGACAATAAATCTTCAGCTCTGTCCATAATATTAGCTACTTGAAAACAACTTTTTTTTCCAAATTTCTTCATTGATATCTATTAGTTTACCGACAACAGAGCAATGATATATAAATCATCCACTAACCCGAGACTTTAGTTTTTAACGCTCGTGCAGCGTCCAAATTGTGTGGACTCATTGTTTATCGAAACAAATAAATTATTTTTGCCCTCGTTTGGACCAGAGTCCGATGTGGTGGATTGTTGTATGTCGAAAACTGGCTCTGACTCCAGCTTTGCCCATAATTGCATCTACTTAAAAACAACTCCTTTTTCTAAATTTCTTCATTGATACCTGTTAGTTTACCGACAACAGAGCGGTGATATATGTATACCTATAAACCATCCACTAACCCGCGGCTTAAGCTTTTAACGCTCGTGCAGCGTTCAAATTGTGTGGACTCTTTGTTTATCGAAACAAATAAGTTAGTTTTGCTTTCGTTTGCTCTCAGATCCATTTGTGTCGACTCGCTCTCAATGTTAGAGATGACTGCAGTAACCTATAACAGATTTCTGCAACTGATTTCGGTATTATCATCTTATCCATATGGCATATGTCCCTGATTGAAATGGTACCAGTCAAAAAAGTAATGTGATTGCTTGAATTTTCTTTGTATCTTCGTTTGGTATAGAATGATTCACCAAGATTTTTGCCTATTTCTGCTGGAAACTTCCAGGTCGACAATGTTAGTTTACAAAGATATTTAAGCTTCGTGAGAATACCGAACTCTTCTACGGCTTCATACAATTTTTGCCTTATCTTATAATATTACTATCGAAGGTCTCTTTGTACTAACCGAAAAGTTTGTATGTGCTGAGCTATTTTTCTTAAGTCTTGTCCAGGATTTGCGATAGTGAGGTAGCGTAGAATTGCGCTTATAGATCCAATCAGGTCGGATGGAGTTGACTTTGATCTTCCACATATCACAGTCGTTAGAAAAGAAAATGACACCGCGATAGCTCGTATATACATACACTGAGTTCGCCTTTTTTGAACACGGCACATAATAAACTTAAATTCGAATCATCGGACATGTACATATTGCATTGCAAATTTTAGATTTCCTCCATCAAATTGTATGGTATTAGATCTTCCATATTAGTAGCTATACCTGTTTTCTGTAGTCTAAAAAATTACAAATATTTTCCTGAGCTCTTTCTTCTAATTATATATCCTTAGTGAAACTTGACAATGGTTTCATTTAGTATTCAAATGATCTATTTCAAATTTTAAAGTGTTATTTTTGTCCTTATTTTACTAGATTATAATAATATGGATAACTTTCTGGTGAAAATTTTCTACAAAATGATTGTGAAAAGATTTTGACTCGGGGTTGTTGAAGCAAAAAATGTTGTTTCCAAACGTTATTTTAAAACTTTTTTTTTTTTTTTTAATTATTCTAGAAATATGTTGCAGTCATTGTCGGGCATCATTTTTCTCTATATTTCAAAGGCAGTTTCATCGTTTTTTAAAATAGGGCCAATAATCTGGCTCTGAAATAAAGGATTCCTGTGGAATCAAATATATTGAAGAAGTGATTACATTAGAGATTATTGAGAATGAAAATCCTCTGCCTTCTCCATATGAGCTTTTATGATTCTAAAACTGGAAAAATTTTAATGTATGTAGTTGTTGTCCGTTCTATGGTCAAACCAACGTAATCATATATTTTTTATTTTATAAGTGACCAAATATTGCTTAATCTTCTAATTTATTTTGAAGAGGACCTCTTCTATTGGACCCCTATACTAGAAGACAAAATGAAAAGACAATTGTCAAGTAAAGTATTCTGACTCAGCAACTTCCCCATTTGTAGAAATTTGACGGCCGCGATTTTATAAAATGTTGAAAGTGGCCTTTGAAATACGGTAATAGGGGATTCCAAGGAAATTTCTAGCATATTCATAGAATGTTTCCTTTAAGAAATTGTTCATTATATAGAATTTTTCAGAATTTATTTTGAAAAGTAACTTAAAAGATGTATGGAATGTAAAGACAGAATTCGTAATGAAATAAGTTGAGCAATAAATTTGTAAAAAAATTTTCCATCCGGTCTATCTATTTTTGTGAACTTTTTAAGCAATTTTTAAAATTATAACGAAAAGGACTCTTTTATATATGTAATAGACCACCTTAATATTCTACGAAAATAAAGATATCTTCAACCGAAGGAAAAATAGTATATATAACGTCTGTTAACCTTCACTGAAGATAAATAAATATATTATATATTATAGGAAGTACTTCACAACAAGCTTAGCAAAAGGTAGCAGACCTATAGTTAGCTTTCCACGGCTCTGCACTGTTGATGCTGGATAGCATTCTTTTCAATGCGGTATTCTGATAGTAAAATCATTCAAACGCAAATCAAAAACTTGAATCGTGGTTCATAGTAGTATCAGCTCAACGCTACTGGCCCTGAATAGCTCTGCCTGCAGGCCATCAACATCCGCAATTTAGCTGTTTTACAGCCATTCCGATCTCGTTCTGAAAAGATTGTAACATACTCTGCTTAAGTTTTGCTAGATTTACCTTCTGAAGAGAAGCAAAATCATTGCTTTCTATGTTTTCTATGTTTCGGTAGAATTTTCGGGCTTCACCTCTATCCCCATACCTTTCATTACTTGCGGACTTACGCGCTTTCTACAACTATTTCCTGCGTTTCTACAGATGATCTGCCTCTCTTCTCCTTATAGTGTCGTCTCACAGCGCAAGTCAGAATTAGTTGCATC
Source organism: Philornis downsi (assembly GCA_019455685.1). NCBI lineage: Eukaryota > Metazoa > Arthropoda > Insecta > Diptera > Muscidae > Philornis > Philornis downsi. The sequence goes on from JAHXMU010000035.1 coordinate 3,752,227, forward strand.
GTGAGGTACTCTCTTCGCCGCAGGCAATCTTTCCAATTTTGCTTTGGATCAGAAACTGAACTGGCTGAAACCGGTTTATCATTCCCCAAGTACGGTTTATGTGAAAATTGCCATTGAATAAATAATGCTTTGCCTCTGCGTACCAGGATTTTTAGGACAAGGGGCGTTTCGTCATAGGAATTGAGGCGTTTTTTTTTTGGGATGTAAAACTGTGGCTATTTCGTGATACACAGCTTGATTGTGTACTCGTATATTTTTGCTCTGAAAGATCATTAGTTGTGCCAAAAATTTATCGAAACTATAGCAAATCCCCGAAATGAACTTAAATATTTTCACAATATATTTTTAAAGCCTTTAGTTGTGGCGGTCTTCATACTGAAAACAAGACTCGAATTGTTGGGAGTAGTCGCTATTATACCTTCAAACATTCAAATAAAACTCATCAGAAACCTAACTTGTACAATACATTTTTGTAACTATAGTGAGAGAAAATAAAAAGCGAAAAAGAGAAGGGTTTACTTACATATTTAACAAAACAAAAATTGGTGTATTTAATTTTCTCCATACGTTAAATACAAATATTATTCTTATAATAAAGTGTGTAAATTGGTATACATATGCCTACAAATAAGGAAGTAGATTGTTTTTGGTAGTACTTTCTGTATGTCCAATAAATCTATGTCTAATAAATCTTCTCTAATTAACGTTCGAATCTGCTGATAGAGGCCGTCGCGATATCATTTCATACAACATCGGTGCGCAAGATGGCCACCCTTAAAAAAATGGTTTGCCAATCAGACTACCACACGTATAAATCCTTGTATAATGTTGTAATTGAGGTAATTTCACCAAATATTATTCAAAATATGCAAAAACTAAATACATTTAAAAACTTTAGCCTGATGATACGGTAAATCACAATATTAAATATTTGCCAACGTCGAACGTTCTAGAATGTAGACCTTCTTCCTCCTCGTTATTACCAAACACTGCTATATATCTGGTATCCAATACATGTTTTTGGCGGTTCAGCATCCCTAATTTTATTCTATTTATTATAGCCTTGTATTTGAATGCATAATTAATACCTTGGAAAAATGTATTATGAAAACGCAATTGTTAGAGTGGCAATTAAATACACTGCAACGTTTAATATTTAAATAATATTAACTAAAATTAAATAATTTGTAGAATTCATTTACTCCATCGCACAATAATTTTTGCAGATTTCTTGCAAATTATAAAATAACATCTACGTAAACTCAATGTACAATTCATGGCCTCCTTATTATTAATTACAAATACAAAATAACATTTGCAATCAATCAAATTGAAATCCTTCAACAATAAAACATCTGCAATTACAAAATTGATTCAGGTCTCAAACTCTGCACAACCTAAATCAATCAAATAACAACCACAACGTTTCTTCCCGATGTCTGTATATGAAAATATTTAGTGTATTTCAACCGTTATTTGTTTGTGTTTGCAATTTAATTATATAAAGTGAATCGATTGAAATTTCGATTTATTTTGCAAACATTATTAAGCCAAAAAAATGGGTCCTTTATTGCCAAAGGGATTGTATAACAAAGTTATATTATCCACAAAAAGTAAATTGAAACTAAAATAAACAAACTTGAAAATGAATATAAAAGAAAAACAGAACATAATTACTACCCTTCTTCCTTGGTGTAATTTGATTTATTTTTATAAATAAAATTAAATATTTCTATAACAATAAGATAATTAATATGCGACCATGTCCTCCCCATTAATTTTTTTTTTTTTTTTTTTTTGATAAACCGATATGCCTTAAATAATTAAGAAACTCTGAAGCCTTACATTGCTAAAGACGGTATAACGACCATTTTAATAAAACAAAAACGTCACCAAGAAAGCGAAATATATTTATATGTAAGTTTAATAAGAGAACATATATTTTTGCACTATAAATGTATGCAGTGCTATTTTTTTTTTTTTTTGTGTTTGTATTTTTGTACATTTTTGGTCGAAGAATATTTGTAGAGTTTAAAAATTTGATAATTTTGTGATTTGCTTAAACATTGAATGTTTTTATATTTGGTATGACATCGTAATATTATAAAGCACTCCAATATTTAATTTATTACGTCTGATACCAAATTAGAAGGCCTAATAATCAGTAAGATTATATCAAACATAAAATGAATGGCAAGTCCTTCAGTTGAAGGATTCACAAAACTGTAAATGATTCAGAAGTTTTATGGTATGAAACATTATCCCACATTCAATTGTGCACTTTGATATTTTGTCGCTACCTACATAATTGTTGTAACGAAATAAAGTGGCGAAAGGAATTCCCTTTCAGCATAGTTCTGGAAAGATAAACCTTCGTGGTAGCAGTCTTCTTCGGTCAGCCTGTAATTATTAATTTTTCCGTGTTGTCAATTACTGTACGCCAATAAATATAAAAATTGAAAATGTTTAATTTTTTTAAGCAGGCATCTTCGTGACATACAACAACACAAGCCAACAAGATTTTGTAATGGAGCATCCAAATACAGGGTGGGCCATAAGGGTGTTGGTGGTTTAAATATTCAATTAAAAAAAAAACTACGAAACAAAAAAAAATATATATATTTGTATTTTTAAAAAGCAGGAACATGGGAATTTTTAAGACTTAAAAATAATGTTGTCCAAATGGCTTCCCTCGGCTGCTTGTTCTCGGTATTTTGTTACTTTCCTGAATAATGTTCCTCTTCAACTGCTCTAAATTGGTCGGATTATTCTCGTAGACTACCGATTTGAGGTAGCCCCATAAAAATAAAAGCGCTGGAGAGAGATCGGGGCTACGTGGGGGCCATTCAATATCCCCCCTTTTCGAAATGAATTTTCCAGGAAAAACATTTTTCAGCAGCTCTATGGATACCCTAGCCGTATGACATGTGGCCCCATCCTGTTGTAACTGTTGCAGATTTCGCTGAACTGAAACACGAACACGCTCCACAATGTCGGCTGATCTTGCAGAAACTGGGCGACTACGAACCGTAATTGGTACTGTTGAGCCGGTTGTTTCAAACATTCTGATTCATTTTCGTATCACATTGGCGCTTGGAACTTCACTTAAATCGTGTAAACCGTGTTCATGCCGATACAAACGTCGTGCAGTAATCACTGATTTATTGTTTCCGTAATACGCTCGGACACAAAATGCACGCTGCACTCCCGTGTACGGCTCCATGGCGACTAAATTTCCAGGAAGCGGCGCAGCGAACAACATATCCCCCCGCACCCCGCGCCACGCGTTACCGAGAAATTGAAGAATTAAATCGCCAACACTCATATGGCCCACCCTGTATTTTTCCTAAAGAATTTAAATGGGCTGAATTTGAATCTATAATTGGTTTTTCTCTATCACGTCAGGTTTTCGGGATACAAAAAAAATGTTTTTATTCGTTTTTTTACATAAAAAATCATTAGTTTATTCAAAGCTCAATGAATTTTCAAAAGTGAATGACGTTATTTGAACGCCATTTGATCAATGAAAATATATTTTTGAAACTGCAATTTTTTGCCTGAGTTATTGGCAACAAGTCAAGAATGTTAAAAATTTATTTCATATTAAATTTATAAACTTGCAATACCATAAAGGAGACATAACTATATTAATTGTACAGAAGGGGAAAAACTTTTCAAATATATAACAAAACCGGTTATGTGAGGCCGAAAAATTAATAGCATTCTAACCAATTACGAAATACATTCGGTGTATGTGCAAGTTCTATTTCAAGATGCAACAAACAAAGATTTTTTTCATATTTTCTATATACCTAGAATACAGTTACTGGCCCATATGAAATCAAAATTCATTTCTCCAATTCTCGTTCTAGAATATAGAATCAGTTTCTTAGACCGAAGGTGTTGCTGATTCGATTCCAAGATGGGACAGAAGTTTTCTCATACTTTTTTAAATAACCAGCGAACCTGTTTTTAGAATTTATATCGCAAATGATGTGTCTTAAAGAGCTGATTAGAGTCTAACAATAGTCTACCAGCATGCTTTTGTCCCAAAATTATTAATAATTTTTTTCAATTTTCATTAAATCTTGATGAGCACGCTCTCCTTGCTCGTCGCCCATCGCGCCTAGGTTTTGTGGAAAAAATCTAATTTCGAATGAAGAAAACTCATTTTGACTGACATTCGTGCACCTAATTCGTGATAATTATTTAATAATTCAACAACAATTTGTCTGTAGTTTTCACTCTTATTGTTTCCAAGAAAATTGTTCACGATGCTCTTGCAAGATTTCCAGGCCGCATATTCTTTCTCCAATAAACTTTGTGAAAAATTGTCACCCTTTAAAAGCTTTCTGATCTGAGGGCCAAAAAATACGAGTATGTCTTATTTGATTTTAGCACATGAAATTTTAGGAGGAACCGCTAACAAATATTTAAATGCTGCACCATCTTTGTCCAGAGCCTTGACAAATCTCTTAAAAAGGCCCAATTTTATGTGCAGCGGTGGAAGAAGAATGTCTAGTTTTCCTGATAAATGCTCAGCTCTTTCTGACCACTCTGTTCTGTAATGATGACATGTGACGCGACATGTGCTTTGCTATGCAGCTCCAGCCGGTGAGTTTTGCCGGTAGCGTGGGGATTAGGAGGCCCCGGGACTGAGTTCCCGCCTGATCATTTGGTGTTGGACCCCTAGTGAGAGCATCACGCGGGTTGTGGTTGATACCAAAATCGCTGGTAGTGACTTTGTGCTCGAATGTGGAGTTGCATTGCAACCGAGTGCTACAGACCCATAGAGTAGCAGAGGTGGTAAGATAGCCCTCACGTCCGCCAATAAGGATTATGTTCCATACTAGCAAAATCAATTTGTTATCTCCTGGCTACGAAGAAAGGGCTGACAATATGTGTTAATAGCACAATTGTCAGCCCCTTTTCCTAGATAGCCCAAGTTTTACTTGGCTATCCCAGGGGAGTCGTTGACAATCGCATTGTAATATGCCCAGTGTGTCGCACACCGTGGGTAAGGCCTGCACGGCGAGACTCACGGTAAACCCTGGTGGACTTCTGTCCCATAAACAAATGAAACAACAATATTTTGTGAAACCTCATTGCATACCGGTCAACAAACCTGTTTAGGGTAGTTCGCCAAATAGTGTACCAAATTTAGAAAAAAAAACATATATTTAAATATCCAAAATTATATTTATTATGATCGCAAACCTACCTGGATACAGTACGATCAGAAATGAGATCTAATTACGACTACCCAACCATGTACACAACAAGGAAAGAAAAAAGGCGAAAGTGGTCGCATTTGTTTACTCGTTACTAGTTAAGTTATATTCGCTTCAAGAAACAAATACCAATAGCAAGAGGCAGACAAAAGAAGTGTTGATAAAAACGCAAAGGCTACAAAATCCTATAAAAATTGGGGAAAGTACCCAACTCAACGTTGGCATAAAAAAAACCAATGACCTGAAACGGATTAATTTACAGTCATTTACAGACAATCGTCAGTCATTTATATACAAAGAAATTTAAATCACACACCTTAAGGTCAACATAGATCTTCCATTTATGATCGTTGTATTTAAGTAAATTAAATTAAACTAAAATATATATTTTTAAAATATATAATTTTAATTTTAAAATATATATTTTAATTAAAATATTAATTAAAAATATGTATA
>JAHXMU010000035.1:3758313-3795906 GCA_019455685.1 Philornis downsi
TATACATATTTTTAATTAATATTTTAATTAAAATATATATTTTAAAATTAAAATTATATATTTTAAAAATATATATTTTAATTAAAATATATATTTTAATTTAAGAGGTTGGAACACAATTCTTTCTTACATCACACCTGGTTGGACGGGTATTTTTGTCCAGTTTAAACATGTAAGAAATCTTTAAAATATTCGACACTTCTTATAATCTGCTGAAAAAATACAAAAATTTGATAACACATGACATATATTTTTAATATTGGCCGGAAATAGAAAAAAATAAAAATTTTAAATAAATCACATTTTTAGTTAAATTGTAGTACAATTTTACCCCTTCATGTAACTAACTAAACATTTTTGATTTCAATTTTGGTAGCCATGAGTAACAGATTCAGGCTCTCAAACATTTGCGCGACGCAAAAGCACTTAACTTCGACATCTAATAGTTTTGTACGTGTTGACCTAACACTAGTCCACAAACGACTTTTAATTAATGTATTGTATTTAAACCGCAAACTTTGTATATATGATAGAAAGCTATACTAGGATAAAATCAGACCAAAAGATTGTTATTTGAAAAGCTGTATAAATGCGTTCTTCCAAACAGTACAACTGAATAAAACATCAGTTCGCGTAGAGTAGTTGTTAATTATTGACTCTGCATTTTCAAATTTAAATCTTACAAGCTTCAAGGGAATTATTCTAAATATACTAATCTTAAAGATAGAGTGAATGAGAAAATAAATAGGCGTGATTCTACTATCGCTCACACACACAAGCGCATGATCGCCTGAAAATTCTACTTATCTATGAATCCCTGCATCGCTCACATATGATCTTCTGGCTGTACTCTTGAGTATTACAGCCTAACACACAAATATGTAACATATGCGAAAAACCCACTTAACCTACGTGGCTATTCTAACGTTAACCAAAGAAAATATATTTAACTTAAACTTCTATTAATAGCCTGTAGCCACACAACAAGATGAGTTCATTTTCAATATACGTACAGTCGTAAATATATTCGATGTTTCTTTGGAAAAAAACTAACAAATGGGAAATTCCTATCATTGCATGGATATAAACTGTACCACACACGTTCATTATTGAACAACAACCGTCCAAATATTCTTCATTTAAACTAAATGTAGAACCGGCGTTTTCTTTCAATTCTTCTTCTTCTTGTGTGGCGACTGGAATAGTCCGCCTTATCTATTACACGCCGCTCGTAGAAAATAATTTCAAGCGCTTCGATCTCCTGCGCTTCTCCTCCAATTCGTCACACCAAGCTTCGATAGTATTTCAGAAACCTGGTCGTTCCAACGGAGTTTTGGTCGCCCTCTTCTGCGCCGTCCATCGTGTTCGTTGTCCAAAACTTTCCGTGCCAGAGCATTTGGGTCCATCCGCACAACATGATCCATTCAACGCAATCGCTGTATATTAAGGTGTTTGATCACGCCGATGTCGGCATAAAGCTCATACAGTTCGTGTTCACATATTTTCCGGAGTATTTTCCTCTCGAATTCGCTTGCTTGTCATAACCCGGGATTCAGCGCCATATAACAAGACAGGTAGAACTAACGACTGGCACAGTCGGATTTTTGTTTGTCGAGAGACAAACCAACCAAGCAAGAAACAACGTCTGGTACAGCCGCATTTTTGTTAGTCGAGAGAGTGCTTTATCATTGAATCGCTTGCTTATCCCGTAGTAACATCTATAAGCAAGCAATACTCTTCTCTTTATCTGCATGCTGACATCAATCATTTTGTTTACACCGGAACCGAGATAGATGAATTCTTCCACCACTTCAAAATTATAGCTGTCAACGTTCACACAGCGTCCCAAATTCTTGGGTGTCTTTCAATTGGGTTATAATAAATTTCAAACATCTGCTCTATGAACACTTTGTTGAAACTTCATTAGTCAAACGTAGTTTGCCATAGAAATTCTTTTAAAAAATTTAGTTTTATTGTTGTTTTTTTTTTTTTTGGACATAGAGTTCAGACCTAAGCTATAGATTTTTAGTAAAAATCACAAAATTATCAAACAAAATTTACTGAATACAAACTTAAACAAAAGTTGATTTCTTTTTTTTTTTTTAATTGGTGAGAATTAGAAGATAAAAGACAACAAAACCTATATTAATAACCAAAAAAAGGGATTTTTGAATCCTCTAATATAAAATATTTGTATTATCTTTTTTTTAAAAATTTGATAAAATTTGTGTTAATTATTTATTTAACAAAAAAAAATTTTTTGGTAAATATTTGTATCCATATTCTTGTCGTAAGTCTTAAACAATAAATCAAGTTATAACTCAAAGAAAATATTATATTACATTAAAAAACCAAATAATGTTTAAAAATAATATCCACTAGAAATGAATTTTATGATTAGAAATTAAAATACAAAGAAAAAAAAATAAAAAAATAAATATTTAGCCAAGAAAAAAATATTTCCTCGTTAGTTATAAGGAAATATACTTTATAAAAATACTTGTCTATTTTATAAGCTCCTATACACGAACAATTGTTATTTACAATATTACTATTACTATATTCAACTATTCTACTGAAGTTTTAATTCATCGTTTTGTTAATTATTGTAAAATGAAGTTGTGTTTTTTTTCGTACGTTGTATGGCAGAAATTCAATATGTATGTTAAAATGTAATAGTAAATTTAAAAATTATAAATTATAAATAATATTATAAATTTCGCATGACTAAGAAATTCAAAGAAGTACAGGTTTGTATTTAAAATAAGTAAGATAAAAATCAAAATAGTAAAAACTTCAATCACTGGTTAATTCTTCCCATTAACTCCTCCCTTCTTAACGAGCACAAAATGAAAATGCTTCCAACTGAAAGCCACTCACTGCTTAGTTCTTCACATTAAATCCTTTCTTCTTAACATGCACAAATTGAAAATACTTCCAAATGATAGCTTCCCCTTATACTCGTATAAAAAGAGTTTTTATAAGATCCTAGCACGGTACAACTGATGTGAAGGTTTTACATGAGTCTCGCTGTGAAAGCCTTACCCATGGTGTGCCACCACTCAGGTGCTGTTTTCTAATCATTTACTTTTCTTTCTTGGTTATGTGTTCTTTCTTTCTTCTAGCGACAGCAAGCGCCCCTTCGGGGTACTCAAACTAATCCCGAAGGATTAGCCAAACTACCACAGATTGGAAGTAGGTCCCTTGGAAAAGCTTCCTCAGGTCCCACTCCCTCACTCGGCCAAAGTACCTTTGTAGTCACTCGGTATGAAGTGAGCTACCTCCCGGGTAGGAGTGGAGGTATCTAGGAAGACCTCGGATAGATATGGACAGTGTTTTCCAAGCTAATGCCTTCCTTCACCAACGCAAATGAAGCAACGCAAATGCACTGAAATCACTTGTTCGGGCAACCACAGCCAGTACGATGCTCCCACTAGGGGTCCAACACCATTGACCAGGAACGAACAATGTTCCTTGGGCACCTGGTCACCCGTGCTACCAAAAGAGAAGAACCCTCTGGTCTGGGTTTCGCAGACAAGCTACTCCAGTTTTGCTTTATCATACCTCGCATGGAACTGGTAATCCATAATCTACGGCATAGATTTTCAATGTCTGAGGAGAGAATATCAACACAGCAAAGTGCACCATGCTCCTATCATAGTTCATTAACCAGATCTCTCTGGTCACACAACTATATTTACGGAAAAGATAAATCTTCTGATACCTCCCGACGGCTTCTTTATGTCCGCACCTGTTGCCAGGATGTGTCTTGTTTAACTATGACTCTCCCCTTTACTTGGTTTTCGAAAACGAGTTCCAAGATCAGTTTGATATCATATTATAGGTGAATCCCAAGGCATAATCCACCTTTTCCTAGGGCGCCTGGCACAAGGACACACCACATTGGTTTTGTACGCAAGCACTATACCCTTTGCCTGCTTAATTACAGGATCAGGTAGAGAGGCCTGCGTTTTAGGGGTAAGCGGTACAAAGCATCCTAGGAAACACCCGCCTACCCACCCCAGCACGGTACAGTAGTGTTTTCTTTAACTTTTTTTTTTTTGAATTTTCATTCAATGTTAAGAAAAGTATTTCAAAATCTAAAAATGCTAACATTGTTGCATTTTTTAAAGTAAATGTAGTAATAGAGTTATGAAAATTTGATATAAATCAAATATATCACAGATCAAACCGTGAACATATTTTTATTTCTCGTTTGTGATTTAAAGACTCACAGCCTTTCTTACTAGGAAAATTTCAAAACAGATCCACATTTTTATAGTTGTACACTTTCTAAATAATCGAATAGAGCCTCCAAAATAGCCGAATAGAGCTTCCTAAACAGCCAAAAATATACTCATGTGGCACTCATAGGTGCTGCGAATATGCAATTTTTAGAGAATGACTTTCTCTTCTTTTTTTATTAGTTATGAAAGGCAACTGCGCAAGTAATAAATATACCAAAATTGTGATGTAAATTATAGCTTGTGAGAGCGATAAAACCAAAATTGAACGATTCAGTTGCCGTAACATAATCAGAACCCATTTGGCCCATTTTCAACAGGGCCTATGGCTGACTCATGCAAATCACATATACTACATATAAATATAATGAAAGTCCAATGAAAACTGCGGTTTCCAGAAGCGATAATATGGAGCTTGAGTGATCCATTTGTATGGGGGCATGTCAAAACATTTGCCGATATAGTAAATTTTCAACGGATAACCCATTAACCTCTTAGCATCTGTTTGATACCAGCTCCTAACTGACCGATTTCCGGAATTAAATTTTGTCCTGTAACACCCAGTTTGTATAAATGATCTATTTAATCCACATATTTTTAGTTTTCTATCTTCGATGCAGTTTCGCTAATTTCAGTCAAATTTATTCCACGTCAAGAAATTGCTAAGTTCAGATAAATCAGAAAACAAAATCATCAGAAAATGGGCAGAACTGGCTTCTGGTACCCCCAATACAAATTATGTCATTTTCTGAAATTTAATTTTTTCACTGTAACTTCTATCCCATAGACTGCTGCATCATAAGATTTTGTTAATTGTATTGCTTTGTACTCCAAAATCGAATCATAACCACGACCACAATGGTCCCCTATAAATAACCGTTTTATCTCATATATTCTCAGTTTGATATTTTTTAAACATTTGCTAGGAAATCATCAAAATTGGTCGCACGTCGCAAGTTTGGTAAATTAAGTAATTAAAGTCCAATGAAAACTGCGGTTTCCAGAAGCGATAAAATGGAGTTTGGGTGATCCATTTGTATGGGGGAATATCAAAACATTTGCCGATATAGTAAATTTTCAATGGATATCGTCTTTGTCCGCCAACAGATACTACAAATATTTAAATATGGCCGAAAACTCTCTCTTTTCGAATCGTGCGATTCAAGATCGGTCGTCATATTTTTTTGAGGTACATCAAAATGTTAAACTTTGTGGTTAATTTTTAGGAAATATCGTCCTTGCGATTAAAATTCCGTTGGAAGGACCAGGCTTTTGAAATTCTATGGAAACTTGGTGTGACGAATTGGAGGAGAAGCACAGAAGATTGAAGCTCAGGGAATTATTTTCTACGGGTGGCGCATAATAGATAAGTATGTCTACTCCAGTCGCCACCTAAAAAGAAGAAGATCTTCCTTGACTGAACGAAGTCGTATATTCTAAATATAATCAAATTCCAATTAAAACTATGAAATTTAGAGACGTTAAATTCAAGCTTAGAGGACAATTTGTATGCAGACTATATCAAAACATGAACAAGGATAGAGCCCATCTTCAATAGTGTTACTCCTTGACCATAAACTGATTGCATACGTCTATTTGCAAATATCAAATTGATTCATAATTACGATCTGCGATAGTTATATCACAAAAATGCATGGACAGATGGAGCGTTCTCTTGTGAAAGAAAGTTTCAATGCCTATTGTTTCTTGAATTTCTTATCGTGGTCAAAATTACACTGATCAAAATTTGTGTTATTTTGTTTCTTAAATCGTTTCTTTCATACGTAGTTTCATTTAAAATTGTTTGAATATATAGTAATTTCTTAAAATAGCACACACCTTATCCACCCATTTATTTATATACAAAAGAAGGCCTATTCATTCAATGCCAAGTTAATTCATAAGCGCTTGAATATTACTTACAATATCGATTTCATAAGAAATTCAATTTAATACTTTATTGTTTGTGATAATTCATCAAATTGGATCTCAAAGCAATATCGAATGTTTAATGCCAAAGCACACATTCACACATTTGCAAACAACAATCAATTGATTACATAAGAAGCTCATGCGATTGTTCATAACTATAAGCTGAACTGAGTGGTCAAAAGTACTTGAAATTATCATAGTCATGAGCATTTTAATATAGCATCTCAATAGAAAGGATTTGCAGATTGAAATTATTTCAATTTATTGGACGTTTAAGTAGTGGCAAACATTATTATTCAATACAGTCGTATATTAGATACACATGCATAGTGGAATTAAAAACATTATGAATAAAATATTGATATATTGAGTTTTGTCATACAAAAAAAATGTTGTTCATTGACTAAATTTTGCCATTTGTATTTATTACTTGTACTCATGATTCACAAAACATCGAAATTGTTATAAACAATTTATACTTACATATTAGGTGCCACATAAAGCAAAACTTGTTGTTGAAATTATACTTTATATGCAAATGTTGTTCAGTTGAATGCATCATCAAGTTGAAATAATAATAATTCTTTGTGCACTTAAAGAGGACTGAAAGTTTTGTTATTTTCAGTATTATAAATTATAATTCTACAGAATAGAATTGTATAATTGCTGCATTGTGTATATTCAACATGAAATTTAAAAGCTTCTTTCAATATAAAACAATAGAATTATTTAAGCAGTTAGAGCATTAAGAGTTTAAATAAGAATGCATGGCAGATGCTGAGAGTTTTGCTAACTTACATTACACTTTTTTCACACCTGAGGTGAAACTCTTTCCAATTTGGCTGAAATTCAGGGAAATGTTCGTATATACTTTCGGTTTTGGTCTGTCATATTTGATAAGTTGAGTTATTTGATTATAAAATCATTGTATCGGACTACACATTCAATTAGTGAACAATAAAGCAATAAAATAAAAAGGATTTGTAATTTAATCCCGGCAAAAGGTACTGTTTCAAAAGAAGCAGGTTTATAAATCATACATCGAGACTTAATCATTCTGTTTCCATAAGGCAACGTTCTTGTAGGCCGACCAAATGTTGTTTATTAAAATCTAATGATACAATTAGATCCCAGCTCCGTAAATCCAATCACTAGTAGTTAATTCACAACCCCTATGAATGGCCATATTTATCAGGTTATGCAATTGTATTTTAAGTAGCACTTCATATCTTCGGAAATAATACCTTGTGAATGGTAATTCAAGACGATTTCTTATAAAATTAACTTTAAAATTAACTTTTATATCTTCGGAAATAATCCATTGTGCATTGTAATTCAAGACGATTTCTTATAAAATTAACATTAAAATTATTTTTTTTTAACTTTGCATAATGGAATGAAGTTATACGTTTTTTAATGCGATCGAAAATGCAATACCCACAAAGAAGTACCAACTATCTTTTGACCACATACATTTCAAGACCTTTAATATCAATTGAGCTGCGTCTTCTGGTCTGTTCTGGGCTAACTGGAAAGTACGGTAACTACCATAAAGTAGCAAAAAACTTGTTAGGACTAAAGTAAAGCCTTATATTTTGCCAGATCGTGTACTGGGGTTATAAATAGGCTATATCGGTTAACCCCCGTTTGATACCAGCTCCTAATTGAACGATTTCTCGAATCAATTTTTTCCCTGTAACACCTAATTTGTAAACTGCAGTAACCTGAATCTTTGCCCCTTCTGGAATCTACAGTATAAATGATCTATGTAATCCACACATTTTTAGTTTCCAATCTTCGATGCAGTTTCGCTAATTTCAGCCAAATTTATTACACGTCAAGGAATTGTTAAGTTCAGAAAAATCAGAGAACAAAATTATCAGAAAATGGGCAGAATTGGCTTCTGGTACCCCCAGTACAAAAATTATCTAATTTTTTGATATTTAATTTTTTCACTATAACTTCTATTCCATAGACTGCTTCAGCATAAGATTTAGTTAATTGTATTGCTTTGTATTTCAAAATTTAAGAAAAATCGAACACATAACCACAACTACAATGTGGTCCCCTATAAATAATAGTTTTATCCCATATATTCTCAGTTTGATATCTTTCAAACAGTTGCTTGGAATTCAACAAAATTGGTCGCACGTCGCAAGTTTGATAAATTTAGTTGTGAGAATAAAAAACGATCGCAGTATCTTGCCTATTCGTATATAAATTGATTACCGAAATTTAATTTTCCCGCTTTACAGCCGTTACTTAAGTTGAAGTAACTTTTATCAACAATTTTGGAAAAATCATTTAATTGTAAAGCTTAGCAAAATGCTAATGTCCTATACAGATTATCTAATTTAAATTATATACGTTAAGGCGTCGGGTGCTGACAAAATAAAAGCGTACATTCAGCTTTCTGTTAAATGAAGCTAAAATCTGTACATTTTATCAAATTAATTAAAACTTTGATTTACAGATAATATAAAATTATTTATACATACACTTGTGCTTTAGATTAAGGGGTTACTCAGTAGCTTAACAATACAGTTATTTTATTACGATTATAAAATAAAGAATTTATAGCGACCTTCCAAATCGTGACTTTACTCTTGTAAGATTTACAAAAAAAGGAACATAAAACGTATAGCAATTTGGAAATAATGGCGGCAATGAAAGTCTTAATTTGACGTTGCAAGCCAGTGTTGTAAAGTGCACTATTATAAAAATGATTTGCGGTTATGTTTAAATTATATTTATATACACCGCAAAAATATAGGGCATATCTGCGACAGGGCGCGGCGCGATGGTTAGTAAACGCAACTATTATTCGCATGATCACGGGTTTAATACCTCAATATTGGGCGGCGATCTGATGAATACTTCGAGTAGTCGAATAATCGTCAAGTCTAAAATGTGACGTTCGCAATAGTCGTTAAATTGCAAGTCCTACTGAATGTGACTGACAATAGAATACTTATAAGTTCACTAAATGTGAGAAGCTTTTCCATGTCTCATACAAGATTTACAAGTGAATTGGCTTTCTTTTATTCAAATCTGTCATTAGTTTTACTAAGTAACACATTTTGCATTAGTTCAGACCATTTGTTGGTAAGTACCTGAGAATTTTCCACGCCTCATCAGGCACTCCAAAATTAAGTTGGGTCCATGTATATGTAGGTTAGTTCATCTGACTGAAATTTCTGTACTGGTTTTCTCTGTATTTTTTTTTATTAGTAATCAGGCTGCAGTAACTCAAGTTATTCTTTACTATATTGTTTCGTAATGGTTGGTACAAAGAAGACACTATAAAGTTGGTAAAAATTATATTTTTTTTTTTTTTTTTTTTTTTGTAAGCGATACCCAATTTATAGTAAGAACTGTCAAACTCCTTAAAATATCCATCAACCGGAGACTCCACCTCTTCATTGTTGGCATATCTTTTACCACCGAACCATTTTTTCAAGTTTGGAAATAGAAAATATTTCTTGGGGATTAAATCTGGCGAAGAAGAAGCAATTTATGAAGCAATTTATTAACTCTAGTCATTGCAATAGTGGATGTATGAACTGGAGCATTGCTTTGATGAAACAACACTTTCTTTTTTGCCAAATGCGGCCTTTTTCCCATAATTTCATTACACAAACAATACAACAGATTAGCAAAAGAAGACGCTAAGAAACAGTCGGCATGACCTTGACTATGACCTGCAGCTGGAACCATCTTCGCATTCTTTTTAAACGATTCTCCCATTCCAGCCCACTGCTTTGGTTGTTCCTCTGTCTTAGGTGTGAAGTGGTCGACCCATGTCTCATCTACGGTTATAAATCGTCGCAAAAATTTGGCTTTATTGCGGTGAAACATCGCCAAAAACCCTACTGGAACATCTTTACGACGCTTTATTTTTGCTCTATTGAAAGCAAGCGTGGTGCCCATCTTGCGCACAGCTTTCTTATCTTTAAACCTGCGGTCGCTAGTTCACGCACCTTCAACCAACGCGTGGACACCTCAATTGTTCGACCACTGCGGTGTTGGTCTTGGGAGCTCGTACGGTCTCGTTTAAACTCTGCTAACCAATATTTTACGGTCGTAAATGACGAAAAAGCAGACTCCCCCAGAGTAGAATCTAGCTCGAAGTTAATATTGATTGGATTGAGACTTTTCAAATTGAAATATTGAATTATACGAGTATAACGGTGACCAATTTTTTCCATGTTTATAAATTCACAGAAATCGTTTAATTTTGATGGCTCAAATAAACATTGCTAAACTACAAGGCGCTTTGAAACTCAAAACATATGTTTTATAAGGTTCCCACTTTTCACCAAAATAATCTTTTTCAAATTACTTCACCATCAATACGTCATGTCGGCTAGTTTTGAAACCGCTCTCGTACTTGGCATCAGAAGTGTTATTTATTAAGTAAAAGGTTTACCATTTATGAATATGGATCGTTTAACGACCAAAGAACGTGTAAAAACAGTTAAAACTTATTACAAATGTGCTGATTAAACGTGGCCACATTTCGTGCATTACGAAGTGATTATTTTCGTCATAATCGACCCATTGTGCAAGGAATTTGGCAAGATTATAAAGAAATTTGAAGAAACTAGTAGAGTTACAGACGTGTTCAGGCCATCATCGTATATCATCAAATGTGCATATCGTTTCTTTTAGTGAAATCCTAATTTGTCGATTTCATGGAGTTCTTAGTAATTGCGCCTATCTTAAGGCTTATTATGGCGTATTTTGTATTTTGATTTGCACCTCCATCCATATAGAGCCTAACCCATGCAACAATTAAAGCCAGCTGACCGTTCACAACGCCGTTCAATGCTGATTTTTCCAATAAAATTTTCTTCAGCGATAAAGCTTATTTCTTGATCGGTGGTTACATCAGCAAGCAAAATTGCTGCACTTGGCGCTAGGAGAACCTAGAGGTGATTGTGGAAGAGGCAGTGCATCCAGAAAAATTGAATATTTGGTGGCTGGAGGTGTCACTGGATCCTATTTTTTCGAAAACGATGCTGGAGGAAACAATACCATGAACATGATCGTTTTTGTCTTTATTGCATGAGAAGTTTCCACAAAGCGTAATTTCACGTTTTGGCAACGTTATCATCATGCGATTTGACGCCGTTAGACTTTTTCCATGGGGTATGTAAAAGACCGTATTTATGCGGATAATCCCCAAATATTGGAGCATTTGGGAAACAACATTTGTCAAGTTAACGCCAAGATATCGCCCGAAATGTGTAAAGAAGTGGTCGAAACTACTTCAAAAGGATCCATTTAAATAACATTATATTTCGTACGTAATGACAAGGTCCAAGGATTATAATGAAATAACATTTTCATCCAAATCATAGCTTTATGTGTGTTTTATTTAACTTTACTTTGGAACCGAAATATGGATAACCCAGTATAGCATAGACTTTTAGTGATGCCAACAGTTTTAACACAAAAATTTATGGGATCGTCTGTTGGCAATTGGAAAACTTATATATCAATTTAATGTAGTAATTTGAGCAATTCAGCAATGTGTCTCTTCAAGTTGAAAACAATTTGTCTACTCTAAACTGTAGTGATGGGAAAAAACTCTATTTTCCATTTCATAAAGTTATGTTAGTTTCCAATATTGTTCTCCAACCGACACGAATCGATTGATCGTAATAGAATTTGCTGGGTATTTTTTTTCTCGTAAACCGAATAAATTCTTATTCGTTCTGATCCTCCTTAATTTAATTGTGTTGAATTTCAAAAGATCTTTCCGTAAAGTTTACTAAAAATTGGTACAAAATGTTGTAATGCTGCGATTCAATGGTTCGGTTATGTAAATAGAAATAAATACGTTTGGCATATAAAACGTATTGCTGATGGACAAATTAAGCTCATTTGTTTATTTCTACCTCAGATTTCTGCTTTCAAATTTTTAAGGAATTTCCGGTTGAAATTCTCATTGAATACTCCAAAAATGCTACTTCCCAAAATGCCTATGTCTAATACAGTGTGGCGCACGAATCGTGTTGCAAACAGAATGTCAGCTGTCAGTCTGGACCGTTATTTAAAGATGTTGAAGGAGTTTTTTTACCCAAAACTGCGCCGAAGACGTATCCGTTTCAACAGCATTTGATTCCAGCAAGATGGAGGAACTGCACACATAACCAGGCTGTTATGAGGGAGTTCCATCGACAATTTCCAAATTACGACCCACAAACTCTACTTTCCGCTGGCTCCCAAGGCCATCTGACCTGACTGCTCCAAATTTTTTGTTTATGGGATTATGTCGAGCAATAGGTGTACAAAACGAAACCAAGTGATTTGACTGAATTGAAAAACAATAATTGAGACGACCCCGACTTCAACCCTTCAAACTGCAACGAATCATTTTTTGAATAGGTGCCCCCTATGCGTGAATAAGCATGGAGGTCATTTACGGTCAATCTTCATCTTCAAAACTAATTAGTTATACAAAATAAAATTGAATTTTCTATACAATAAACAAATAAATAAAATAAAATAAATAACAAAAAAAAGTATTTGAATTTGTTATTGTAGCAAAATTGGCGTGCCACCCTGTAGGATAACTTCAGTAACTTTTTTAAGTCAATTGATAAAAATCAAATGTATTTTATTTTGTGAAATTCGCTTTACAACCTCAAACATGCCCGAAAAATGCTACCCGTTTTAAAAAATGTGTGGATTGGCAGATTTCTGCTTATTTTAATGACAATATTGGACTAAATCGATGATGGCAACAAGGTCCGTAATAGGTTTCTATAAATCGAATAATCGAGTGTTCGTTGTTATGGAAATGTAGAATAGTAGACTTTTGTGTTGTAGAGGCCGTTCGTTGCCAGATCTTTAAATAAAAAGATTTTGCAGCTGTTCCAACATAGGAAAATAGTATCAATAGTTTTCTATAGTTGTAAAACATCAATTTTTATGTATGCGGCGTACGGTTTTGAGATATAACAGCTATATTCTGACTTTGTATTTGGCGCTATTTTGATATGGAGGCAACTAAAACTGCAGCTCAAGACGAATACCGGTTATATGAAGATTTCCAGAGTAAAGTTGTAGGAGCTCTCATGCTTTACAGGAATGAGTGGTTACCTTATATTTATATTACACACAATAAACAAATGTTTAGAAACAGCATACTCAGTAGAAACAACGAATTAAAACTGAGCTTATACGTGAGCAATTTGAAATGGGTTTCCAGTAGAATATATGTATATAAAAGCTTCAGCTGTTTTAAATGACATGTTCTGTGAACGACGCAGGCTAACGTAAATACTTAATTTTCACAATTTTTTTATACATTTTTCTATAAAAAGCTAGTGAATTATTTTATTTGATCTAATTTGATGTTTCTACAATTGTACTTGTAAAAGATACGTTTAATGAAAAAGTCCACGAACAGCTTCGAGTAGTCGAGTAATTGACAAGTCTTGAAAATTATTCTCAAACTGTGCGTTCGAAATCGCCTTTAAATATGAGAAGCTCTTCTATACCTCATTTATGAGATGCACCGCAATTTGCTCTTACATTGTAAAGTAAAAACAAAAGTTGTTTCTAAGTCCGTACAAAAATAACTGGAAATGTAGCGAAATTTTGTCACGGACAAATGATGTCTTTTGGCATTGTTTTTCTCGTGGAAACAACATAGTACTTTGTTAAAGGCTAAGTATATGAATTTCACTTGAACCCATTTAACAACTACAGCTCAAAGACCACGATGAAATTGTTTCCGATACCGACTAATCTGGCTAAATTCAAAGCCAACCGTCTGCTCCTCCCACAAGCAAATTAAATCATCCAACTAGAAATGCCGGGATTGAAGAAAATTTTAAAATCAAACACTCTTACCCGGAAAATATGATAAACGAAAAAACTGAACAACTATGGAGTTCTACGATATTATAATTTTTTAATATAAAAAATACGATTTGTGGGAAATAATTTCTAAAAACAAAATACGTGTGCTTTCAACCGTTGACCATTAGATCTACCGATATTATGAATATGATGAATAATCTTCAAGTTCAATTTGTTTATTGACTTAACTGCACAACATTTAGTATATTTACAAGTGAATAAGCGTATTAGATTTTCAGAAAATGATACAAAAATATCAAATATTTATAACAAATTTAATGGACTTTATTGTGTTTCAACGTTTACACCAGCCTATACTTATTGAAATTTTAAGCCACACAATTAATATTACGACCATTATAGAGTTTGTAAATTATATTCTATAATTATTTGTATATTTTTCTGCATATTAATATAAATATAATGTAACTATAAATATTTATCGATTTGTCGGTTTTTCGCATTTATGCATAATTAAAATCTCTCAAATTTCATTACAGCGGAATCTATAATTTATATTTGTATGTACGAATATGTATATGATGAATACATACATATATATATATATATATATATATATATATATAGGTAGTAAAAGTTCAAATGTAAATGTAGTTGTGTATTTATATCTGTATGTTTTGTGTTTGTATGTAAAAACTTTATTATCATTTACAGATTTCAGTTAAAAGTATAGGAAAACTGTGTAGAAAAATAACAAAAAAAAAAAAAAAAATAAAATAAATAAATAAATGTGTACCATCCTATTGAACAAAAAAGAGCAAACAAGACCCCCATAAAAGTAATATTGTGTGTAAATCATTTCAAGTTTGACTAACAGGCTGAAAACACTATTGGCCTTGAACCCCATTAATGGGTTAAGGTAAGGACGACAAGAGAATTTAAATCCATTTCAAAAATTGAGAAATATAAATATTTCATATAAGAGAAATCAATTATTTTAACAATAATATAGCTTTAATATTCTATGCCCAGCATTGTATAGGTGCGATCAGATAATTGTAATGGGTTATCCACTCTACGGTTTCAAAAATAAAATTAAATAAAACATATATAAAACTATCATTTCGATGAAATTTTTCTTTCATTATAATGCTAGGACCTTGCCATTATGTACGAAATACAATGTCATTTTACTGACCGCCTTTGGATTGGCTGTAGCAGTGGATCCTTTTGAGGTAGTTTTCGACAACTTTTTCGCACATTTCGGGCGGTATCTCGGCGATATCTTGACGATAGTAGGTTTAAAAATGCTAAAATGTTTGGGAATTATCCGCGTAAACATGGTCTTTGACGTAGCCCCACAAAGAAAAGTCAAACGTCGTCTAATAGCACGATCTTGGTAGACAATAGACGTCGCCAAAACGTGAAATTTTGTTTTCTGGAAACTTCTCAAGCAATAAAGCCAGAATCGTTCATGTTGTGTGGCTCATGGCAATGTCGTGTTTAAAAACTTATATCGTCCAGTTCATAATCTTCAATTGCATTTCAAAATAAGTCTGTTATCATTCGGTCATAGCGCTCTGAATTGAAATTCGGATTATTCGCCACACTTTCTCTAACAGAAGCGATATTTTTGGCAGTGTGTACATCGCGATGCACAGGCCACACCACATCTGTAACGCTTCCAGTGCCTTTAAATTTCTTTTTAATCTTGCCAATTCCTTGCAGAGTAGTTCGATTATGACAATTGTAGTAAGTTTTAACCACTATTCCATGTTTTTCGATTGTCAAACAATCAATATTCGTATATGGCAAACCTTTTACTAAATACATAACACTTCAGATGACAGATATTTATTTAACAGCTGACAACCTTGCCAGACCGGCGATTTTGAAACCACTAAATGGGCCGCCTTGTATGAGGTATATGTGAAAGGAATCAATTATATTCCAAAAGATAGCTTTAGTGTTATATTTCTGGCATTGTGTAAGGTGGCGCATAAAGCTGGGATCCCACTATCGGCGCAATGTACCGATTTTTGTAAAATTCAATAGGCCGATAGTGGGAACGCACAACATTTGTCAAAATGGGACAATCTGTGCCGAAATCGTGCTGACGAAAAATAATGAAATACAACCCTGTTGCACCGATAATGTGAACACTCTGTACATAAAGTGGAACAATAAAATTGTTAAAAATGCGACAATTTTTATCGGCCACTTGCACACCGATCAAAGTTAACAATTAGCGCCGATTTTTAAGAACAACACTGTTTGTAAACACAAGAAAAGCGGAAGAAGCACAAAAAAGAAAATTTAAACTGAATACGCGAAGTCACAAAAAAAATCATTAAAAATGTATTCAGACTACGAAATTTTAGAAGGCGAAACAAGTTTTGAAGAATTGTCTACATCAAACCCGGAAAACAAAAGGAAAAGGCCACGAGTACTATTGTACTATTTTTTTGCTTACCTTTTTTATTACACCGATTTAATGCTATAAAATAAGAAATTGATTTTCAATTTTGTAAATCAATCATTGAAGACATGTAAACAAAAAACATAGATTCAATTTCTCAAAAAGTGCGCTGATAGTATGACCACGTTTTGCAGATTATGCACAAATTTTTCTTCCGGCCGACATGTACCGAAAACAAATAGCACAATATGCGATGATAATGTGACTGCTCAAAAAGTAATTGCCCAAATCCTTGTCAAACGCACCGATGTAGCACAATAAAAATCGGTACATATTGTGCTATGTGCGCCGATAGTGGGATCTAAGCTTAAGTAACGTTTACGACGACTATGTTGAATGCGCTCTTGTACATCATTTGGTTTTAGTTCATGAACCAATTGCCTCTTATATGGGAAAAGATATAACATATGAAAAATTCTTTGCAAAGACAGCCTAGACATCTTAACTGCTGAGAACGTCGCTTGGTGGAAGTTCCGGGGTTTTCCTCAATACTTGCTTGCACTCGAGCAATGGTCACTTCATTTCGGACTGCACGAGATATTCCAGCACGCGGAAGATCACAGACAGCCCCTTGTTGCCCAAAACGGTGAACCAATCGGTAAATTGTTGAAGAGCTAGGATCATTTCGAACATGAAAGCAATTTCGATATGATTTGAATAATCGAATGCTGACTTTCAAAGTAAAATTAAACAACTTTGGTTCTTTGTTCTGTGCTGAGCTTTTCCATCATAAATTTCCCAAGTATTATTTAGGTAATTCTATAAAGAGACGAAAAAAAGGACAAACAAAAAATGTATTCACTGATCAAATCTTAATGTTGTTTATCCGCCACCGTATATAAGTGTGGTCAGATAGTTTTAGGTGATGTTAGATAGATTTCGTATTCAGAAACTGCTTGTACGATAGCTTCACACAGTATTGTTAGGGCACTCTAGCAATCAAATATGAAAATTAGCAAAGAGAAATTACACCATTTTGTGCACTTTTTCTTCGGTCCACACGGCTAAAGCTCCAGGATCTTATTTGGGATATTCTTATACGTTCACCTTATAATCCGAAACTGGGACCAAGTGAATACCGTCTGTTCCTTGGTATAGCGAATGATATCGCTGGTGATAAATTTGGTTCCTAAGATATTTTTGGAAATCGACTCTTTTACTTCTTTTTTTTGCAAATATGAGCCAGAGTTTCTACGAGATAATTCAAATAAGCAACGATTTGTTCAATAACTTTTTACCATTTTGATGATATAACGGAATTAACTTCAAAGTGACAAAAATTGTCGAACAAATCCTCTCATATTTGTCCAAAATAGAATCATTCTATCTATGCTAAATAAGGTCATCGATACCATCCAAAAAAAATATATATTATTTTTACTATTGAAAGTATTAGTAAATTATATTGTTCAATAACTTCATTGAAACTGATACGAAGTTGCTTAAATACAAACAAGAATTGAGAAAAGATAATATAGAAAGAAACATGATTTGATCGATATCCATTCGCTGCTGGTTTTGTCAGGACTGTAAAATCCGAGTAATACAACTCGGAGATAAGCAGGTTTGACTGAAGCCGGAAAAATCGTTGATTTTATATGTGCGACTCCAATATCAAATCAAAAAAGTTGATACAAATTTAAAAATAACATCGCCTCAGGCTCCGCCCGTGTCAAAGGTAATACAACTGTGTCCAATCAGTAATACCAATTTTCAATTGAAACTACGTAGATATATTAAAAAAACAGAAATTGGTAGCACTATGACTGACGTAAATAACAAATTCCACCTCATAAATGTGATCATAGTTTGAACTACGCTTGGTTTTATAAGACTCAGAAAGTGGTTTCCGCGATTTGACTTATGATTTTGTTGAGCCGAAAAGTTGCATTCAATTTTATCTACGAAATGTGATCTGCGAGACTATTTAGAATGCTGCGGTATTACTGCGGTGAACAACAAATCCGGAGTTTGGTGATGATGATGTTGGCATTTCAATTAACACCAAATTGAAATATAGTTCGGGTTTTAGACGCACGAAATCACGATTCGTATCAACATATTTAATTTTTGCAAAAAAAAAATATATATATATATATATCGCTTTAAAATCTATAAAGTGATGATTTCTGGTTACCAGCTTAATGGGAGATGGGACTTGGATGATGAGACTATGCTTAGATCCGGAAACAACTGACCAAGCAAGTGAATATTGTGCCCAAAAGTGGAGCAAGATCGAAAGGCGCCCAAAAAAAGTAGATTATGCTGACAGTTTTGATCGCTTATGATGAAGACCAATTATGATCGATCGTGATTTGATCATTATGAGTTGAATTTTTCCCGCCGGGTCAGGTTATACTTTAAAAATATTATGGGCGTTATGCTTTATTTCCTTGAGGCTAAATTTATGTGCAGATCATTCTTGGTTTTCCCATCACGATGAGTTCATGAGATTTACATCAAAAATTTAACTAACATCGTTCTTCAACCACCGTATTTGTGTGACTTCTGGTTGTTTCCAAAACTGCAAAACATCTCCGTAAACGCCCTTATGTACTGATTGAAAAAATTCATGACTTTTCACTATTTCCTAAAATTGAAAAATTTATCTCAAAATACCTCTTTGGGTCGAGTGAGGTGATTCCACAAGAGTATGTCGATTCATAGAGGTTACCCATTAAGTGACTTCAATAACTTCTGCACCCTGTTTATGGAAAGAACTGTGAAGCACCCTAAAATAGCCATCAACCGCTAACTCGATCTATTCATTTTTGCCCTTTTTTCAAGTTTGGAATTGAAAATATTCCGAAAGAGCTAAATGTGGCGAATAATGTGCATGATAAAGCGATTCGAACTGAAATTAATTAATTTTGGATATCGGAAAAGTAGATGTGTGAACTGGAGCATTGTCTTGATGAAAGATCACTTTATTTTTCTCCAAATGCGGCTTTTTTATGAACTCAGAGTCATAAAAATTGGCGATAAAAAAATTCCGAGCACTTGCCAACATACATACATGTATAAAAATAAGGATAGGAAGAAATTTTAGGAACTCTTAACAAATTTCAGAATGTATTTCCTGTCATTGTTTAACATCGTTCTCTGAAGAGGGTATTTGAAAATTCGGTTCGATTGAACGCAACTGGCGTCAAACTTTATTGTTAGTGATTTTCCACCAAAGAAAAAAACAAGCAGTTAATTTAATTTAATTAAATTTATTTTTATTCAGGTTGACAATTTTAAACCTTAAAGCCGATTTGTTAAATTCCAATATTACAACACATCTTTTCCATAATTTCACACCATACATTATAAAACTTTGCAATGCTAATGCTATTTATAGCATTAAACGTATATATATTTGTATATTTTGATGGCAGAAAAATATGATTTACAATGACAACCAAGTGAAATACAGCTTTTCATTTTGTATGTTTTTCTTCGTAATACTCGTATGTGGAATTATAACTTTAATTGAAATTTATCTTCATTTTTTTTGTTTTTTATTTTTATTTTATTTATATAAAGCTAACTTAAAGTTGAAGAAACTTAAGACTAACTATATTAAAAAAGAATTAGCCATGGCTACCGGGGCCTTCAGCTAACGTAGTAATATTTTAAAATTCAAGATAAGAAGTATTAGAAAATAAAGTTTTTTAAGTAATTTAAATTTTAACATGCAAGTTTGATTTTCTGATGAAATCTAAAATTAATTTTATATTTCTATTTGAAGGATTAGCGATGAGAGCAATTAGCGAATGTTGATAACCTCTGCTGGCTAAGGAAGGTGCATGTAGAAATGATATGGCTGATGTCAAAACCAGCACTTTTATATAAAGGACAAATGTTGCTTAAACCCTTATTTATGTAATGTGCATTTGTCACATTGGTGTGACCAAGACGGATCCAAGTAAATTTGGTTTGCTCTAAGCGTGAAAATTCCTTCTGTTTTGAGTTTTTCAAAAATTCAGTCGTAGAAATGCAGTTCGGGTTGATGTTTTTATATCAGTTCGATGTACGATTTATTAAGACTAGATGTTTCTGCATCAATTCTTTCCGCAGTTGTAAGGTTATATCACTACTGTTATAGTTGGGGGTATATACCAAGGGGAGAGTAGTTGCGAGTTTAGCTATTGAGTCGACTTTCTCATTACCGTTAATGCCAGTATGACTAGGTATCCACATAAGTTTTATTTTGGGGAATTTGTCAATACTTATGCTTCGGATTTTAACAGCGTAGAAATTATTATTATTGATGTTAGATATATCATTTAGCGATGAAAGGGAATCAGAGCATATTATATACCTACCAGGTTGCTTCATACAAATTTTTATTGAATCGTATACGGCTATAATCTCTGCAGTGAAAACCGTTGAGTAATAAGGTAGAAGTCCAGCTTTTAAAGGTTCCAATTCTGTTGAGATCCCATATCCTGCAATATCTTTCGATTTTGAGCCATCCGTGTATATGAAATTGTAATTCATGTATAGATGTTTAAGTGCAAGGAAGTGTTGTTGAAAGGCTTCTGGAGAGGTGATGTTTTTGTATTTTGTTAATGTTGTATTTGTATTTTGTTAAAGTTGTGTATGCGTTCCTAGTTGAGATTTGAGTAATTTATATGTTTAATAGGTATGAATGGAAGATGACAATTGCTCTATCGACTGCGCTTAAGTGTTTGCTTTTGGCCTTAGACTTTGCTATAAGTTTGTTGAGAGGTGTGTCATATGATAGTAGAAGTACCTTGGATAATTTGCCAGTTAAATAGTTGCGTCTATCTTCTATTGTGAATGTTTTTGATTCTATTAGCATATTATTTATTGGGGTGGTGCGGAAAGCGCCTAAAGCAGTCCTTATTCCTGAATTTTGAATAGATTTTAATTTGTTAAGTAACGATTTAGGAGCGTATCCGTAAATTGGGAGACAGTAATCGATTTTGGACATAAGTATGGACTTGTTTTTTTCTATTTATTTTGTATTGGAATTTTTTATTTAATTTGGAGTTAGTTTAGATTACTGGGTGGAAAAAATTCATGCCGGAAAATAATTAAACAGTTATAACAATTTGTTTTAGAAAACGGAAATGTTTGTATGGCCCCCTGATTAAAACGGAAGGAAATAATTTGTGTTTTTCTTTTTCCTTATGGTTTTCCCATAGCAATAACAACATAGCAAGCGTTCAGATATTCGTGAGTTCTGCTCAAATATAATGCTAAACAATAACAAATAGGAATTTAATGATTTTCTCTGAGTGGCTGACAGATGATGACTGAATAATAAAAAAATGTACATCTATTGTTATCAACGACCGCTTATTGAGCGGCAGTTCGGCTGACGCTTTTTTCGCGCTCTCTTCCTCTTGCCTCTCGTTCATATTAATAAGCATTTTGTTGCCTTTTTATTTTCTATTTTATTCACCAATAAGCGAATGCTTAGCCAGCTCTTATGAGGAAATTCAATGAAAATGTTGTTTTCATTCATTTTGCCTTTTATGACTCATATGTAATCGTTTTCCTCATTAAATTTCGCAGCCATAAATTTAAAATGGAGGCGAAATTCATTCATATTCCAGACATGGTTGCTTTTATTATTTATAACCGCCACCAAAAGGCAATTGAAAATATTTTTCATTATCAAAGAATAAAATGTGCGTTAAACTCAAATGGGTTTTGTTCTATCTTTAGATTTTTACGTCATTTGTAAAATTTGTATGTTTAGCGGGCCAATTTTTTTTTGTTGGTTTCAGAAATAATGTAAAAAAAAACGCGTTGAATGCAAATAAAACTTGAGGGAGCGTTTAGAGAGTAATCAGAATGAATGGCTTTTTAAAAAGGGGAAACAATTAAGATTCATATAGATATAAAAGGGAATGGTAAGAAAAAATTTATGCGGCAAGAAATTAAGAAAGCATATTTAAAATGTCATCATATTGTTACAGTCAAGAAAGAGAATGGAATTATCCCATATTCTGTGGCAATCCAACTGGGATACCCTTTGCCAATGAGGAAGACAAACATTCACAAGTCTGCTGAATGAAATATTATGAAAAACACTAATTCTCGTTCATCCGGGAAATGAGATATAGGAGAGCTTCACATCATACACGCGTTCTATTTTTAGACAGTAATTACAGTTTAAAGACTACTTCAAGCATCGAAATTGGAGAAGCATTTACTACTACTACTACTTACTATTCGATTGCTCGAAATGTTTGCCAGACACAACGAAGTGACTGCTATCACCACCGTCCCGACGTTATCGGTCAGATGTAAAATGTTATAAATTGGCAAAGGATAAGTGAGGGATAAAAGTAAAGATTTATACCAAGATGCCTAAATTTTTTTATATTATATTATCCCGAAATCAAGTACTTAAGAATTCTGGGACACACTGATTCCATTAAGGTGCGTTCATACTGGTAGCAACATTTTCATTAGGTATTCGCAGTGTAAACAAAAAATTTTGTTTAAAAACGTTCGAACAAAAAGCTAATTGATAAAATGATAATCATTTCGTTGCTACCCAACCTGAACCTCATTAACACATTTCGCTATATGACGTTTTCGCGTATGTTGAAAGTAATATTATCAAAGCCATCTTAGTCGCGAATCACAATTCTTTAATCCATCTTTTTCTTTGGGTTTGTCTACAATAGACCAATGACGTCACTGTGTAAATTTCTTTAAATGCAGTTCACAGTGACATATTTTAGGTGTTGGAAAATATTTAAATAAATGAAATATTTACAATTAAAGTGTTGTATGAATAATATTATTAATTAATATTAATTAAATTCTGGGGTTTAAAGGAAATTTATTAAATTTTTCATGTTTTGAAATGAAATTCGTGGAAAAGCAACTGAGATCTAATTATCATTTGTGTTTCTTTTTTTCTTTTTTGTTTCGTACAAAATGTAGTTGCAATTGAAACATGTTCTATTTAAGCTAAGAAATTGCATTAAATTAATTAATACAAAAATGAAGGCTATGAAAAGGCTCCTGAAAGGATTTAAGCGTGAACACAGCTTAACACTGTGCAAAAAATTTAAGATTTTTTAAGCATAATGAAGCCGTCTGTAGTAAGCCTAATAATTATATGAATTTAATGATGGTTATCGAAGTTATTTTTAGGAAAAAATTCCACATATTTTGTAACAGCTGTATTATGCAATTTGGAAATTATTAGGCGTTCTTAGCTTATACAGGGTGTCTGTCGGGAAGGTATACTACATTGTTTTTCATTTTTGATTAAATGAAAGAGAATGGATGTTATATTGATAAATGTTTTATTTAATGTTGGCAATTATGTACGGAATACAATATCAATTAAATGTCCGCCTCTGTTAGCCTCACAAATAGAAGCCCTTTTGAACACATTTTTCATTACATTCTCACACATTTCACGCGGTATTTCATTAATTTCATCACGAATATTTTGTTTGAGTTGCACAAGCGTTTCTTTTTTGTTTGCATAAACCTTGTTTTTCAGCTATCCCCACAAAAAGAAGTCAACATCACCATTTCTTGTTGTGGAAAGAGGTCTCGCAGTAATTCCATTGTAATTCTGGTTGTATGCGATGTGGCACCGTTTTATTAATACCACATGTTAATCAAGCCCAAAGCATGCCGTTGTGGCGTTAAAAAGTTTTTAATCATATCACGATATTGCTCCCCATTAACAATTACCGTTACGCCGTTTTCAGTGTCTAAGAAGTAAGGTCTAATGATTCCTCCTGACTAAATTGCACACCAGACTGCCACTTTTAATGAATGCAAAGGTGATTCATGAATAACTTGAGGATTTTCCATTGTCCTGAACCGACTATTCTGTTTATTCACATATCCATGCAAATGAAAATGTGCCTCGTCACTCATTGTGATTTTTTCATGAAAATCGGGGTTGTCATGGGCGAGCTGTAACATCATATTGGCTCTTGTGTCAACTGAATCTTAAATGGAAACAAATACAAATCCTTGTGCAAAATAGTCGCCAAAGTTGTTCTTTGAAGACAAAGCTTTTGAGCACGGCGTCGAATTGAGGTTGATGGATTGTTTTGAACACTTTCTTGAGCAGCAGTAATGTTTTCAGCTGATCTTGCAGTACGTTGTGGTCCATGCTCGGCCCTATCAGCTACAGAGCCTCTTCGAAATCATTCACTACACGATAAATAGTGCGTCTTGTTGGCACGTTGTTTCTCCCAAAAATTTCACGTAACTTTCTTATCGCCACAGTAATCGATGATTGATTTTGATAAAATATTGTAACGGTTAAAACTCGTTGGTTTATTGGATATTTTTCCATAATAAATTTGCCACGTCTTTACTTCACGACTGCCAAATATGAACTGTCATGATTAATGTTTACCAAAATGGCGACAAAAACAAACTAGTATACCTTCCCGACGGACAACCTGTATACATTCCATTCATTTGAAGAAAACCCTCAAAAATCGTACTCAAGAATTATAAACAAAAATAAATAAATTACATGGCATGCCATGAATAGCTTATGGCAAGTATGGTTCAGTGAGCTTTTACGCGTTCTGTGTTTTAGACTCACTGAAAGGAATCTACAATTTAGTGACAATTCCGAACGTAGACTTCAGTATCGAATACTCGACTACTCCGTTTTTGATATCTCCGCTACAAATTGGCCAATATTTCATAATTAATTATTTTTTCGTGTAATTCCTAACATGTAGAATGAATTCAAAGATTGAATTCTAGTCCATTGTTCTAATTCAAAATTGTGGGGCAATATTTGAAAAAATCGACACCTTTTATTTGTGTCACCGATTTCATCCATATATTTTTAGGCTCATTCTTCTATATAATTCAGTTCAATTTTGTACAAATTGAGAGTTTGTTCAGATAATCTGCGATTGAAAATGAACTGTATAGTAACGTCTCGTCTGAAACCTTCCATATAAATTGACCGATTTTTCGAAATAAATCCTAACTAATCTAATTATATTATTCATAACATGGCTTATCATCATAACATTTTACTATCATTTAATATCATTACTTGCAAAATTCTGTTTCACTATTTAATTTGATCCTGTAACTAAATTCAGCACTGTTAAAGTACCTTCTTAGCTCCCATTATCTTAACCCCTGATACAAATCAGACCATTCATATAAAGGCTAAATTGTTGTTGTTGTTGCGGTCACTGAAAGAAATTGTGCATTGAATATGGTACACTTACGCCTCGACTCACTAAGTTATTGTTTTTCGATCAGAGCATTAACGATGTGTTGTCGCATACGTTGAGTAGAGGTCGCTATGTATGACTTGCAAAGTAGCGAATTACTTTTATGATTTGCTCAAATATCGAAATTTAGAACATATTGGTGACAATGCACCCTTCAACTTTCACATAGCTTTGCTGATTTTAAAGCTCTTGCTTTTTGGACCACGGAACAGACAATTACGAGTATATCTGAGCAGCTAACAAATGAAAAATTGTGTTTGCTAATCTTCTAAATTAAATAAAGTGTTTCTTTTTTCATATATAAAAGCACAAATAAATTAAACTTATTTAAAAAGAAATATCGAAATAGTTTGCAAAAAACAAAAAAAAAAAAAAAATACTTGTAAAGAAATTTACACTTACATCCATGTCAATATAAAAGTGTATTAAAATGCAATAATTTCTGTACACATTTGGAAGTTTACATATGAATGAATATATTGAACATATCACTATCAATAGCATTAGTTATCATATCATTTGCGACTCCTAACTCCCTTCAAATTAACTCAAATTTTATGATAACTCAACCACTAATTTCAAAGATTTTATTTAGTATTCTTTTGAAACCCCGACTAATACCTGTATAACACACATAATTACATTGCCCAAAAGTAAATATTTACACAAAACCCTAAAATTTAGTTAATCGCCACATTTAAACAACATACAGTAAATTGCAATTAACTTTAGTAAGTAAGACTAATAATCAATGTGCGCTTACATTTAACTGGATTACCAAGATATTAACAAATACAAATCACATTATGTGCATATGAATGCATTGGATTGTAGGGATATTGGAAGAGGTGGGCCATCACCCCCTCCTGTGCATTCAAACAAACGCCAATTAGTTATTTAATACCGAGTAATTAATAACAACGTCGTTAAGAGCAATTTGCCATTGCAAATAATACTGAGCCGAGTTAATAACCATATCCCCATTATGGCCGGCACTACTAACTATAGTATATGACTTATGAGAGTACAATATCTGACCACTTGTAAATAAATGTGTATTCAAACTTACATATATTTTGTTTATGCACCTACACTTGTGAACGAACAACAATATTTGTGCTGGTGCAGTTGCTATGAAGTTATCCTGTATCCTTATGAGGTAATATATATAGGGCAATTATCTTTTGTTAGTCAAGTGTGTGAAACTAAAATGCACAAGGATATGAGAAAGGGTTTGGCTAAATGTAGAATAGGAAACTCAATATTGGTAATGTGAATCTATATATATAAAAAAATAACGTTACTGACTGACTGACTCAACATCGCCTAGCCCTAACCACTGGAGCTAGAAACTTGCAACTTGGCATGGAGGTCCATCCTCTAGTATAGACGCCCGCTAAGACGGGATTTTTGGAAAATCCTACGGGGAGGGGCAAAAAGGGGGAAAATCTCCCCCTTCATAACGGCTTAAGCTAGAACCTTGAAATTTGGCATTTTGGTTCCTTTTATGACGTAGGCACGCGATAAGAAGCGAGTTTTGGAAATTCCTATGGGGAGGGGCAAAAAGGGGGAAAATCTCCCCCTTCCAAACGGCTTAAGCTAGAACCTTGAAATTTGGCATGTTGGTTCCTTTTATGACGTAGATGTTCGCTCAGACGGGATTTTCGGAAATTCCGATGGGGAGGGGCAAAAAGGGAAAAAGTCTACCCCTTGGCGGCTATCGCAAACTACTCATCCGATTTCAAAAATTCTTTCGCCAGTTGAATGCTACGTTATCATTGAGTGCTCCTGGTATGGTACTATTTGCAGTTTAGCCCAGAAACTTGCTAAATTAGCGAGTAAACGGGGGAAAGTTTCTCCTTGGCGTCCTGGCCTAACCGCTTATTATTGTTTGTTTATAGTTGTTTACTTTTATTTTGCATTTATTTCTTATTTGTCGTTTATCTACACTCTGTACTGAATATTACACTTTTGTTGCATACCTTTAGGCATTTTCTGCTTTTCTCATGGGCAATTTTACGTGGCTTGCTCAAGAGTTAGTTCATCCAAAAATTTATATATCCTCACATCAGGTGGAAAAACTATCAATTTTGTATACCAGGAGGTACTTCGCTGAAAAATTACGTGCTTTACAATTAATGTCTCCTGCTGCTATAATAGCTTTACCGCGAATAGATAGATACTATGAAAGATATCCTGCCATATTCCATCTCGCTGTACACCTCGAAGACGGCCAAAGAGTGTGCTTTACAATTAATGTCTCCTGCTGCTATAATAGCTTTACCGCGAATGAGATAGCAACATATGAAACTGGCCGATATGTAAGCAGTTCAGAAGCCGTCTGGAGAATATTATCTTTCCCGATACATGAAAGATATCCTGCAAAACTACCGATAACGAAGTACCGGGCTTTTCAGCTAGTATTTTATAATAATTAAACAAATTCCCTTGCGTCTCATGAATGAGATACGGGAGAGATTTTCACATTCAGTGATCTTACGGGGCCTATAGTTAAGACTTTTCGATTACTTGATTACTCGCTCAAATAATTGGTAGGGCTGTATGTGGAATGGAACCTGCGATCATGCGAATGATAGCCGCGTGTACTAATCGTTGCGCCACGGTCGGTCACAATTGTGTAATAACTCCAAAGCATGAAAACCAGGCAACGTTTGCTGATTTACGTTCAGTTTGGATTTTCGTCATTCTCTACACCACGTTCAATGCAGGTAGAATGTGCAGTAACATAATAAGATTAGGTGCGTAACTAAGTTCCCGCTGTTTGGCAATAGATGGCGCCAGCTGCAAGTGCTAGACGATTCTACCGTAAGTATTGATTTCTTCTTTCAATCGAAGAAAACTGCGGTTAAAGCTCATCGAGAGTTGCAAAACGTTGACGGAGATGCTGCTTTAAGTGAAGCAACGCATCGAGATTGGTTCCGTTACTTTAAAGACGGTTATTTTGAAGTTGACGGCCGCTTGCGTGAAGGAAGACGAAAAATCTTCGAAAACACCGAATTGACATTTTTTTTTTTTTTTGGTTTTCAAAAAATGAATGGATTAAGTTCAAAGCTTTAACTTCTTGAAACTGAAAATAAGGAATATAATCACAGGTGGGGCTGTGTAGAAATTTCTGTAGTTTTAAATGGTTCACGATGTTGAATGTTTGAAGTTACAGCAAAGCCTGTGTTGGCGAGGGATAGTATCTTCTACGTGTGATGTTGCAAATGTAACATTTCGTACATAATAGCTGCGATTAGCTTATGCAACATTGGGAATAGGGAGATCTTAATTTGAGCTCTCTCTCTCTTTCTACTATTCACTTGGGAGAGACCAGATCGATCTTTGAGGTAGCTCACGATTTCTAACCTTATTCCTATTCTCTGGTAATACTAACGGATGTCTGTTTGCCAATAGTAGAGTAAAAATACCACTAATTTTATCAAACCAAATGACAGGCATCTTAGGCAAGTAGATATCATCTATTACTAAAACTCGATTCTTATAACATTCTTATAGGATTATCCTCTATTTCGTGCATAAATAAGATAAAAATGTCTATTCCATTCGGTATCTAAATGAATAAATAAGAAAGTGAACGTTGAAAGCTCCAACATTAGAATCTGACGTGGAGATCTCACATTAAATACAAATTATTTTTAAATTAAGAGAGAAAAGGAAAGACCGCCAATGTCGATGACTGTTGACGATCCACGCAAACGTTAAGAAACATTAGTAAAGGATATGAACCCTTCAGCCATTCAAGAGATGCGATAAACAAGGCAAGGATGAGGTCGACGCAAGAAGTCTGACATGCATTACAGTTGTCGTGCAACACAGCTTGCATCAGGGTGTAGAAATGTAATATGTTTAGAACTTCAAGCACTCGAAGAGCCATAATAGGCACTAAAACGAAATGAATGTTGTCAGGCCAAATCGACTTGTATTTTAGGAATACAGGGTGATGCACCAATTGTGCTATAATAAGAAATTTAAATACATTTGTGTAATCAAAAATTCCTTTTTTTATGTAGAAAATTCAATTTCATTTTCTATAACTAATTGGTTTGGAAGACGATAGATGAGCTCCATGCTTATTCATGCATATGCGATGCCTGATCAGAAAATTATCTATCAGGGGATCCCCTCAATTATTGCTTTAATGGATTATTTCAATTTGCATACTTTGGTTTCGTTTCGTATGTATCTTGCTTGACATAACCCCATAAAAAACTGTATGGTGCAGTTAGGTCAGTTGACCTTGAAGGCCAGGGGAAAGTGGAGTTTCATGACGTTAATTTGTTTAAGAATTTTTTTGGAGCTCCACCATAGCAGCCTGCCTCTATGTGCAGTTACTCCATCTTGCTGGAGCCAAATTCTATTGGAAAGGTTACGTCCAATAGCATAACGCCAAGCCACACACATCGATTAAGACTCGCCAGAATCTCCGAAAGTTTCATTGGAAGTTCTTAATCTATTCATCTTATTGTCCAGACCTGGCATCTACTGATAGCCATCTGTTTTTCTCTATATGGCGAATGATTTTGCTGGAGAAAAATTTATTTCCGGAGAAACCTATGAAAATTGACTGCCCCAGTACTTTTGTCAATAAAGATGAGGATTTTAATGGAACAGGCATAAACGAATTACCTTCAAAATGGCAAAATGAATTGCGAATAAACCAGATTATTCTAAATAAAGCCTTTTATATCATGCGACAATAATGAATTTCTGTTTACCATTTGTATGTACGAGTATATTCATATGCAGGATGTTGAAAATAACTATTCGAAAAGTTTGGTCATACATAGACTTAACTTCACCTAAATAAAGATGAACATTTTATTGACTTTTCTTAACAATAATTTTACCGCATCAGAATTCTCATAATTTTCGATTCTTTTTTTTTTTCTATAGAAGGTTAGGTTAGGTTAGGTCAGTGTGGCAGTATGAATAGCCAAACTCTCTTAGACTATAAAGTCGGTTGTGATACCACTGAAACTAGAGATATGGCTGTCCCTAGATACCCGTCCAGTCCAGATATCCTAGATCTCTAAAGAAAGAAGAGCCCTGTATTGGTCCCCGCCTAATCGCCAGGATGGGGCAAGGAGATGTTCTATGAACTCCTCCTCTTCTTCATCCCTACAGCTCCTGCAGAAGTCACTAGTCGCAATCTTCAATCCCGCGTTATACCTCAACCATTCCGTTAGTTACTTAGTAGCCAAAATTTCGGCCCTTCCCATAGAAAGATTTCCCAAAAATATTTCCTATTATGGAAGGACAACATTTTATTGTTCCCGAGTGTTTTTTTCTGTAGGACGACACAGCAATCCATTATTCGTGTGAGACTAAGAGGTAGTTTTTATCAGAATATATGAACTTTGAACTGGCCTGCATGCAGTCTTGATCTGAAATCCATTTAAACCCTTGGGGAATATTAACCCAATATGTTTACGCTAACAGAAAGGATTATGCATAACACATTGTATTTTTTTAATTTTACTAAAACAAATATACTTATACTTGTTGAGTTTTCTATAGTAAAGTTATCACAATCTCCTTTTTTCCATAGTTTATCCATCAGTCATAAGCAGGCAATTAACGACAACGTAATATAAATACATATATCGCCATCCTTTTGGTGAGCAAGAATGACAAATAATTTAAGTTCTTCTCCTCAAGAAAATATTCAAAATATTGATACTTGATATACGATATTACAAGGGTACTTGTGTCTTATTTCTTACGGACTTTCCCGGAAAATGTAAATGTTTACCGGAACATTAAAGAAACTCAAGAATTAGTAAAATCGATTGTAGTTGTAGTCTTAATTTAATTCTGCGATGATTTGTAAACATAAACACACACAGCGTTTCCACAAATATAATCTTCTTATGGTATGACTATAATAATTATAATTTCAATACAAATATTATAAAGCTAGATACGATACCGTCATTGTCATTGAATATATTGGTATTAGCATTAGGTATAGATTCTGTTTTCCTTTCATTACGTCGCCAATGTCAACAATTTCCATTGAACAAACACCAACAAATCTACACATAATTCCTTAATACAGATTGTGTTTACATTACAGACAAATAAAAGCTGACATAAAATAGTTGTGCCAAGTTGTACTTCAAACTAGGATGATCTGTTTGGTTTTCAAAACCCGGGCTTTCGGTTTCATAGTACCGATTACTTCAGATATTTCATTCAGTTATATCTTAAATAAAAATTTGCTGTATTAATAAATCCGAATAACTTTTTTTCAACTCACATACATTATTGTTTCTCTATTTCTCTGAAAAATTATATATTTTTATCAAGCACGAGGTTATCCATTTAATAGTTTCAAAAATTTCTCATTTGAAGTGTTATTTATTTAGTAAAATGTTTGCCATTCATGAATCGTCATGGATCGTTTAACAACTGAAGAACGCGTAAAAGTAGTTAAAACCTACTACAAAACTGGTAATTCAAACGTGGAACTTTTCGTGCATTACTATGCAAGGAATTTGCAAGATTATAAAGAAATTTCAAGAGACTGTAAGCGTTACAGATGTGGTCAGGCCTGTGCATCATCGCAATGTACGCACTGTCAAAAATAACGTTTCTATTAGTGAAAGCGTGGCGGATAATACTAATTTCAATTCAGAGCGATATGACCATGTGATAACCGACTTTTTTTTTTGGCTACGTCAAAGAGCGTGTTTTCCTGGATAATTCCCAAACGTTGGAGCATTTTGTGAACCAACTATCGTCAAGATATCGCCGAAATACCACCCAAAATTAGCGAAAAAGTTGTCGAAAACTACCTCAAAAGGATTCATTGCTGCAACCAATCCAAAGGCAGTCAGTTAAGTGAAATTGTATTTTCTACATAATGGCAAGATCTAAGCATTATAATGAAATAAAAATTTCATCGATATTAAAGCTTTATGTGTGTTGTATTTAACTTTACTTTTGAAACTGAAAAATGGATAACCCGGCAACACAAAAAATTACTTCTCTAGTATAACCGGTATCTCATAACGCTCAATAGCAAGCTATTCAATCTCTTTCGTGGCCGCAGGATAACCGATCTTTTTTTTTTTGCCTGCAAGTGTGGATTATGAACTGGACGACATGTGGTTTCAACAAGACGTTGCCACGAGCCACACAACATGACCAATTTTGGCTTTATTGGCTACCAAGATCATGCCATTTGACGCCGCTAGACGTTTTTTTTTTTGGGCTGCGTCAAAAACCGTGTTTACGTGTGTGCGAAAAACTGATCGAAAATTACCTCAAAAGTTTGCAGTGCTGCAACCAATCCAGAGGCGATCATTTAAATGGCATTGTATTTCGTACATAATGGCAAGATCTAAGCATTATAATGAAAAAAAGTTTGATCAAAATCATAGCATTATGTGTGGTTTATATAACTTTGCCTTCGGCACCGAAAAATGGATAACCTGATATCTGAATTTTATTTTACCTTTGGAGTATTCCTGCCGGAATTGTCTTGATTACTGTTCGAATGCATTGCTTTAAATCAGCCAATTTAGTTGATTTTGTCATTTGCAATAACGCCACAAGAGAATATAATGTGCAGTAAGGGGTTTTTGGAGACAATAGAATGCGGAAATCTTGAAATCATCTTATTTGTAAAATTTCCGCACCGAGCTGCACGATCTTTTAGAAACCACATCGACCTGCCTTTGGCATTGTTGCACAGTGTGCGGCTTGTGATTTTTATCAAATATTGTTGAGAATTGCTAAATAAAATAAAAGGAACGATATTTTTATTGCTAAAGCTTTACGCTTAGAGACTATGAAGGAACCAATGAGTTATGCTAAATCGATCAATGGATAAGGCCGGTACACTATGAGGTGGGGAAATGAAATCCATTTTCACTCTCAGGACTAAATTTATCAAACGCTTAATGTATTCGAAATTACACTGAATTTAATGCAATTGAATGAAATAAAGGGTGTCCCAACAAGAACGTATGATTTAAATTTTAAATAAAACACAGATATTTAAAAAAAAAAAATTGTGAAACTTTATTATATCGTAAAATAGACAGAATGAGGTTATGTATGGAACAACACATCGGGCAGATGGCCGCCGTGGTTTTGCTGGCACACACGGCGATCTTTTAATGAAATTTTCAATGACTGTTTTGCACAAATGCTGCAGTATTTTATTAATGCAGCGTCCAATTTCCTCTTTTAAGACTTGAGTCGTCGTCGGCTTATTCGCTTAAACCATCGACTTCAAAACACCCCAAAGAAAAAAGTCTAATGGTGTTAAATTGCATCCTCTAGGCGGCCAATTCTGGTACCCAAACCGCGAAATAACACGACCGGGAAATGGCTGATGCAGCAATTGAATTGTTTCTCCGACTGTATAACATGTGGCGCCGTCTTGTCGAAATCACATGCCCTCCACATTCGTTTCTTCAATTCTAGGCACGAAAAAACTGGTTATCATTTCACGGTACTGAACACCATTGACTGTTTGCACTTGACATGCCTCATTTTCATAAAAAAAAGGTCCAATGATTCCTCCAGCCCAAAATCAGCACCACACAGTGACACGTTGAGGATGCGTTTGCTTCTCATGAACCACTCGAGGATTTTCCTCACCCCAAATGCGACAATTCTGCCTATTGACGAAGCCATCAAGATGGAAATGGGCCTCGTCACTGAAGATGTTTTTATCGGCAAAATCAGCACTTTCCTGTTGTCTCTCCAATACCCCATTAACGAACTCTCTTCGCTGTCCATGGTCAGCTGGCTTCAGTTCCTGAGTCAATTGAACTTTGTATGCATGAAGATGTAAATCTTTCGTCAAAATTCGTTGCATAGTGGATTTGGATACACCAATTTGCTGAGCCCGGTGTAGAATTGAGGTGGATGGAGTTTGAGCGACATCACCACATACAGCTGCGACGTTTTCGATCGATCTACCTGGTCGAAGGTGCGTTGTTGTCTTTGCATCACTAACAGACCCAGTTTTGGCAAATTTATCCATTAATCTCTTTACAGTTGACTGTTTTGAAGAATTATTGTGACCCCAAATTGATCTCAATTTGCGAATTGTGGCCGCAAAACTTTCATCATTTTGGTAAAACAATTTCACAATGAGAATACGTTGTTCATTCGTGTAGCGCTCCATTTTTACTAACCTCGTACCTTCTACTAGCAAACAATAACAATTGTTCAAATGTCAAACAATGACACTTCGAATGGCGCCAAATTTAAATCTTGCGTTCTTGTTGAGACACCTTTTATATGTAGTTTAGAGTAATGTATGTAATTTACGTGGGAGGTATCAAAAGACTAGCCACGTGTCTCGGTCAATCATATTAAGCTCTCTAAAGCAATGCATTGATTTGTGCAGCTTATTAATTAGAAATTGTAGGAGAAAATCTGAATTTTCGAAAATCTATGTTTTGTATGAAAGATAAAATGCGAGGTATACCACAGAAGTCTATTTTCATTTTCAAAGCTAAACTTGTTTAATGTTTATTGTGTGCCTAATTTGTTTGAATATACTGAATGCAATTTATTGAAAAATATGAACATAAGAACGTTCAGGTTGAAATGATGCAGAAAAATGATGCAGTCAAAATTTCTTTTCGAGGAAAATATAAAAAATTGACGCAATACACATACATTCTATACATTTCAAAATAATTTGTTTTTATTTTATATTATTATATTCTAAGTTTTTGTTTTATTATGTTAGTAATTTCTAATAAAAAAAATTGTAAACTTTTATTTTGAATTTTTCTAATTTGGAATTCTGTGTAATGAAAATCTGGAAAATTTGTATTCTGAAATGTATAATACTTTCAAAAAATTTGGATAAAATCACTTAAACCAATCCGGTAATGAAAACCAGCATATCTATAACTATATTTTTATTTATTTATTTATTTATTTTTTTTTTTTTTTTGAATAACTCGAAAATCAGTTTCTGAAAATGTCAAATAATCGGCAACCCTAACTCCAACAGACACATATTGAAATCTTCTATTTGTATGTCCTTCGGATTGACTGTCGTTAGTTATGGTATTCTAAAGTTTAAATTAAAAGCTGCACCGTGCCTTCTGTACGCTATTATGATATACACGCACACACACACATAATTAACACACATATACTCGTATGTGTCAGTTTAAGGAATTCATAAACATGCAGACAACGATGTCACAAACAACGTCATTACGACCATATTCAAAGTTTCGCACGAGACTGACGCTGATAATGACAACAAGTGGCGTCTTTATGCCATATGCAAATATGTACACACAGACGCAATCTAAGTGTATCACAATCGAATCAAAGGCTTGTAAACACAAAGATATTCTTTGTGTGTCATGCTTAGTCCGATGACTGCACTCGTGATGAAGTAGTCTGTTGCATAAGAACGATGCTTACAATAAAAGGAAAATCTATTAAGTTTAATGATTCATATTTACACCGAAATATGCGTAGTTGGAAATTTGCCATTATTAATGGCCCATTAACGATTGGATACACAAAAGTTCATTACATTCTGGGAGACGACAAATTTCGAAATTAATATAGCAGCCGTAATTGTTTGAAAGTATCGACAATAATTACAAAGCTTCTTATAATTTCAAACCACATTGTCATGAAATACCATATTTATAGAAGGTCATAACAATGGTGTTATTGAAAAGAATCAGTTTGCCGACAGTCTGATGAATGTCAAAACAGTTATTGCTTATTTGACCTATTTATATTTTGTTGAGTAAAGTGTGTCATCTTATCACAAATACATTTATACTGAAAGAATATTTAGTGTTGAAATAAATTGTGCGAAATTTTACATTAATTCCATTTG
Source organism: Philornis downsi (assembly GCA_019455685.1). Taxonomy (NCBI): domain Eukaryota; kingdom Metazoa; phylum Arthropoda; class Insecta; order Diptera; family Muscidae; genus Philornis; species Philornis downsi. Next base: position 3,794,884 of record JAHXMU010000035.1, read on the forward strand.
TAAGAAATGTTGCTGTACCGAAAGCAAAGCTATTTAGTAAGACACTCAGCGTATGCCATCACATCCAGTACAAAATTAGACAAGGTCGAAGCCAGTCAAAATGCGTCGTATTTAAAACACCATTTCAATTAAAACTGCATGTAGTGGATTCAAATACAAAATAACCTGTATACAAAAAATACGATATAATCTTTACACACGGGATTCAAATTCACTATGCAACAAAAATTTTGATGGTGAACACTTTGTTCACCAAATATTTGCTCTAAATAATTGTATTGAAATCACCAGAAGTAAACTTCCGTATAGCTGCATTTTAACCGTGGGTGAGCAAAAATTTGATAAGTTTAATCTAAATTGTTCAAAAAAAAATCGAACAAATCATATTTCTTACTTAGATGGCAAATAAAATAGATATTTTAAACCATTATTTGAAACACGTGGAAAATAATGTTGCATACATCTGAGGGAAATATGCCAAATACATGGCAACGCTGCAGCCAATTGTAGCGTGTGCTATAAGAGAACGCCATATGGAAAAGACGTAGGCAAACCCCTTTTTCTAAATGGAAGAAAGGTTTACGAGAATATGGGTGGAAGATGATTATAGAAGAAGATGACGCTTGAAAATTATACAGACCAGTAGAGAAATTTCAAAAAAAGTGTACTAACTTACATATACCTTAACCAAAGTCCTTTTTCATTGGTACATAAGTGTTTTGGTTGGTAAAATGATCTTAATAAAGCCTTTTATAGTTCTCAAAAAAGTTCCGAATTAATGCACAAGTAAAGTGATATAATTATAACATACTGTTGTCTTTCGATAGGGGAATCCTTAATTTACCAAATCGATCAATTTGCATATTTAGCACCTTAAGGAAACCGTTATTGAACTCCGTTTACATTCACAGAATTAAGCGATAAATTATTCTGAATTTATACAATTTAAAAAGATATGAGCCTAAAAGTATATGGGTGAAATATAGTATTTTGTGTGGGAGATAGGGAAGGACTTGATTGTGC
>JAHXMU010000035.1:3795916-3814961 GCA_019455685.1 Philornis downsi
TATCGATAAATTGGTCAATTTATACGCGGTGTGATCAAAAAATAACCTTTATTTTCAATTGTTTTTAAAAAGCGTGTTTATTTATTCATCAATAACTATTTTGCCCCCTTCTAAGTAATCCCCCTTAGATAAAATACACCTATGCCAGCGTTTTTTCAAGTCCTCGACACTTCTGAAACGCCCTTTTTGGTAATCGTAACAAAACGCTTTCCTTTCATCGGTGTCTTCAGTTTTGAGAAGAGGAAAAAGTCAGCAGGGGCCAAGTTCGGTGAATACGGTGGTTGATACATGCTTGCGGTTTTGTTTTTGGCCAAAAACTCATGCACAAGCATCGATGTGTGAGCTGGTACGTTATTATGGTGCAAAATCCATGATTGGTTTTTCCACAATTGTGTGCATTTCTGACGAATTGCTTGACGTGCTTTTTTCGGTCTTGGCTCTTCTGGACGCTTCCATTGGGATGATTAGACGTTTTTCCAATGTCATAGCCATACACCCATGATTCGTCACCAGTTATAACCTTTTTGAGGAAATCTGGATCGTCGTTGACTACGTTCAACAGCTCCTTAGCGATGTCCATGCGATGTTATTTTTTCTCAAAATTTAGCAATTTTGGAACATTCTTCGCTGCCGCACATTTCATGCCTGAAACATCCGTAAAAATTGCTTGGCATGAGCCGAACGATATGCCAACATTATCAGCAACCTCTCTAATAGTGATTCGACGATTATCCAAAATCATTTTCTTCACTGTTTCAATATTTTAATCGGTTTTTGACGTGCTCGGGCGACCAGGACGAGGATCATCATTGACATCTTCTCTGCCTTCCTTAAACCGGTAGTACCACAATTTGACTTGTGTTTGTTGTTTCATCGCTCCACAAAATGTTTCGCCATTCTTTTTATCACCGTCTTCTCCGGACTAATTGGAATGACTTCTTGCAAACGCCAATCTAGCCTTTAAATTTCTTTTCTCTAAGCAAAGGAAATCTTTTGACTATCTGTCCTGGTAAATTTGCTTCTTGTAGTCTACGACGAACCGCTAGTGATGAAATTAAATTTCCAATTTCTGCTGAAATCGCTCTTGAAGACACAAAGGGGTCCTTCTTCGCAAATGTTACAATACGGATATCTGCTGTTTTTAAAGTTTTTTTTTTTTTTTTTTTTTTGGGTCTTCCGTGAGTTTCAATGAGCTTTTTAGACTTTAAAGCATTTTGTACGAAAAATAGCGACTGATTCATAGTTTCTGCTATAGAACGAAGACTTTGGCCACTTTCTCTTAGTCTTGAAGCAATTTTTTCAATGACTTTTTCGACCCATGGCTCATTTTTTACTATATATTTTGTTATGAATAAAGATAAACAAGCGTAAAATAACTAGCCGTTCCAAAAAGACTACAGCAGACTGCGAAAATATTAAAGAGTTGAGCAACGTATTTATTGTTTTGACCAAGTACTGAAATCGCACCTGAACAAAACTAACTCACAATGAGAACAACGGGGAAGCCCCAGATTTGTTTTTATTTTTAAAGGCATTACCATATTAGAGTTATTTTAATAAAAAAAAAAAAGAATTGCCATGTTTACTTTTCCATTAAAATTTTACATAAAGCAAAACTAAGCAAATGTACTTATTTTTTCGACCATATGTGTACGTAGCCCACGAAATTTGAAAATTCAACTTAATTTTTGAACACGCCTCGTATTTATACTCATCTGAAAGGATTTTTGTTCTAAAATCTCCAAATTTATTATATGGAAGTAATCAGAATCAAATTCCCATAATTTCCATGAATTTCAAATTTTACTTTGTCGGAAAAAAACGATTTTAAAGACATTTTTGTAATTTTATAAATAATCATTTATAACCACTAAAAAGTTTTAATTTTGGAAACAAAAAACGTCGTACCGTTTCAATCAAAAAACCGATTCATCGGTTTTCAGTTTCGGCTTTGACCACTCTAGTATTTAGTGCTAAAGCAACTAAATGATGAGACTGACTCACAAGGTACGAAATGCGCCGCCCCGGGTATTTGTTGACGTTTCCACCATATAATTCCTTTTGTCAACCCAAATTTAATTCAGGGAGCATGTAATTTAGAGCAGTTTCTAACAGTAACTGCAAAGTAAAGTAACCAAATCTTAATATTCATGTACACGAATTATCAACATCCTTACATATATATAAAATCATCGCCAATATTCGATTGTCATCTAAGAAATCTTTTAATTTATCGAAAATATTAACATACAAGAATTGTATTTCTCAATGTTTTCTTGATGAAAAAAATTTCATTACACTTCCTTTAATTTCTAAATACACTTTGAAAAGCCAAAAAAGATATAGAGGATTAATTCCCCTTTTCATGGCTACCATGATAATGGAAGTACAATGATGATGGCAACAGCGAAAGAGATGGCGATGGTAACGGCCATGGCAATGATGTTCAACATCACATCAAAACCGCTTTTGTTAGAGCCTTTCATGTACGATCTACAATCAGTGCATTTGGCTTATCAAGACGATTTGAAATTTCAAATAATGCTTAAGATGATAAACCCACAATTATGCGTGAAGCCAGTTAATAAAATTGTATTGCCAAAAATTATTTCAACTGCATACAATTTTTTAATTAGTTTTTTAAAGATTTAACTCGGGTTTTTGCATCATAATCATTATACAACAATTATTAAGGTTTAAGTAATTACTTGTACAGGGTTATCGATTTAGTGGTTTCAAAACTGCCGGTCTGGTAACAACTCATTCATTCAAAGTGCGCAAAAATAGTTAACTATAGTATAAATAGTTAACTATTTTTGCGCGCTCTTCAGTTTTAAGCGATCCATATTCGTAAATGGCAAAGATTTCACTAAATAAATAGCACTTTGAATGACAGGTACGAGCTTTTAACAACTGAAAGCTTAAAACTGAAGAGCGCGCAAAAATAGGTAATTTTGCGCGTTCTTCAGTTTTAAGCGATCCATATTCGTAAACTTACGACAAAAGTGGTGATTCAGACGTAAGCTTTTGTGCATTACGGGGTAATTACGGTCGGAATTGGCAAAATTATAAAAAAATTTAAAGAGACTGGAAGTGTTACAGATGTGGTTAGGTCTGTGCATCATCGAAATGTACGTACTACCAAAAATATCGCTTCTGTTACTGAATGTGAGTCGGATAATTCCAATTTCAATTTAAAGCTCTGTGGCGGAATGATAACCGATCTTTTTGGCTTTCAATTGAAGATTAATAACTGGACGATATGTTGATTCAATAAAACCGTGTCATGAGCTACAAAAAGCGTGCGATTTTGGCTTTATTGCATAAAAAGTTTTCAGAAAACGTAATTTTACATTTTGGCGACGTTAATAGGCTACCAAGATTATGAGATTTGCCGCCGTTAACCACCCAATGAGAAATGAGCTTCATCGGTAAAGAAAATTTTATTCGCAAAATGAACATTGAAAGCCTGTTGCTGTAGCACCCCATCAGCATATCTAGGAGTAGGACTGGGTAAGTCAGACCCAGTATGGATGGATGGAGGTACAAATAAAATTGCAATATGTATACTCCGTAATGAGAACGCCGTGGAATGGACGAAATCGGATTTTCCGCTACACTTTCACTAAGATAATAGATATTTTTGGCAGTGTGTACATTGCGATGATGCACAGGCTTGACCGCCTCGCACAGTAGGTCGATTGTGACGACCATAATCTCTCCGTAATGCAGGAAAAGTGTCCACGTTTGAATTACCACTTTCGTAGTAAGTTTTAACTATTTTTAGGCGTTTTTCGGTTGTTAAAGGATCGATATTCGTGAATGGCGAATCTTTCACTAAATAAATAGCACTGCAGATAACAGGGATTTAACAGCTGACAGTCTTGCCAGACCGGCGGTTTTGAAACCACTAAATGAATAACCCGTAAATTAGCTTTTGTTTAGCATTAGTGTCTTGTGACTTTCTCATTTATGTTGTTAAATTGTCATCAGTCAGTTTTAATTACTCGAAAAAAACTGAAATTTTCCACAAAATTAACAAAATTTTACTTTATTTTAGTTGTAATTCAAAAATTTTACTCTTCTATTTCAACATTGCCAAAAACTATTCAAAGGCATTGAATAATGGCTTAACCACAACATAGTCTACGTAGTCTGGTGTAATCAATTTTTCATTTCAAATGTGACACATATATTTAGACAAACATTCACCAGCCTACAAATACATCATCATCATTTATTTTCTATATTCAATGTTTTATGATTATTTTTCTTTTCTTTTCTAGTTTGTATGAAACCTGCAAAAGGCAAAAAATTGTAAATTTTTTCCATTTAATATGCATACCAACTAAACTAATTGGAAGTTTGTAATAAAATTTTTCTGGGACATCACACATTTTGTAATTTTTTGAGCAAATCAATTCCAGATTAAATGGAATTTTTAAACTAAACAGTTAAATCAAGTGTCTATTAGGACAAAAGTACTCAAAGCAAGTGTATAAATATTAAAGTCATTGCTTTTTTGGATAATGTAATATGGAATTGGATTCGTTGATGTTGCTTTAATATACATTGCAATTTAGTCAAACAAGAGTAAATAAATAATATTTCATTCGGAAAATCATAGTATATTGTTCTGGAAATAATTATAAATATATATTTTAAAACATATTATAACAACTAACACAAAAAAATATACTGGCCATTTAAATGAAAAGTTGTTTAAGAATTGTGAAGAATGCTAACAACAGCACAAATACCAGAGCGATTCCAAAACTAGCCAACATAACAAAGAAGATACAAAAAAGTTGGTAAAAATTTTCTGTATTTTTTAACATAATCTCTTTGGTGAATATAAGATGTACATATATAGCACTTTTTGAAACGCCCATCATCCTAGCTAGCTCACACACCTTCAGTCGATGATCATTCAACACCATTTTGTGGATTCCTTAACCGTATCCGGCGTAGACACCTCAATTGGTCGACCACTACAATGTTCGTCTTGGCAACTAGTACGGCCTCGATTAAACTCTGCTACACAATATTTTACAGTCATAAACGAAGGAGCAAACTCCCCCAGAGTAGAACATAGCTCGGTTTTTATATTTATTGGACTGAGACCTTTTAAATGGAAATATTGAACTACGGAAAAATTACATAACGGTGAGCAATTTTTTCCATGTTTACAAATTTACTGACTTCGTTTACCTTTGATACCTCAAATAAAAATACTAATTAAAGTGACGCCTTGAAACATATATTTTATAAGCTTACCACTTTTCTTTAATATCATTTTTTTAAACTGCTGGCACCATGTACGAGTATACGTCAGTTCGGCTAGTTTTGGGGCCGTCCTCGTAGTTGCAGCTGTCTTTGGTCACAGTTAATGTACTTCTGAAAAAAATGTTAATATAATTTTGAACGACATTTGTCAAACAGTTAATAATTGCATGCCGAGACTATTTTGAACAAATATGTTTCATGGTTTTTTATAATACTATCTACAAAAAATATATATTATTATCTACATATACAAAAAAATCACTGAAAAAGAAGTTATTAACACATTCAATCTAAAAGTAAACAGCTGATGTGAAGGTTTTACATGAGTCTCGCTGTGAAAGCCTTACCCATGGTGTGCCACCACACAGGTGCTGTTTTCTAATCATTCGCTTTTCTTTCTGGGTTATGTGTTCTTTCTTTCTTCTAGAAAGTAGGTCGCTTGGAATAGCTTCCTCAGGTCCCACACTCTCACTCGGCCAAAGTACCTTTGTAGCCACTTTGTATGAAGTGAACTACCTCCCAGGCAGGAGTTGAGGCAATCTAGGAATACCTCGGATAGACATGAACAGTGTTTTCTAAGCTAATACCTTCCTTCACCAACGCGACATGAAGCAACGCTAAAGCACTGAAAACACTTGCTCGGGCAACCACAGCCAGCACGATGCTCCCACTAGGGGTCCAACACCATTGACTAGGAAGGAACAATGTTCCTTGGGCCCCTGGTCACCCGTGTTACCAGAAGAGAAGAACCCTCTGGTCTGGGTTTTGCAGAAAGCTACTCCAGTTTTGCTTTATCATACCTCGCATGGAACTGGTAATCCATAATCTACGGCATAGATTTTTCAATGTCCAAGGAGAGAATATCAACACAGCAAAGTACACCATGCTCCTATCATAGTTCATTAATCAGATCTCTCTGGTCATACAACTATATATACGGAAAAGATAAATCTTCTGATACCTCCCGACGGCTTCTCTATGTCTGCACCTGTTGCCAGGATGTGTCTTGTTTAACTATGACTCTCCCCTTTACTTGGTTTTCGAAAAACGAGTTCCAAGATCAGTTTGATATCATATTATAGGTGAATCCCAAGACATAATCCACCTCTTCCTAGGGCGCCTGGCACAAGGCCACACTACTTTGTTTTTATACGCAAGCATCATACCCTTTGCCTGCTTAATTACAGGATCAGGTAGAGAGGCCTGCGTTTTAGGGGTAAGCGGTACAAAGCATCCTAGGAAACACCTGCCTACCAACAATCTAAAAGTAAAGTCATAACAATGCTTATCTCGATGTGTGGCTGTCAGATGCAATAATCGTCCTAAATCCCCATGAAATTTTTTCACACAGATTGTAGCCGATGATTATAGATGGACTATATCAACTCTTTTCTTATTTCTACTATACAAATTAACCGATTTTCCTAAATTCAATCTTTGCCCTGAAACTTCTAATTCATTAACTACAGTGTTCTCCATTTTTTCAATAGTATTTCTTTGTATAATAATATTTGCGAAAGTTTGAAAAGAAGAGTATCTTCCATTGAAGTAACTAATTAAAATCACATATTCTTTTGATTCATACGTTTTATTCAGTTGCACTCAATTAAAATTGGAGATTTGTCAAGGTAGTATCTGAAAATAAAAACGAACAGCATTGTCACGCCACTTCTCGTAACGCTCATACAAATTGACTTCGATTCAATTTATGTTTCGTAATTTTTAGTTAGCCTCGACTTTCGTCCATTATGTTACTTACAATGCCTGGTAAAATGAGAGGAAATTGAACAATTAACCACACCTATTGTGGTAGCTTCCATACAAATAACCACTGTAGCCCAATATTACATTAGTTTTATATCGTTCAAGCTGCTGTTCTCAATTCAATCTAATTTGGAAGACATCATACGCTTGATAAACCCAGCCTTGAGAATGGGCATTGATGACATTGATACGCTTCTTCTACTACCGTCCACCCATACTGGCAGATTTGTCGAAACTTTATTTTCGCACTGTAATCGTTAATTAACTAAATATCGTTGACTAATTAACTAATTAACAAAGGTTGACTAATTAACTATTGCCAATAGCATGGCTTTATAACTCTCTGTAAAATTCGGTAAAATTCGATCGCTATTATTGCCTCCCATACTAATTACTTAATTTAAACTGCATTCTTCGGTTCATATACTCGTATCCCATCTAATTGCACTAAATTCAGTATACATTGCCATTCATAAGGCGTTTAATAAGCTTAGTTCTTCAAAATAAAATTTCTTCTATAACTTCTACACAGTAAACTTCAGTAAGTTTTAATTTTGCTACGTTTGTTGTACTTAATTCAGAATACTTTTTGATAAGAACCTAATTGAGTGTTGGATACCCAACACAATCAACCATAATTCTTTAAGCGACGGCCACCTCTATGCACTGCCGCACACTTGGAGTATTCGAGCAATAAATAAGTCAGGTAATGGCTTCTCAAATTTATGTTACGAATCGTCATTGAGGAGTAGGTTCCTTTTAGTAGGTTTGCAAATGGAATGTTGAAATGTTCCTGCCATCTACCGGGCAGGATTTTCAGATAAATTTGTAGATACTTGAAAAAGTGTAATCATAAGTTCAATTCGCCTCTAATAACCTCGCCTTTTCTTTGGCAACAGGTTGTGAGTTTTGTATGTCTTGAATGATTAATTAATGGTTGGTAACGGCGTCCAAACGTCATCTGTCAAAGTGAAAAGTACAGTATACTCTGCCATTTCATCATGGAAAGACTAACAAACGAGCAACGATTGCAAATCGTTGAAATTTATTATCAAAAATCATGCTTCGTGACAAATGTGCATCGTTTCACACGACCATTTTATAGTCATCATAATCGACCTGCTGAATTCGTACTGTTAATTCCAAATTTTGCACCAAATTTACTTTTTTTGGACATACAACCATCGACTCGCATGCGTAAAGTGCGTACCGAAGAAAATATTGCAGCCGTAGCGACCAGTCACCGTTCTCAGCGATTGGGCAAGTGTTACTCAATCACAAGGTGTTTTTTGCTGAGTTGAACTTGGATCACATGTGGTTTCATCAGGACGGTGCAACATGTCACACTGCTCGTGAAACAATGGATATGTTGAGGGATGAATTTGGTGAGCACCTCACATCTCGATTTGGCCATGTGAGTTGTCCCCCAAGATCTTGGGGTTATGTCAAATCGTTAGTCTATGTGGACAAGCCAAACACTATTGAAGCCTTACATAGCACGCGTTGTTCGTGGAATACAGGCCGAAATGCTCCAAAAGGTGACGAAAAATTGGACCTTCCGAATGGACATTTTGAGACAGAGCCACGGACAACATTTACATGGAATTTTCTTTAAAAATTAAATGGCAAAGGCCAATTTATCAATTTCAAAAAAAAAAAAATTAATATATGATGCAAATTTGAGAGTTTTATTCGATTTTTAAAACAATTACGTTAAAAAAATCACCCTACATTTCATCAAACTTTATATATAATTCGGTTATGTATAGATTGAAATGGTTTCCAGGGGTGGGGTCTATTGAGATAAGAACTTAAAGCTGAACCCAATTTTTGCTCGCTAAACAGGTTGAAAAAAGCTACATCTAGTAGAAAAAATGCACAATTGACAACATTGAGTTAAGTACAGAGATATCCATTTTACGCGTTATTTATTTCTTTGTTTATTTTTTTTTTTCTTTTTTTGCTTGTAATTTAAAACCTTCCGGCCAATTACAAGTAAATTACAATATGCAATAAAACATCTATTAGATTTAATCTGCTCAATATTACATATATAAGTAAAAAAAAAACGTATTAAGAATTAAATATAAAATTTATAAAAATATAATATGATTTTAAAGAAAATATGAATATTCAAGAAAAAAAAAAGTATGAAAAAAGACTAATTCAAAAGTTAGAAGTTAATCTGTATATAATCTGGAAATATAAGATAATCGGTATGTAATAAAGGCTGCTCACAGTTTAATTGAAAACAAAATTTTACAGTAAAGTCTGAAAGTGCTGTAGAATGTGTCTTTTGTAAGAATCAGGAAATAATTTAAAACTATTTAAACGGCTTGGTAGTGAATAGCAAATTCGAGCTACTCTTACTACAAAAGCACGACCCATGAGTGTGGTTATTTTAGGAATAAGAAGCTGCTTATTACGAGTGGAATGTGAAAAATTAAATGAATTAAAAAGAAATTGAGGACTACACAATCGAACAACTTTATAAAATAACAGAAAAGACCTAAAATCTATATAATTTTTAAAACTACAACCCAAGAACGCTTAACATACGGTGTTCTATGAACACGATGCCTCAGTGAATACAAATATATCATAACTCTATTAAACCCCATTTTAATTTTCTTTATATTTTGTTCATTAGTGCCACTATATTACTCCAAGCAATATAGAATACTAGGTGTGATATAAACTTGAACCACTTTCTCCTGAATCAATCTGGGCAACACTAAATCAGTTTTATAATAACTTCGCAGTATATAATTTAAACGTCGGACTACATTATCCACATGATAGTTAAAACTTAGTTTATTATCCAAAGCTACTGTGAACCATTTCAATACGTGTGCCACGATAAGATAAACTCAAGTTTAAATCACGATTAGAAGAAAGCATACCTTTGGCTTTTGGAATGTAGATTGAGGGTTTATTTCCGTCATCCATGAGCAGATCAAATTTAGAGCATAATTAATATTACTTTACAGAACATCAGCAAACTGATATTCTCCCGTCAAGAGTAATCGTACATCATCTGCAAATGAATAGGAAATGCATGTATCATCAAGGATACTAAACAGATCATTCAAAATACTAAACAGATCATACAAAATAAAAAGTATTCGACCAAGTACCGAGCCTTGAGGAACACCGCTTTGGACGGGTAAACCCGAAGACAACGAATCATTGACATTGACTCCTACCATACAGGTATGATGAAATTAATTGACGGGTATTAACATCGAAACTAAGATTCGGTGTATAACTTCTTCAACAAGACACCATTATCAATACGATCAAATGCCTTTTCTAAATCCAAAGACAATAACACATAAACCTGTTGATCATACACTTCTTTCCTTATGATATCAGTAAGACCAATAAGTAGTCCAATGGTATGCCTATAATTTCGAAATCCATATTGACATCATTCAGCAACGACTCACTTTCAATGAAATCCAATAACTGACACTTTAATATGTGCTCCAAAATTTTTGATAATATGCGAACTAATGAAATTGGTCTCAAATTTTCGAGATCACTGGAGTCATTTTTCTTTTCAATTAGGAATACCTTAGCCAACTTTCACTGAACTGGAAAATAAGATGTCATCATGATCTTGTTCAATAAGTGCAAAATATGTCATGAAATTAGTGGAAAAATTATTTTTAAAAATTTCAATGACAGACAGAGCATTAGACTTATTAGAAGAACACGCAGACCACAATTCATCGAAGGTAACACACTAAAAGGAGAATCCATTATTCAGCAATTGCGATATGGGATACGTAGTTATGTTCAGTTGGTTGCCAACAAAATGGGTATGTAGTTGCCCAAAATCAATATTACTAAAATTACCTTGATTGCAAGTATCACCCATCAAGCCATTTTCACTAATGCGATTCCTCAGTGTTTTCACAGAAACAGTGTTTTCGAAAAGTGCAGTATGCGCCTCAGTTTTCAGATTTCTACTGACACTTTTGCAACGTCTTCTGACCCTGCAATAAATATTCCAGTTAACATCATTGGCATCATTAATATATTCAGAAAAAGCTAAATCACCTAATGAACGGAGGTAAAGAATTTGTGGCGGTGAGTACTACTTATCATGCGGCGTATATGTCTTCTTCTTTTTAAGTGGTTTAACAGAATGGATAAAGGACAAACCAGCCATAAGTATATTTAACTGACAATCAACATCACTTGTAGCATTCATATCCCAAAAATCAAATAAGACAGTTGCTACTCATTACTTCTGGGCTTACTGACTTATAATCATAAAACTTAAAAACATTTTTATCTTTACGTTGAACTTTAATATTTAAAGAAACAAAAATAAAAGCGTGCTTTGAAATAATATGACAATAAAACCGATCCGAAAATTGCGCGTTGGAAGGGTGAAACATTAACAAAAAATCAATCAACAAAGATGATTAATGAACTACATCAAAGTGTGTTTTGGCATGATGTTATGATGAACAAAAATATTCATTCTAGCGCATGCCTTCCTCACCTGACTAGAATGTCTCATATCAAATAAATTCTTATTGAAGTCACCCATAACACTAATGTCAGTATATTTTTCTCTTACATCGGAGCTATCATTCTTAAAAGAATTAAAATCTCCATGAGATAAATATACCACACCAAACAAAGCCAAGCATTTCCATACAATAAAAAAAATACAATGATTAAAATAAAGTTATTTGAATTTCTTAATATAGTGCAATTGATGCGCCACCCTGTGTATTTCACATTCACCAACTGGTTATGTTGAAATTTGGGAAAATCGGTTCTCAAGGAAAAAGTTTACCCATAGGCATAGGCATAGGCTTCTATGCGCGCCTCCCAATAAATGAAACTTTTCAGAATTTTTTCAAAAATATTACTATTTATTCGTTAATTAAAATCAATGTAAAAAGGATATTGCATGAACAGTGGGTAAAACTTTCCTAATTCATACAATTCTTTTATGAAGCGGTACTAATTCAGGGTGTCTATATTGAAATTGTTTAAACCAATATCAATTTTTTTTTTCGAAATAACATGCAAAGTTAAGTGTTGGGTGAATATAAAAGAGATCGATTCTGCCACGTCTATTTTTCTGGCCATGGGACATTAGAATATCCTTTATCACATAGATCGCTGGTGGTCCAAATCGGTTTATTGGAAACAACTTTCCCATACAAATATTAAACGAAGCTTGGACATTTACAGGAATTTTTAAAGCAATTGTGTCAGTTATGTATTAAAAGCTATAAATGACAGAGTTTTAGCGATACTATAATGGGCCACCACAGCTTATATACATTTTAAGATACCGCATCAAACGCAGGCGTTGTTATTGGAAAATACTAAAAAAATTTGAATTTTCGCTAGAAAAATTAGGCAAGTCAACATATTAAGTATTTTTCTATTATAAATAACTTATTTATGAAATTTCAATCCAACAAATAAACTTGTTGGGTTGCCGCTGTCCTGTCTCTGTACAAAGAATATTTTATCTGCCTTGTCAGTGTTCATATTTCCATAAATATTTCGCTTTGGTTCCTTATTTACTACACATAACCAATCATTAAAGAACATTTTTATTAAATATGTTAATATTTTATTTGTAAATGTAGTCCAATTTCCTTATTTCCAATTAATGATGTAAGTATTAATTAACACGTTTCTATGTTTGCATTTCAGGTATGTAATACTAGAATATAACAACTTATGTAACAGGTAATTGTATTTGCATACTTAAATCATTCAGAAATAATATTCTGAAAACTGTACTCTGTGATATACGATGAATGTTATTCCAATAAGATGACGTATAATAATCGTAAATAACATAATATTATTTGTGAAGAAATGTTCGTTGCTTAATTAAATCATATTATTTGGTAAACGGTAGAAAAATACTCGTCCAGGCTTTGGCTGTATATCTCTAACGCAGGGCCAAAATTTGTAATGATATTTCCGTTTAACTACTTCCTGAAAATATGCCTTATTATCTCATTATTTAGCTGCTAAATTTTTATTGGCTCATTATAATACACCAAAGAAGACAGACCAAAGGAGTAAAAATAAGGCAAAGGAAAATTAAAACGTATTTCACCACTGACGAAGATTTTTTTGTAAAAGACTAGCAGGTTTTAATTCTTTCCCTAATTTTATTTTACAGGCATGCAGAGACAAATTAGTCTCTAATATTCGATTTAACTTGATAACGTTGGATTACTGCGCACTATGCCGAATCGGTATGCCAAATTTATGTCCAAATAGCGAAAGATGTTGTCACAGTTTATCTGAATTTTTATTAACAAATTTATGTCCAAATTGCGGGAGATGTTGTCACAGTTTATCTGAATTTTTATTAACAATTTGTCCTTTCTCTATTACAATAATTGAACCTTCGTTATACATGAAACTCAACTATCAGTTCTTTAATTTTTTTAAATTGCCAACGATTGAACTCTAAATCTGAAAAGACAAAACAGCAATTACTTGATGATTAAGACTCATTCACATGCAATATTGATCATAAATTGCAATTAAGATGACAACGATTGTAACTATAACAGCCCGATGGCAGAACGCGTAAAAATAGTTAAAACCTACTATAAAAGTGTGATTCAAACGTGAGCAAATATTGATCATAAATTGTCGTTAAGGCGGTAAGGATTATACATAACTGTGCCAGAATGCGCAAAATATAGTTATAACTTAATATAAAAGTAAGATTCAAACGGGAGCAGTGTATTACATGGTGATTATGATCGTCATAATTGAGCTACTGTGTAAGGAATAGGCAATATTATAATGTAATGCTGCAGATGCGGTTACGCCAAAAATATCGCTTTTGTTAGTAAAAGTGGCGAGTGTCCGAGTTTGTCGATTAAACGGCGTTCTTAGCAATTTGGCCTGTCTTATAACTCATTGTGGCGTATTTTTCATTTGGTTTCCATATAGAGTCAAACTCGGACAACCATTAAAAACGACTGACTATTCACAACCCCAGCATGTCTACGCTGGTTTTGTACCACAACAACCCCAGCTTTCAATGCATTTGTCACTGGGTGGTTACGTCACCAACAAAAATTGTCGCAAATCGGGTCGGAGAACCCAGAAGTGATTGTGGAAAAGCGAAAACCAACATTCGTTAAGTTATCGCCGAGATACCGCCCAAAATTTGAGAAAAATTGGTCGAAAACTACCTCAAAAGCGCCATTGTATTTCGTACTTTCGTATTTCGTTTATTCACAACTTCGTTGATATGCTGATTGTGTGCCAGAGCAACTCCAGCTTTCAATTCTGATTTTTCGAACAAAATTTTCTTGAACAGTGAGGCTCATTTCTCACTGAGTGGTTACGTCAACAAAAAAAATTGTCACATACGGAGTCAGAGAACCCAGAAATGATTGTGAAAAAGCCATTGCATCCGGAAAAATTGACCTGAAGGTGTCTTTGCGCCATACTTTTTCGAAAATAACGCTAGAGGAACTGTCAGAGCGCTATGGCTAACTGACTTTTTTTTTTGCCTGGAATTGAAGGTTATGAACTGGACGATGTGTGATTTCAACAAGACGGTGCTATGAGCCACAAAACACGACCGGCTTTATTACATGAGAAATTTCGAAAAGGCGTAATTTCACATTTTAGGGACAACAATTGACCATCAAGATCGTGATATTTGATTCTGTTAGACTTTTTTTTTTTGAGACTACATGAAAGACTGTGTTCATGCGGATAATCCCCAAATGTTGGAGCATTTGAAGACCAACATTCTTCAAGTTATCACCAAGATACCGCCCGAAATGTGCGAAAAAGTGGTCGAAAACTAACTCAAAAAGATCCACTGCTGCAACTAATCCAGTGCCAATGTTCCAAATCCAAGCATTATAATGAAATAAAAGTTTCATCGAAATCATAGCTTTATGTGTATTTTATTTAACTTGTCTTTTGAAACCGAAAAATGGATAACGCGTTATTCCATGATCAGATGTAAAAAGATGTAGAAGGATGTAGATGTTCAACTGTACCCAACCGCTTCGTTTCTATAAAAAACACTAAAACTAAAACATATGGTGTCTTACAGTTCCAAACGAAAATTAGCTTGGTTTTGCCCCGATTTATTGCAACATCTACTATCACCTATTTCCTATCAAAGTTTGAATTGGATACAATGGCATCACCATATATCAAGTACCGTCAGTGATAAGAAATTAAGTTAAAAAATAGTTTCAGTTTCTGGAATCTAAATCAAAAACACACAAAATTGCGAAATTAATTTTTTTTTTTTTTTATTTTGAAATTATAAACCCTTTTGATTCTAATTCACTTTTGTGATTTTTTTTGTTTTTTTTTTTTTTGTTGAATTTCATTTGAAAAAAACACAAATAAAATGTTTAATTAGTTGATATTGCAAATATACAAAATAAGTTAATTAAAGTTTTTTTGGTTTGGCTGTAGAACTTCTTTCACTGCCAAGAAGTGAAACTGCATATGATTTCAGTTCTTATTCAGACTAAGAAACCAAATTGCATAAAACTATATTTTCGTTCTACAGGTTCTCTACTCAAAATATCTGTTTCATTTTGTTTTGGTAGAGAAAAAGAACCAATATAGGTTTCTAATTTCGATTCAGTTAAAAAATGAATGAACATATGAAGTGAATTGTAGTTGTTTTTTTAGCAGCTTTGTCAATTATCATCGCCTTTATGTTATAGAATTATATTCAGGCACTTTGTCTACGATCTGCTTTCATATCAAATGGCTTTGTGTTGTCTTCAGTAATGGCTTTATGTAGCCCAGAGTCATCTTTCCAAGATCCAAGATTTGTAGGTACATCAAACTTTGATACATAGCTTCAAATGGTTTTTCCAATTTTGGGATATTGAAAACAACTTTGTAAGTATGAGATGAGAACCCAACCAAATTAGACAAGAATTATTTATTAACAATAAAATGACAAGCCTACGATCTGATGCGAGCGCTTTGTCAGCAGTTCAATATATAACAAGCTGAAATATTGCCGTTGTCCCCAATTTTGGGATCAATGCTGGAGTCATTTATGCTGTTTTGTCTCATAACGACCATGTAATTGGAATTTCCCTCATCACCTCTCAAGAAGCAGTGTTTCCAAAGAAATATCACATTACATCTGTCCGTGTCTAGAAAAGTACTACGTACCGATATTTTTGTCTATAACCTATTGTTACAATTTTCGGTGTTCCTTTTTCTTTCAGCAAATTATAAGATATGACCTCTCTTATATTCTTTCATCAGACGTGTATTGTTGTTAAAGAGACGATCTACTTCCCTTCTCTTCTATTTATATGTATAAACACATCATGCTTGCATCGTTTTCATGGGAATCAGGGCCCTTTTCTTCAATAGAAAGATTTGTTTGAGACTAACTTTGACGATAAAATCTGCCAGAGCTATTTTGGAGTAACTGTGGAGTGTAATTTAGAGTCTATTTTTGTACTTACTTAGCACCACCTGCACCTTGCTGACAATTACTGATATCCGTTTGATAGGCATTTACTAGACATTTCGATTATTCAACTACTCGAAGTATTCGTCGGACTCATCGAGGAGACCAACACTCAGATAATGATAGGTGGTTATTCGAACTCACGAACATATTTACGATCGTCGCGTATTCAATTAAAAATAATTTCATGTAAATATTGCCCGCGGCTCCGTCTCAAAATGTTCATCCGGAAGATCCAAATTTTCGTCACTTTTTTTAGCATTTCGGCCTATATTCCACGAATAATGCGTGTTATGTTATCCTGTAAGGCTTCAATAGTGTTCGGCTTGTCCCCACACGAAATAATCAAGAAGCGTTAAAGATCTTGATCCTAAGATCTTGAGGGCCAACTCACAAGGCCAAATCGAGAGATAAACTGCTCACCAAATTCATCCCTCAACATATCCATTGTTTCACGAGCAATGTGGCATGTTGCAACGTCCTGATGACACCATATGTCAACCAAGTTCAACTCAGCCAATTGGGGCAAAAAAAAAAATTCCTTGTGGTTGAGTAACGAATTGACATTTCACGATCGTCATTAACACTGGTCGCTACAGCTGCAAATTTTTCTTCGGCACACACTCTACGCATGCTAGTCGATGGTTTTATGTCCAACAAAGTAAATTTGGTGCGAAATTTGGAGATAACAGAACGAATTGGTGATTCAGCAGGTCGATTATCAAACGACGCACATTTGCTACAGTGCACGAATTTTGATAATCGTTGCTCGCTTGTTAGTCTTTCTATGATGAAATGGCAAAGTATACTGTACACTTTTCACTTTGACAGATGACGTTTGAACGCCATTACCAAACAGTGCTGCCAACCTGAAAAACTTAAATCTTAAAAAATCACCCTATATTTCCATCTCTAATGAGTTTATCCACCATTAGAGATGGAAATATATCTATCTATATTTCGGAACTTTTGAAAATTCTTAACGTGGATTTCTTCTTCCTAGTCTACTGGGCGACCCCATGAACAGCAGTCTGGGCCGAGGTTTTCAAAGGAGAACGTCATATAATAGCATGTTGCATAAAATACTGCACTCACTGAATCCCAATGGAGTTGCTATACCCACACATATTTTGGATAGTATTTTGCCCAAAATGACCGGCCGAGTCGCGATGTTAAGTACACTCGTCTATCGTTCGCATGATCACGGGTTTAATGCCGCATACACTACCATTGTTTGAGCGGCGGCCATCTCTGTGTGTCAGACGAGAACTTGTAGTATTCGAGTAGTCGGCAAGTCTGGTAGAGGCTGCTCAACCTGTGACATTCGGAATCGCCGTTAAACTTACTCGTTGAGTGACCCTAGAAATAGAATGCGTATAAGCTCACTGAATGTGAGAAGCTCTGCTATATCTCATTAATAGTATTTTTTTTTTGTACAATAATTTTTCCGAAAATGCTAAAACCGTATCATTTAAGTTTTAAGTTAGCTTTTCTCCAAATTATTTAACCAACTTAGTTCTTGGTAGGCCCTTAGGTTGTAGACCTCAGTATTTTTACCATAATTCAGATACGTAACATAAAATAACACAGTAAATAATCAAGGGAAATACTAAAAATAGTTTAACATATTTTACAAGCTACTTCAATGAGCTTAAATTCAACAATATTAAAAATTGTATCCTTCGTAACATTAACATAAATTATTTCTACACGTAGCAGTTACTACATAATTAAATTCCTTCAAAGTTAACGTTTTCTCAACAATCACGTCCTCAACAACATTTACTCCAGAGAGTAAGACAATTTTAATCTAATTAAAAATCGCACATTCCTAAATATATTTTGTAATTATGGAAACGTTTCTTACATTCAACATATGCAAATGAATTCTTGTTAAATATACTTATTGTGAAATATTAATACAATGCATGACAACAATTATTATCTGTCTCAACGCATACTGCATACTTAACGCCATTAATACTGCTTATTATAGCCAACAAATTTTTCTCCAACCTCTTCAAAAGAATAATAAAAACAAAATAACAATTACAACTTTGTTGTTCATGCAAATTTTCAAAGAGAATTGAAAAACGCATAAAAAATATTCAACAAATACTCATAGTAACCCGCAACAAAGTAATTAAATTAAATTCTCAGGTGACGTATAAGTAATTTTAATCAACATACTCCCCTAACCTATACGTATGAGCACTAGTAAATCCATACAAACTAATAATACTTATACGTGCACACTGCGACATACACACCAACTTGCCTCCACGATAGCGCAGTTAATACTATTAGTCATACGCCAACAAACTTTAATTGAATTGAAAAGTTTTTTTTTTTTTTGTTGAAACTTTATTAAATTATGAAATGTGAATGCGTGAGAGCAAGCAGAAAATCATATGTATATACATTTACTGACATAGACACATGTATTCCTGTATGTATGTGTGTGTGTGTGTGTGAATGTCGTAAAAAAGTAAGTAAAGGGTGATT
>JAHXMU010000035.1:3814971-3835194 GCA_019455685.1 Philornis downsi
TGTGTAGCAGTAAAGGGCAAAGCTTAAATGAATTAACCACAAAATTCAAATTATATTTTTAAATTGAAACCAACATCAACGGCTAACCATTTAATTCTATTATACTTATACACACCCCATATTCCTCTCTCTTTATCTAAGTTTATGTGTTAGTGCTTAAACGTGTATGTGCGCATGCAAATGTCGATATGACAAAATGTGTTTGTTGTGGTTCTGTTCACTTAGTTAATATCATATCATACAAAATGCATCACAAATTGGCATTGCGTTTCTCTGGTTACAGTGTTGGTCGCACAGTGGTAGACAGTGGCATTTCTTGCTCTTTTCTGCTGGATATATAAACAGATTGGACTAAATATCTGTTTGCCTAATGGAATTTAATACATATCGTTTGATGTTTACCTGGGAGCCCCTAAGATGTAGATTATAATATTACATTTGAAAAGTAAACTTGGTGCGATATCATAAAATGTAAACTGTCAAATATTGCATGTGGGTTAACAATGCATCAATTAAATGACATTAGCAAGGATTTGTAACTGCTCGTGTATTAAAAAACAATTGTAACAATTATCGAGATGTTAAAACAAAAAAAAACAAATTCCCTTGTATTTCATAAATGAAATATGGGAAAGCTTCTCACATTCAGTATAAGCTCACTGACATCATTCTATTTTCAGACTCAGTTAACGGGACTTCCAGTTTAACGTCAATTCCTAACATTACAGTATGAGTAGCATTTACTAGACTTGTCGATTACTCGACTACTCGAAATGTTCATCAGACACATAGAGGTGACCGCCGTTCAAATAATGATAGGTGGATCTATGTTGGGTTCAACCTGCAATCATGTACACGATAGCCGCGGATACTAATCATCGCACCACGATCGTTCACCGAGATATCGTCTATCAAAATCATAAAAATTCAAAACTGAAACCATATTTCTGATTCAATCTGAGCCATTTAATTTCTAATATTATATTTAAATGTTATGCATATGTTTTTATTTCGGGAATTTCGAAGATATCAGTGATGGTTTTAGTTTGGAATATTTCACATAAAACAGTACTTCGTTATATCTCAAAAACTAGATCCAATATAAAGGAATTGATAGTATTTCCGAAATTAGGAAACTGTCGTTTCATTGAAATTTGCATTTAATGTATAGTTCCTAAGCGAGGTTGCCTTAGAGAGAATTTCAAATTTATCCCCACCATCAGTTTCAGAAATTTCTGCTTAGCTTGCCAATTAATTGTACACAGTTAGTGCGATCTCTTACAACTGTGTATAAATTGCAATAAATTCTTCCCGCGCCTATCAAATGCCATCCTACACTACTATTAGTTAGCAGTTTTTCTTTCATTTATTATTTTTTATTTATTTATAAATCCAACAATAAATTAAATTTATACAGTTTTTAAGTTTTATTCCAAGATATTGCAATAACCAAATCTTGTTATTGCATAGAAGTGAATTAATTAAATGGGTTTACAGACGATTTGGAAGGTACAGATGTTAAAAACCTTCATTTGCAAAACAGAAATAATTAGCAAAATCAAACATTAAGAGAAAATTATTGTTCATAGAGTGATTATCTGCGAAGATAACCACGTATAGACATTAATTTTGAGTGTGATAAATTTCCCTCATTAAGTTGCTTACGAGTATAAATCGTTACATTATCATATTATGGAAAAAGGAGAATAGAGAATCTTATTAAAATAGTTATCATTCAATCTGTTAAAATAATCGTTAAAAACTTTGTATCCTGTTTCTTCACGTAGCACAGAAGTGCGATACTTCTAATGTTTGTTGAAAATCATTTTTAAGCTTTTGTTTTGAAGAGTTTGCATTTTTCATAAGTGGCTCTTTGCCGCGTTGTACCATATAGATAGAGCGAAAGACATTATTGACCTTATAACACACTTGTAAATAAAATTCTTATCTTTAAGACTTAGACTCCATCGTTTTAGAAATGGCCATAACGGCCTAGATGAACGCAGTGCCTTCCCGCAAGATAATTGAATATATTTTTGGAAGGAGCTTTTTTTTATACAAAATCACCCCAAGTTATTTGCCATCATTTTGAGTTTCTATGGAGTTGCCTTCAAAGAATATTGGTCTCGTCGTGATTCCTTTCGGAGATTTGTTGAAAGGGAAAATAATGCTATGGGTTTTGTGAACATTGATCATAATTTTCCAGGCCATAAGACTATTTTCCATTTTTTAAGGGGGTGGAAAAAATACAATTTTTAAATAACATATTTAATTCTCGTAAGTACAAATTTTTTTTTCAATAGAGAAGACTGACGTCGCTAAAAAAAAAAGGGGACACCTTGCAAAATTTATTTCTTCACACACAATAAGTGTATATAATATGTTCTACTCATTTTTCCGAAGGAAATACGTATTAGTTCCGAAACTAGATTCTGTTCTTGTATTGGCCAGTTTTTTTTTTTTATCTCGGAAGGAATTCACCTATTTGTGTCACAAGCGGTCCATACTTAGGTGACTCACAAATCTAATGGTTTTCTTAACATCTACACAGTACCACCGTATATTACCTTAAATAGCGGAAATACAAGGTGGCGCAATAGAACTTGCATATTGCATCATATTTTTTTGCGGGGTAGAAAAGGCGCGGGCGGGGGGCGCCTACATCGTTGGGTTGGCGGGCTCATGGAGTTTTAGTCGCTATGAATCACTTCGACGGGAAGCGTCGCGCATTTTGATGAACTCTCGTTTATATATTGCTACTAGGCGACTATATTGTGCTGAATATGGACTACGGTGAAAGTCCGAGTGCTAATTTAATTAAAATATGGGTAAAGCGTTTTGAAGAGACCGGTCCAACATTTAAACCACAAGCAAATGGTCGCCCAAGAACCGAAGATAATGTTGAGAGAGTTATGGAGTCAGGACGAGGAAATCCATAAATCTCGACTCGCAAGAGATCCTCTGTCTTACAATTATCGCGACGAAGTTTCCAACGAATTTTAACATTGGATCTTAAACTGCATCCATATAACCTACAATTAACACAAGAATTAAAAGAGTCTGACTTCATAGCAAGGCTTGCATTTGCTAATGAAATGCTTAATCGATTTTCCAATTTTGACAATATCCTTTTCTCTGACGAGGCTCATTTCCTTATGAATGGGTTCGTAAACCGTCAAAATTGTCGTTACTGGAACAGTGAAAATCCCAAAATCTAACACCAAAAACCATTGCATAGTCCTAAAGTGACAGTATGGGCAGCAATCTCTGGCAGAGGAATAATTGGTCCTTTTTTCTTCGAAAATGCGCGGGGCCAAAACGTCACGGTTAGTACGGAACGCTATGTTGAGATGTTGGACGGATTTTTGGCTCCAGAAATTGAAAGTTCAAGAATAGTGAATTCCAGAACTTGGTTCCAATAAGATGGAGCTACCTGTCACACATCAAATGACTCCATGGCGGTGGTGAAGCAGATGTTCCCTGGCAGACTGATTTCGAAAAGAGGTGATATCCCATGGCCCCCACGTAGTCCAGACTTGACGCCTCTTAACTTTTTTTTGTGGGGATACCTCAAACACAAAGTCTACAGTAATAATCCAAGAAACATCGTTCAGCTCAAGGAGAATATCCGTGGTGAAATGGCAGCCATTATGCCAGTATTACTGAAGAAAGTTTTCAATAATTTTCGTTTGCGGTTAGGGGAGTGCCGTCGTAGAGAGAGTCACCATTTAGATGATGTTATTTTTAAAAAATAAACTCCATTTATTGCTCTACAATGTCTTAGATTTATTTTAAGCATACCTTTTGTATTTATTTTTTAATCTATTTTTTAAATATGCACGTTCTATTGCGCCACCCTGTACATAAACAGTTTTGAACAATCCCGAAAATTTATTTTCCATTTTTAAGCAGTGATTTTTTTTTTTTTTTTTTTGTACCGTGCCTGGATCAGGCTACGAAGCTATTACTTCGATGAAAATTTTATTCCATTATAATACTGAGTTGTTCGGAAAGTTCGTTCGGTTAATTCGTTAGTTCACCATACATCACTTCTCATGACGTAAAGTTCCTTCAAACACGATCAAAACTTCTTCCTGCCCTTTCTCCAAACTGTTTACTTTTGTTTACTTGTGTTCTTGTTCTAGTCGTGAGTTTTTATAGCCTTAAAAAAAAGTTCTAAAAAGTGAAAAAAATAAGCGAAAAAGAGGTTTTTGGGCATATTATGCTGCATTATTTCCGAAAAGGGAAAACGGTTACTGAAGACAACCGAAAAATATAGTCTGTTTATAAAGAAAACGGACCAAATGAAAGAACTTGCCAAGAATGGTTTGAACGATTTTCCACAGGAGACTTCTCCGTAATGGACGCTCTCACATCAGGACGAACATAATAAATCGTTTCAGGGGAGGTAAGAGATTTAATTACTGTTAATCGCCGTGCAACAGTGGCTGAAATAATCAAAAAATCAGTCCCAAACGTTCACGGGGTCATAAAAGAGCTCGAATTTGCAAGTAACCTCGATGTGTGGGGGTATCTCACTCTCTCGCTGAGGCCTCACATCGCCTGGCGGACTCGTCAGAAACTGTCACAGCTTGGGTGGGAAGCTTCACCTCACCCACCGTACTCTTCAGACCTCGCCCCATCCGAATTTCACCTATTTCTCAGTCCGATCAACCATTTGAAGGATTTTAATTTCCATAACGACGAGGAAGTGAAAAATTGAATTGAACGCTTTTTTTCAGAAAAACCACGCGAGTTTTATAAGAGAGGAATTGGAGAGCTCCTAGAGAGTTGGGAAGAAGTTATTAAGGAAAGGGGAGATTGTACAATAAATTAAAATAATTTTTTTCTTGCACATAAATTTGTAAATAAATTTCTTTTAAAACCGAGCAAACTTTCCGAACCATACGATATTTGGAGCTTTTTTTTAATACAAAACACAGTATCGTTAAAATTACGCCTTTGGACTGCTTGCAACAGTGAATTATTTTGAGGTTCGACCAGTTTTTCGCACATTTCGGGCAGTATCTCGGCGATAACTTAATGATTGTTGGTTTTCAAATGATCCAACGTTTAGGGATTACCTGCGTAAACACGGTCTTAAACGTCGCCTCACACCAAAAGCCTAACAATGTCAAATCGTATGAACTTGATGGCCAATTGATGTCGCCAAAATGTGAAATTACGCCTTCTGGAAACTTTTCGTGCAATAGAGCCAAAATCGGTGGCGTTGAACCACGTTTCAGTCACCACCTTTTGTAGTAAGATTTAACTATTTGTAAGCGTTCTCCAGTTGTTAAATGATCAATGTTCGTAAACGGCAAATAAATAACTCTTTCACTAAACACATAACACTTCAAATGACAGATATTTAACAGCTGACAGCCTTGTTAGACTGCCGGTTTTGAAACCACTAAATGGATAATATTTTATTCTAATCGACACCGAATAATTTTTTGTGTATATATAGGGTGGCGCATGAGTAACGCTAAGAATTGATCAGTGAATACATTTTTTGTTCAAGTTTGGTTTTTCATCTCTTTACAGAAATAACCAAATAATACTTGGGAAATTTATGATGGAAAGGCTTAGCACAGAACAAAAAAGCAAAGTTGTTCAATTTTACTTTAAAAGTCAGCATTCGATTATTCAGATCATATCGAAATTTCTTTCATGTTCGAAATGCTTTTAGCACTCCAACAATTTACCGATTAGTTCAGCGTTTTAGGCAACAAGGAGCTGTCTGTGATCTTCCGCATGCTGGAAGACCTTATGCAGTTCGAAATGAAGTGACCATTGCTCGAGTGCAAGCAAGTATTGAGGAAAACCCCGAAACTTCTACCAGGCGACGTTCTCAGCAGTTAGAGATGTCTAGGCGGTCTTTGCATAGAATTTTACATATGTAACATCTTTCTCTATATAAAGTGCAATTGGTTCACGTGTTAAAACCAAATGATGCACAAGAACACATTCAATATAGTCGCCGTTAACGTTACTTATGCGCCACCCTTTTCATCCATGGTCGTCTGTCTGTCAAATTTTCTGTTTGTCCCTTTATTATGATCTAAGTCATCTACGTTTAGATCGAAATTATGAACTAACTTGAACAGAAATTGTCACACATCTTTAGGTAGAATAAGAATAAATCCGATAGGAAATGGAAAACGATAAGTTCAGAAATACCAGCCAGCTGACTTACTTATAATTTCACACATCACTGCATATATCAGTATTCTAAAAAAAAAGACACAAAAGGATGAATTTAAACCTACCGCCTGGATATTAAGAAAATTAATGGAAAAATATTTCGGAAAGTCCCCAAACATGAAAACATCGGATATTATTGATTCGAAAGGGTCCAAGTGGGTTTAATGCAAGTCTCGCCGTGAAGGTCTTATGCACGGTGTGCGAAACACTGGGCATATTACAATGCAATTGCTGACGCCCCCCCTGGGATGATAGCCAAGTTAAACTTGGACTATCTAGGAAAAGGGACTGCTGCTACCGCAGTTGTCAGCCCCATCATTTAGCCAGAAGATATCAAATTGATTATGTATGTTCCAGACTATATGTACAAAATCGCCAATGGCGGAAGTGAGGGAGTACTCGAGTAATTGAAAAGTTTAGTAAAAATTTATTAAACTAAATTCGAAAATATGGGAAATTTTTATGTTTGAAGAGCTGAACAAAATTTATTAGCCCGAAATCATCGCAAAGCTTAAACTCCCGATCAGTGAGTCTAATTATAGAATGCATAAAAACTGTGTTATTAATGCGATGTAGAACAATTTCAACTTGTTTAAAGAGAACAGACGAAAACGGAAAAGTTTCAGTCTTAGCAGATAGCGTAATTACATGTTCGCCACCTTGGGTCAAATGCACATTAACTTACTACAATTCATCATAAGAAAAAAATCCGACTTTTTTGACTTATTCACCTCTATAACAAAGCTGACCGTCATTGTGTTCCTGCACATGAGCTTGCAAACTTTGCTTTATATTGCTGACATCATTAAACATTTTTATGGAGATTCGTATTTATTTTAATAATGTCTAATGTAACAGGGGATCATTTAGCCTTTTGTCATTTGGTAGCTCTCGAACATTCACATGTAAATTGGGGCACACTTGTTGTAGCAAAGTACAAGCACACATACATGCACCCAACACTCGCACACACACACACATACTTGTTAATATATTGCAAAACATGGGTGTGAGCTGTACACTTATATGTGTTGGCCAAATACATGATTTTTTTTTGTTGGATACCAATGATGATGCTGTTTCCGAGTTCCATACAGTCCGACATTGTAACCCCAGAAAAAAAAAACCGGATTCCCATCCTATTGTAAAACAAAGATCGCGGTCTTGCGATACGAATCAGTTCGTCCGCAGGTTGTTTTTAGAATTTTTGTTTCAGCAGCCGGGTCACGCGCCCTTGTTAGACTTTATATTACCTCACATACACACATGTATAATTAAATGAATATATTTGTTGTTGTTGATATTGTGTTTGGTGGCTTGCATTGTTGATGCAGCTCCAGCTGTTGTTGTAAATAAAGCTGGAATTAACAACGGAAACCACAGAATATGGCAGCACTGCAAACATTGGAAGTTTAGAAGGGTTTATTTCGTATTTTTTTTTTTTTTTTTTTTTTTTGATGTGGTAAATTTTTAACTGAACAGCCGACGAGACGATATTAAATATTAACAGCAGGTTATTATGCGTAATACATACAAACACTCACATGTATATGCGTAACACGCACACTCTTTAGCTGTATATGTAGGTGAAGAATATCACAACAACAAAATTACCGAAGCCAACCTCAGAAAGGCCTAATGAAGGCCTTCTTTAAGATCTAATGTGAACAGCCAATATGCGCGCTCTAAGGAGCGAAGAAGTAGAAGATCTACTTCTTCTTTTCACTGCTCTTAGAAGTACATATGAAAGACCTTCCAAAACAATAAAGACTAGCAGGTGCAACACATTACCATTTATTTGATACGGGCAAAAATGTAACACCTAGGAAAAAAAAGTTAAAACTTTCAAGCGCACTTTAAGCAAATGCATTTCACGACTATTGGGCTGCGTTCGTCTGTATGGCTGACTGGAGGGCGTGATAGATGTCCCAAAACGTTTGTAAAATAGTCAAAACTGGCGCAGTCTAATATTTTTGCCAAATCGTTGCCCTGGATTGTAAATGGGTTTCATAAATCCATCCCTTCTATTTCTCCCATACAAATTAACCAAATTCCAAAAATTCAGCTTTTCCATATTCGTAGACTGGAGTAACTTAAATTTTTACTTACTTTCTTGCCAATTGGGATTGTTTGTAATACTTGATGAAATTTGGAAAACATGTCATACAAATTATTGATTGATTCCATATATCCTTGACTTTATATTTGCCAATAGATTATTACTAATTTCTGTCGAATTTGGCACACGCTGAGCGTTTACCATAGTATACAGGGTTGCCCATAATCGACGGACCCATGTTAAAAAAAAAAAAATCAAAGAAAAAAATAAAAATTTGGCGGTTGGCAATCTTATTCATTTAATTTGTTCCAAGTAGATTTGTTTACATCAATTTTTGAATATGATATCTCTCAAATGGCCGCCTCTGGCGTTGATGGCGTATTGTGCCCTTTTTGCAGCATTTTCCATCGTTTTCGCCAACATTTCGGCCGGAATAGCGGCTATTTCTTCACGAATGTTGTCCTTGAGCTCTTCTACGGTCCTTGGCTTGTTAACGTAAACCTTTGACTTCAAATGTCCCCACAAGAAGAAGTCAGCGGGCGTCAAATCGGGCGAACGCGGTGGCCAGTCCAAATCACCACTTTTCGACATCAAACGGCCTGGAAACAAATTCTTCAGAAAATCGATTGTTATGCGACTTGTGTGCGGTGAAGCGCCGTCTTGTTGAAACCAGAACTGCCTCATACGCTTTCGACGAATAATTAGCATCACAAAATTGGTCATCATGTCGCGATAACGCTCCTGGTTGATAGTAACAGCATGGCCATTTTCGTTTTGGAAGAAAAACGGCCCAATGACCGTTTTCGCACTAACGCCGCACCAAACTGTGACTTTTTCGTCATGAAGAGGCAATTCTTGAATCTCCTGAGGATTTTCAGTGGCGTAAATACGGCAATTTTGCTTATTTACGGTCCCATTCAATGTGAAATGGGCTTCATCGGACATGATAATTTTGTTCCAAAATTGCTCGTCATCATCGGCCATTTCGATGACTCGTTGGGGCCATTCCAATCGACGAGGCTTGTCCGCAGGCAACAATCTTTGCGTCAATTGAATTTTGTACGGGAACAAATGCAAATCAACGCGAATAATCCGTTGTAAAGTGGACCGAGCCATGCCCAACTGCTGAGAACGGCGTTTTTGGGATGTTCTTGGGGACCTCTCAACACTGGCTCGTACGGCAGCGATATTTTCGGCCAATCGCCTTGGTCGACTTTAATTTGGCCTCTTCGGATTAGAAAGAGCCTCACCAGTCGAAAATTTTTCGTATAAACGCTTAATGGTGTTCTTAGAAGGCGCACTTTTCACATTTTTTAATATTTTAAAAGCACGTTGAGTTTTCACAATTGACTTCTTCTGTTGAATGTAAATTTCAACTATTTCAGACCGCTCGCGTGGCGTGTATTGTTCCATGGTAAAAATCTGCTTGGACTGACGCTTCAAACGCGGTATGTCATTAAGCGATCTGACATCTCTGTCAAAAGTTATGGCGTTGCTAGATGGGTCCGTCGAATATGGGCAACCCTGTAGTCTCAGAATGCACATTCGAAGACTGGAGTAACTTACATGTTTACTTACTTTCTCGTCCACTGCGATTGTTTGTAATGTTTGATAGAACTTTAAAAAATTGACCGACTAATCACGCATTTTCTGGTATTTTCCATACATATTTATCTCATATATTCTTGGCTTCATATCTTCCAATAGTTGTATTAATTTCACACGTTGAGCGTTTATCAAAGTAAGGCCTTAGAATGAAAACGAAGTACGTTGCCAAATTTATTCTGGTACCTCTGACACAAAATGACAGATTTTTTAAAATTAAATCACTCTTCCGCAATTTCTAACTTATAAGTTGTGGTAGGCCAGAGTTTGTCCCTAAGAGTATTTTACAATTCTCTGCAACATTGGAGAAAACCGATGAAATATGAACACCCTTTATAGTACCTCCCGTACAAGTGACCAATTCAATCCATGTATTCTTATTTCCATATCTTCCACTCGGTTGTACCAAATTTTTTATAAAAATGCAACTTTATTATGAAAACATGTTTACAAATAATTCATTAAAAGTATTGATCATCACTAGCTACTGCTCTTTCCCATCTTCCTGGCAAATCTCGAATTCCATCACAGTAAAACTGCTCATTTTTTGAGAATATCCACGATGTCATCATGTGAGTGGAACTGCTGATCAGCCATCCCGTGTGCCATCGAACGGAACAAGCGATAATCGGACAGCGCAATATCTGGAGGATATGGCGGATGTTTTGGACTTCCCATTTCAGCGTTTCCAGGTAGGTTTTAACGGGCTGGCCCACGTGAGGCAGAGCATTGTCCTGCTGAAGAATCATCCTTTTGTGCCTCTCCGCATATTGTGGGCATTTCTCGCGCAGAGCTCAGCTCAATCGCATTAATTGAAGTCGGTACCGATACCCAGTAATGGCATCACTTGGTTTCAACAGCTCGTAATAAATAACACCGACCTGGTCCCACCAAATACTGAGCATAACTTTCGGAGCGTGAATATTTGGCAGAGGCGATGACGCAGAATCATGGCCGGGCAGCTCTATGACTTTCTTTTGTTTGTTTTGCTGTAATGAATCCATGTTTCATCACCCGTTACAACACGATGCAGAAACCCCTTCCTTTTTTTGTCGCTGAAGCAGTTGTTCACAGGCGACAAAACGACGTTCAACATCCCTTGGCTTTAACTCATAAGGAACTCAAGTTCCTTGCTTTTGAATCATTTCCAACGCATGCAATCAATTGGAAATTGCGTAACTCTTAATGCTCAAGCCAGCTCTACCTGCGTTTGACATGGATCCCCATCAAGTTATGTCATCAATTCAGTGTATCCGAAGGCTTTTCGTCTTCCTTTACGCGAACGCTTGTCAACGTTTGCGACAGAACTAATATCGATATGTTGTTTCACTTAAAGCAGCATCTTCGTAAAGGTTTTAAAGCTATCGATGAGTTTCAGTCACCGGTTTCTTCGATTGAAAAAAAAGAAAATCAATACTTCCAGCACATGACTATTATTTGCCACAAAATCATACATATCCACACAACCAGAAGAATATGACATCAAAAGAAAATCACTATTTTGTTAAGGCAGTATGTTTACCATATACCTAAGCTTGGCTCATGATGTTTAATTTCTGGCGGAATCGACTAGCACTTATAACTGGCGCCATCTATTGGCAAACAGTGGGAGCTTAGTTGGACGCCAATATATGTTTGGTAATCTAAGTTTCGAGAAAAGAAATGGGCGGATTTGCCTCGCCCATCCTGATACCTCCCTTACAAATTGACTGATTTATGGACACTTGAATTTCCATTGTAATACATAATTCGTAGCATGAAGTTTCTTAAACACTTATATTGCGTTATACAGGGTGGCCCAAAATGACCGAAGTGGTGTGAATTGCTTATAACTTTTTATATAAGACATATTTCTTTAATTTTTTTTTTTTAAATACAGTAAATTTATGGGGAATATTTTTAGATTAGTTATTAAAAATGATATCCCGCAAGTGGTGGCCATTTTCTGTTTCGCTCAAATGTGCTCTTTCCAACACATTTTCCATGACCTTTCGCAAAATTTCCGGTGTTATGTTGTTAATTTCGTCTCGAATATTGGATTTTAATTCGCCAATAGTCCTGGGCTTATTAACATAAACTTTCCCTTTTAAATAACCCCAAAGGAAAAAGTCTGGAGCGGTTAAATCCGGGGAACGCGGAGGCCAATTAAAATTGCTTGTACGCGAAATTATTCTTTCACCAAATATGTCGCGTAAAAGAGCCATTGTGGCCCTCGCAGTGTGCGCTGTGGCTCCATCCTGTTGGAACCATATTTGCGGATGGTTTTCCACGGCTGGCCTTACAAAATTTTCCAACATGGCCCGATATCGATCAGCATTGATGGAAATGGCAACACCTCGTTCATTTTCAAAAAAATATAGGCCAATGGTCCTTTCTGAAGAAACACCGCACCAAACAGTACACTTAACTGGGTGTAATTGTCGTTGATGAAGTTCTCTCGGGTTTTCCGTAGCCCATATCCTACAGTTTTGCTTGTTAACGAACCCATTTAATAGGAAATGGGCTTCGTCACTCATAACTAAGTTGTGAATAAAATTAGGATTCTCTTGTGCTTTTTGCTGGAAATAAATTGCATAGTCAAGTCGTTGCTGGTAATCTGTCAGTTTCAATTCTATATGCTATGCAAAATTCGCTGCAGCGACCCTCTTGAGATGCCAAGTTGTGTCGAACGTCTCCTGGTTGATGTTTGTGGATCCTCCTGAATACTCTCCTGTACCACTTGAATATTGTCATCCGTGTGCACCGTTCGTCGTCTGCCAGCACCAGGAAGGTACTGCTCTTTGTTCTTGAAAATTTCCAACAAGACGGTTTATTGTTGACTGAGAGGGTGCAACCCGCACATTAAATTGACGACGGTATGCACGCTGAGTCAACACATTTGACCGTTGATTTACAAAGTAAATTTCAACGATTTGGGCACGTTGTTCAGTTGCGTATTGCTCCATTATAAATTCTCCAAGTCTTTTTTACAAAATACTAAAAAGAAAAGAAAAAAAAAATTATAATAAAAAAGTTATAAGGAATTCAAATTACCTCATTTAACTTACATATTTTTAGATTTGTATCTTTCGTTCAATTGCAATATACACAGTATAATTAAGCTCGCGTCGGGCATACTGCGAATGTGTATTTCGTACATGGCACTGCAAAGTCACCTATGGTACCACACATACCTATACAAATTAGCTGATTTAGCAGAGATCAATGACCCTTCTACATTTCCCAAATGGGGGACTTCGGAAATTTACAATTTTGCTTCTTTTATTGTGCTTTAATTGAATGTATTCTTGCAGCAACACAAAGAATTTTATGTGAAAGTGTAAGTCAGTTTACCTAACTTAAATTTTTGTACTGTTTATTAGGAAAATTAAAAAGGGCCTTCTAAAAGAATGCGGCGAACCATGTGTTACCCATTACCTATCATAATTTTAGTAATCACATTGGAGGACTTTCAAAAAATCAGACCTAATCCTTCTAATACATTTCTGAAGGTAGCGTGGAGACCTATCAAAAGGAAATCCTATTAGAGTTTATAGGAAGATTGCCGATAAATTAGGTGGATAATTTTCCATCAAAGCAGCCGAGCAACTTTATGAGTTTCCGGAGGGATGAAAAAGACTAAAACGATGACTGAATGATTAAAACGGTTCACAAACTAACATGACGAGATGGGTTTTTAAGAAATTTGTTTAATTGACTAAGCGACGAAATGGTTAAAAGATATGATTATAACGTTTTGTAAAACTAAAAACATTTTAAGCAGTTCTACAATGACAGCAATCTATTTTTTAAACTTGGATAACCGGATGTTAGTCTTCTTAGGTGGCGACTGGAATCGACACGTTATCTATTATACGCCGCATGTAGAAAATAATTCCAAGCTTTTCATTATTCTGCGCTTCTCCTCCAATTCGTCACACGGAGTTTCGATAGTATTTCAAAAACCTGGTCCTTCCAACGGAATTTTGGTCGCCTTCTTCTGCGCCATCCATCGAGTTCGTTGTCAAAAACTTTCCTTGCCGGAGCCTTTGGGTCCAACCGCACAACGTTTGAACACATCGATGTAGGCATATAACTCATACAGCTCATTGTTCATGAGACGCCGAAACTCTCATAATCAATCTGATTCCTTGTATTATAATGAGAAGATAGTCACGCTGCCTTGTGGATGTTTTTATGCGGGAATCTGGCTCCGCTTACTACCATATTACGTGCCGCAACGAACGAAACCAGTCTGAATTCACTTTCGGAAGTGTTTCCGTGTAGACTGAATTTTTCCACTATTGAACTAAAAACATCTTCACTTCCTGCTTTGGCATTAAAATGTCCCAGAACAATTTGTATGTCATGGCCAGGGCAGTGGTCATATATTTCTTCCAGGCACTAATAAAACCTGTCTTTGGTCTCCTCACACACATCAGCGTAATGAAAAAATATTCCGCTTTGATGCGAATAGTGGCTATACGGTTACTTATTGAGTTAAACCGCGAAACAAGGTGTTTCAATCTTTTTCCCACTACAAATCCACATCCGAATTCATGCCTTTCTGCGTGGCTGCTACAGTAGATGGCACAGTTTTTACGCCGGGTATAACATTGTTCTGTCCATCGCATCTCCTGGATGGCGGTAATGTCAGCTTTATATTCATCAAGGACATCCGCTAGTCGGATAGAGGCACCTTCTCTGTAAAGAGTGGCCTTATATCGTTTAGGGTGTTCGTTTTATTATTTTCTTCGGCGTTTTCATAATCGTTTTGTTTTAAGATAAGTGACTTATCAGACCACTGCATTCGATTGTAGTATTAGGACTGCCAACAACCACTAGGCTGGTGAGTTGAGTTTCAGTAACAGAATTTACCTACTGGCCTAAGATGCATGGGTGTTACCATGCCATTTAGGTTTCTCCCACTTTAGCTACCATCAAACGGATGTCTGATGGCATTACCAGGGAATACTTGGAAGTCATGACCTGCTTGGGAAATTCTGCACAGGGATCTGGTTACTCCCAAGTGAATAACAATCAGAGAGCCTCAATTAGAAATTGCCCAATTCCCCAGATCGTGAGTACTAACTCACAATTATTATAAGAACAAAACAATTATTATAAGAACGATAACAAAAACGTTCAATGTCGAGACGCAGAAGCTTCATAAGGTAATAAAAAGAAAATTGTCCTAATCATTAAATGTCTTAACGCTTCACAACAAATACTCTCTTTTAACTATTTTCTTTATTTCACACCAAATATGTACATTTTTAATAAAAATATAAATTTAACAAGATGAAAAATTTGAATACTTTTTCTGCGGCTTTGGATGCTTTTTGGTGGCCTTCGAAATACATTTTGTTGTAGAGACATTTGCATGTAGAAGATATTCTTTAGTGCTTCTGCTTGACCTTCGGCATGCCCTTGTTTAAAACCTTCTGGAGTTATTTTGTAAAAAAATTTTATAAGACTTTCTGTTAAACACCATCTTAATGCCTTCTGCAAAAGACCTAATACCATGCCTTTATTTATTGTCCTATTTAACTTTGTATTACTTTGGAAAGCAAGATGGTATTCAGCTAGCATTAGAAGGCCTGCTAGAAGCCTTACCGTTGCTGGAAAGTGTATATAAAGGGTGTCCCAACAAGACCGCAAGATTTAAATGACTGATGCAGCAATGGAATTGTTTCTCTGGCTGTATGACATGTGGTGCCGTCTTGTTGAAACCACATGCCCTCCACATTCATTTCTTCAATTCTAGGCACGAAAAAACTGATTATCATTTCACGATACCGAACACCATTGACTGTTTGCGCTTGACATGCCTCATTTTCATAAAAAAAGGTCCAATGATGCCTCCAGCCCAAAATCCAAACCACACAGTGACACGTTGAGGATGCATTTGCTTCTCGTGAATCACTCGAGGATTTTCCTCACCTAAATGCGACAATTCTGCCTATTGACGAAGCCATCAAGATGGAAATGGGCCTCGTCACTGAAGATTATTTTATCGGCAAAAGCAGCATTTTCATGCTGTCTCTCCAATACCCAATTAACGAACTCCCTTCGTTGTCCATGGTCAGCTGGCTTTAGTTCCTGAGTCATCTGAACTTTGTATGCATGAAGATGCAAATCTTTCATCAAAATTCGCTGCAGACATTGATGGAGACATCAATTTGCTGAGCTCGGTGTCGAATTGAGGTGGATGGATTTTGAGCGAGCGACATGTACAGCTGCGACATTTTCGGTCGATCGACCTGGTCGAAGGCGCGTTGTTGTCTTTACATCACTAACAGACCCAGTTTTGGCAAATTTATCCATTAATCTCTTTACAGTTGACTCTTTTGGAGCATTATTGTAACGCCAAATTGATCGCAATTTGCGAACTGTAGCCGCAAAATTTTCACCATTTTGGTAAAACAATTTCACAATGAGAATGCGTTATTCATTCGTATAGCGCTCCATTTTTACTAACCTCGTACCTTCTACTAGCAAACAATAACAATTGTTCACATGTCAAACAATCACACTTCGAATGGCGCCAAATTTAAATGTTGCGTTCTTGTTGGGACACCCTTTATATACATATATATATATATATAGGAACAGCTACCACAACAATATGGTATTGTAGTGGAAGTTTATACGATTATTTAATTAGTTACAAAGTATTGTATTTTATGTATATAAAATGTGTTAAACAAAGATGAAATTTAACATGATTACAGCAAGCCAACAATGTTGCGATGGTTAATAAGCGCAACTGCCGTCCAATAAACCACCATTTCCTCTCTGAGTTGCGGTCACCTGGATGTGCAGATAAGTGCTTTGAATAGTTATTGAATATTAAATGATCTTTGTCGATATATTATGCATATTATGGAGTTTTTTTTTTTTGTAATATCAACATACATGGCAGAACAAATATAGGTAGATGCTTTGCCAACGAAATTATTCACTGCAATTCTTAATGAATGATATACATTGTTAAAAAGTGTTGGAAATTGAGTATTGAAGAAGCAGATTTAAAGACAATTTCAAACTACTTTCAGCCGCATAGTCAGAACAACTGTTTTTTAAGTTGATGTGAAGTTTGAGCGCGATCTGACATCTAACCTGTTCATACAACTCAGTATTGTGAGTTCATCTGTAGCGCATTTTGTGATTTTCGCAATAGATAAAATTGTTGTACAAAAAAATTGTCTTAAAATTTGTATTGAAAATTGAATTTTATCACTAAAAACTTAACAGATGGTTAACGGTGAATTGATTTTAACAAAAAAACAGGTGCATACGAGTGGTACAGTGTATTCAAAAGCGGTCGACATGGGACTAAAGATTTGCCTTCAACTGAAGTTAACATCATTAAATTGAAGAAAATGGTGACTAAATATCGCCATGTAATTTTGGCCGAAATAGCCCTTGAAATTTCTGTGTCACGCATTAATTCGGATGTTTTTCAATGAATATTTGGGTAAGAAATGTGTTATGAAAGATCAGAAGACGTCCTGTAACGCTTTAAAACTTCAATTAAAACTCGTCACGGGATATAGATTTACGAATTTGACATGAAGACCACTCATCAAGCTTCGGAATGGCGTCTTTCGACTGGGCCAAAAAGTTAGAAATCCATGCCAAAGTCAATTTATTATCAGGGCGACTCTTTTGTTTCTTTTGGGAGAGCAAATTCTCCAAAAAAGAAGAATAGAATTTTGGTAAGAAAATTAATGAAAGACGATAACGCCCATCAAAAACTCAACAATTATCATCGAAGAACCTGTGTACTCACCTGATATGGCTCTGCCAGCTTTTTTATGTTTCCAAAAATCAAACTACAAGATATGTTCTGGGAATAAAATTGGAGGGCAAACAAATTATGCAATTTATCAAAATTGAAAATTTTCGCTACAATCTCTGACCCGTAGACTGCAGTTACTTAAATTGTTGGCAATTGTATTGCCTTATAATACATACTTCGTAAAATTTGAAACAAGTCAATCTGAAAACACTCCTTTCCTGGCAGCCTCCTTACAAATTACATAATTTTGCCCACATATTCCTAAATACATAACTTTCATTCAATTGCACTATATACTGAAGTTAGCACCATTCTAACAAATATAGTTCAGTTTTGGATTTTCTCAGAAACAGAAATCGGTGGCTGTTGAGCGACCATTGCGCGATGTACAATGTACAATGTACGAGTACACACGACTATCGTTCTCATGTTTGCGGGCTCAACTCTGCATACAGCTACCTATCATTATTTTAGTGACGGTCACCTCGATGTGTCTGACGAACACGTTGAGTAGTCAAACAATCGACAAGTCTTGTAAATGCTTCTCAAATTGTGACGTTCGCAATCGTCGTTAAACTGAAAGTCCCATTGAGTGAGTCTGACATTAGAAGGAGTGTACCTATAAGCTAACTGACTGTGTGAAGCTCTCACATGTTTCATTCTTAGGATGTAAGAAAATTTGTTTGGTATAGAAATAAGTGGCTCCTCTATAATCTCTAAGCGAATGTTTCAGTAAGTTATATTTTTGTTTCTTTGACTGTGTTTTAACTCGGAGTATTATCTTAAAGGCCCACCATATTCTTTCTGGAACCTCTTACACCCTTTCTCCAACACTAAAGGTATAGATATATGTAAGTCAGTTCATCTGGCTGAAATTTCTGCACTGATTTTGAACAATTTTAGAATTTATTCTTTCAACCCTCAAAACCAAATTTTGAAATCGCCTTAATTGTGATATAAGTTACTGAAAAAAAGCCTTTTTAATAGAAAAAGGAGCAAAGTCAATATATTATGTATGGGAAGATGCTTTGATTTGGCTGGACATTTGGCACCTGTCTAATTTTGCTCTCGTCCTACTTAATGTTGCCAGAATCATGATAAAATAATGAAATCTTTCTGATATCTTTTCTGATACTGGATATATGCAAATAGAATTAATGACCAAAACCAATTTTTTTTTTTTTTTTGTTGTTTTTTTTTTTTTTTTTTTTGAAGTCGCCCTAATTGTGATAAACGTTACTAGAACAAAAAGATTTTTAATATAAAAAGGTGCAAAGTCGGTATATATTATGTATGTGCAGATGCTTTGATTTGGCGTCTGTCTAACTTTGCGCTTATCTTCTTTAATGCTGCTAGAATCATGATAAAATAATGAAATCTTTCTGATGGCCAAATGTTTGTGGAGTACTGGACATATGCAAATTTATGGAATTAATGACCAAGCGCGCTACAATTTGACAATCTTGCAATTTTAGCCCATACAAAGCATCGGTGTTTTTCGCCATAACTTAAGATTTCGAATGACTTCCAAAAGCAAAAGATGATGATTAAAAAATTTAACGAAACATAGTGCCCAGGGATGGAACTTTATCATCAAAAGCTGAGCGATTGCTAAATCAGCTAAATGTTGCTGTATTAAAATCATAAAAGTCAGCTCCTCCCCCTTTAGTCTGAGATGAATAGTTCAAATGTTGGTAAAAAAAACGCAAATAGCTGTCGTATGAGGAAACGTTCCGCTTACGTATGATATTACAAATATCAAATAGATTTGATGAATCGATTCCTGTTAAGCCATATTTCAAATTTTAAATGAAAAACCTTGTATTTTATTTGAATCTAAAGCTCGATACAACTTAGGCAAATGAGTTTGCTACTCCGTGTAAACCGAGTATCTTTGCTGATGATATTCTATTGCCATTTAAAGGGGAGTACCAGTTTTTAGACGTTCTTCAGGAGAAAATTAATTATGTGCTTGACAGGTTACGTAAGTGGATGTCGGAGAACAGACCAGTCCAAAGTCCAAAGCTATGTTTTATTCGAACCGAACAGAAGGGGATTTGCGAGTAGTTCATAATGGTTCTAATTTCCAGTTTGTGCATGAAATGAAATGTTTGGGAGTCTCATTAGATGATAAGCTGCGCTTTGAGAAGCACATTAATCAAGTTGTTTTAAGTGTTAACTATGCATTGGGGCAATTAGACACAACTAATTTGTTGCTCCCGCTGTATGTGAAAAATAAATTGGTTCATGCTCTAGTTATGCCAAATATTATGTACTGCTTAGAGGTATACTCTGGTACTAGTCAAAAATCTATGAAACTCCTTCACTTATCTATGAACAGAGCTGTTCGCTACAACTTTTCCCTCACGAGACGTGTACATATAACACCTTTTATGATTAAATTTTTGGGATGTTCATTTTCTGCATTTATCGATGTATTCTAACCAATGTTCGCGTCTCTAATACAAAACTTTTAAATTTTGTCATTCCGTTCGTAGAAGACATTTGTTTATCCTCAAACTTTCCCATCTTACAGCACGATCTTTTAATATAAGAGTATCTCATAGGT